>CM032229.1:106410000-106975000 GCA_019009955.1 Riptortus pedestris | reverse complement strand
GTATTTGGTATTTAGGCTTCAAATAAAGTGCTTCATAATATAACAGCTTATTGTTACTTTGACATGAGTAGGAATGGGGGTAAAGTGAAGGCCGAAATCTAAAAAATGCAAATGTCTCGATTAATAATAACGATATCTCTGGAATATGCTGGATGGTAGAGGAGCCAATTTATCAGGATCAATAAGAAGGCCAAGTCCTCTACTGTTTTTTAATATAATGCAGAGTGCACTTTCGGAGTCAACGCTCCATCCTCAGTGCCTGCTGACAAACACAAACCTCGAGTTAATTTAACATTCACAGCATGGCCAAAGGCAAAATAAACAACAGTCATAAAAACAAACACGATATAAATAGTAAAAACAATGTTAATTCTTAATACTAGTCAACTAATAAAAATCTAAAGTCTAATCACTAGTCAACTACTAAAAATTAAAACCAAAACAATAAAAAATTTAATAACAAGTCAAATAATAAAAGCAAACAACGATAAGCATATGTCAAAAACTATAAATAAAATTAAAACTAAAAAAAACTACCTAAATTTCAGATTTATATGGAAAACATATCACAGTGGGTGAGAACCCCCCCCCCCTTTGGGTTATTTTCATCACCCAAGATACAAGATGGCGGGATTGCTTTATTTAGTGGAGAGGCTGATTAGTACCCCACTAACACAAGAAAATTACGCCAAGGAAGTGGTCTGCATTAAGCATATTGGTAAAGCAAACGGGTACGAGGAACAGTTGGTGGTCAGGCTTATCCAACGCCGATTGAAGAGGAAGCTAGCCAAGGAGCTGGAGGATGCCACGGTTGAAGAGCGGGCCAAAAAGAAGAAAAATAATCGTTCCCTGTCTCCATCCCGTACTTGGGCCCTGTTTCAGAAAAGATAGGATCCAGGTTGAAGAAAATTGGATTGGCTACTGCCTACAGGAGCAAGCGGTCCCTGAAAAATTGTTTGCCCCATGTTAAGGGCTATGTGGGTCCCCTGGATAGATCTGGCGTGTATAGGATCTCGTGCACGGGATGCGATGCCTCTTATGTGGGGCCAAGTGGTAGAAGATAAGGATAAGGAAGTAAAAGATAAGGACGCGTCTTAAGGAGTGTCACTGAGTTTTTCGCACACGCCAGAAAAGAGGGCCATGACATGTCCACCATAAAGTATCAATTGCTGTATGAGGAGAAGAAGGGCAAACGATTAAATACGGCTGAGGGGCTGCATATAAGGCTGGACAGACAGGCGAATGGAGATAGGAATATTAATAAGAAGGATGAGGCGGTAAGGCTGCGACATGTCGGTGACGGGGCCCTGTCTTCTCTACGGGGGCAGAGGTTTAGTCGCCCGGCGGTCGTGGTCCAGGCAACGCAGCTTTAACGAAGATATTAGCATTTTTAGTTTTAGGCGTTCATTAAATCCCCACTCCAACTCATGTCATATCAACAATAAGATAAATGTAAATACGTGAAGCACGTGGGCAATCTGCTTGGTTAACACCGCCCCGTAGTGCCGGACTTTTTTAATTTGTCGATACCCATAAAGTCTTGACAGTATTGAAGAAGAAAGGACAACATATTTTTTTCTTCATAACAATTTATTCGATTAAGCTCTTGAAGACGATAAGATATTTACATGTAGAGCTAGCTAAAATAAAGCAACTTTTCAACCAAAAACGCTAAAAAAAATCCTCTGTTTGAAACACAGGAAATCATTCCAAGACGTACTTACTGCAAATTTGACATTTTTATACCTTACACATACTAATTGAAAGTTTTTTGCTCTGCATTATGGGGTTGGGATAAAAGATCGTAACTCGCAGTCAGTTACTAGAGTGAGTAGATTGTGAGTGATTTATAAATAGTGGCTACAGGAGGCTGGTGAAGACTGGGAGGGTGGAGCTGAGCAGAGCTGCAGTCTGGCGGGAGGACGGCCAACTAAAACAGGGGTTGGGCCTCAGTCTCCTGGGGTCGACGCCTTCTCTCGTCCAACGCTCTCGCTTCAGGCTCATCTTTCACTTTCTAGCCAGTCTCTCACTACGGGGGAGATAAACTACCCCGTCAGGTCACTTGGTGGTTCAATACCGACATCGACTTTGATCGAAGGATATTCGGCATTGCTGCAAGCTAATGCACTGGTGCCAACAGTGGTTAATTTGCATGTGTAAGGCAGCTTCGACAAGAGGTATGAACTTCATTGGAAATCTCCATTGGAAAAAATCAATATTCTCCAAGTATCAACTTTGGTGGACACGTAATCTGTACTAGCTTCAACCGTACGAAAGATGTACAATGATATGACCAACATATCCAGCATAACTTCGAGAAGTGCTTAGGGTTTCAAATCTGGAAAAAATGGGCTTGGAATTCAGGAGTTGGAATTGAATCTGGGAATGAACTTCATGACATTGCTGCCCTACGCAACCTTCGCTTTTCAAGGTTGCGTATAGAATCCATGTCCGCACACATAAATGTTATGAATCATAAGCAGCATTTCTAACTTGGAGTGAGAATGTTGTGTAAGGAAATGAACTTCCACAGCTGACCAACATTAGGTTTTAAAAAAACCGTCGCAGGATTTGGAAGAACTACTACTGAAAGGTGAAATGGAATATATTGTTTAGCCTGAGTTTTACAGTATAGAAATTCATGTGTTTGAATGATAGTTGCTGATGTGTTGTGTTTGCTTTTCGTTAAATGTGTGCATAGAACAAGCTGTTAGTTATATTCTGTATTCTTGAGAATTTTACTTCCAATCTGCTTTTCATTGGGAAGATAATTCACTATATTAGCTCGCATGCTCTAATCAAAATCATTAAATAGCACCTTCGAGAAATCTTCAAAAAGATTGATTAATTTTTCGAAACAAGAAGACACAGGTTGGCCAATGTTGCAGGTCCAGTTAATGATGAAGGATACAGAGCACTCTACTACCTGGAATCTTACCACTATAATAGTGCTTTCTTATTTACTGAAACAGTAAAATGATGAATATTGGTATTATATTTGACAAGACTTTCCATACCATCATACACTAGCACAAAGTCTTTACTATCAGACCTTTCTGTAAAAAAAATGTTAAAAAGCCCACCACTAAATTGAGATTGAAGACAAACAATTTTTTTTCTTTTTGAGGTCCTTTATTTTATTTTCAATTGAAAAATCGATTATATTATGCTCCTGACAAAAGATCTTGCAGGTTTTTTTCAGATAAAAATGTGACTCATAAAATTATGCATTTACTCTAAAATGAATGGATTTCTGATTTAGAGAAGAAAAAAAAAATCAGTGAAGGTGATTTCCATCGTTGTGAAAAGAAGTTTGCATTTTTAAATAGCTATTTTTACTAGAAGATGAGGTGATTTCTAGTTCGAAAAACTGTCACGAGCATTTTTAAGAGTTCTACTCACGGCGAGGTAAAACTCAACGTTGGCAAGACCTCAGCCCATTTTCCATACGTTTCTCAGAGTGCAGAAGAAGTGTGTGTGTGGATTTTCACTCCTTTTTCTTTTTTAAATAGAAGAAAAGTAGAGAACTCTAATCATTTATTTTCTTTTAAATTAAGGTGTATAATTGAAAAAGAATTGTGTTTCACAATCAACGGATCAACTGTGCTGAGATCAAGTATCGTACATTCCAGGGGAAGAAAAACTGAAATGGGCCATAATTTTGATGAATATTTCCAAAGGCACCTATAGATGACTTGATTGAGATGATTGAAGGAACTTTATCTACAAATGCCACCAATATTCTTGATAGCAAATCCTCCTAGCTTTGTAATGAATAAATAAGGCACATTGAAATTTACAGGAACCTGAATAGCAACCGTTTTTTAAGGTGCATTAAAGATGATTTAATGGGGATAATTGGCTATTGTTAAAAGGTTTACATGAGTCAATGAATTCTCTATGGAGTTTACGAAAAAATTGATAAACATTTAATTAGATCCATGTAATGTATTACAAGTTTATAGTTAAGTTTTATCTTATATAGAAAAGGAACTTGGCCAAGAATTGGAATATTTCGTTTACGTTTGAAGGGCTTGCTAGATATTGAAGTGTTATATTACAACGAATAATGCTATTCATTTCAAAATAAGCTTCCGATGAATTCTCAAAGGGAAGAAGAATATCTCCTAAATATGAAATATTATTAAGGGTGGTGGGATCATGTGAGATATGAAGTGCTGATAAAGACTTACTTAAAGCATTGTCCGCAAATATTTAATGGCGTATATCATTGACTTGCGACTGATGATAAAAAGAATAAATAATTGTATTGTTGAAATATTTTTGGTTAATCAGAGACCATTAGAGGATACTTTACAGCTGAAAGATGCTGAACCTACTGCTTTGCAGGAAGAACTTTCACGTTGTCATTTCAAATAGAAGAACGCTTTGTCAACGTGGGGCTTGAAGAGACTAATTTTTCGGAGAGCCTGTTGCAGGAAGTTGAAGGGCCCTTGTTTCGAGACTAGGAATTTCTCAGCTGATTTGTACAAGGAACAACCAGCCGGCGAAGATAGACCGGATGAGAGAGAGGGTGGCTGAATGGACTAGAGATAGTGCGCATGCCCAAGCTACGTCACCGGTTCAACCCCTGGCATCCGCTGAGCACCCCAGTAGCGCACAGGCCCTCGCCGTTGCTGTCCCAACCGCCACGGCCCTTCCCAATCAGGATATAATCATATTCATCAAATTTAAAAGGTATGTCAATTTTTGTAATTTAAAAAAGAATATAGGGGCATTTTTGTCCTATGATTTATAGAAGTCTCATTTTCGGTCTCAATCGGGTTCCTGTAGTTTTCACACCTCAGCTTAGTTCCCTCGTTCTCAGTTTCATATGAATTTCTAGTTATTTATTTTTTTTAATACTGGATGATTGTTATTAATTTATTCTTCCTAGGGTATTTAATTCGTCCAGAAATCGTGTAACTATAAATTTTCATTTCATGGTTTTTCATACCCTAAGAACAAAATATAAACTCTAATAAAAAAAAAATGAAGGAAAACTTTCCATAAATTGGGCAATAAATAAATTACTCCTTTATAAGAAAAATATAAAAGTTTATATCTAGCTTTAGTGCTTTTTTTAGTGTGTAATAAGAACCAGTTGACACGATATAACTAATTTTAATATACATGTTTCGGATTCTTTAATTTAACGATTTGAATTCGAAATAAAACAAACTACTTTTTGAAAACTATTAAATTCGTCCAAAAAAGTATGGTGAGTCATTCCTTATAATTTTTTTCCTACCTTGTTTCGTAATGATTTTATTCGTAAAAGTGCTCGAATAGTGTATACATATTTTATATATGCACTAATTTGGTTTTTACTAAACATTTTTTTAGAAATCGATTTAGGGTTAATTAGAATACTTTAAAGCCGGCTTCACATGGCTAACTTGCCCCCCCCCCCCTCCACCACTTCCATAAGTTTTCTTTTTTTTTCGTTAGGAAACTCTGATACCAATTGTTCCTATTCGGCGCTGGGAATAAGTAAATTCTTTTTTAAATTAAGTTCCTTGAGTCATTGCTACAAACAAGCTTAGACATAAGATATGACCCTTTTAATTAGTTACCTCTTTGCTAATTCAACTCTAATAGTCTTATCTTTTTGGGCCTTTCATCGATGGGTTTCATCCATTGTAGACTTTGCTCGTTGAAAAGTGATACACATTTCTTGCTTTTTGTGAAACTCATTTCTAGTTAGTTCTGAAAAGAATTTATAGCTGGTCAACTAATAGACTGGTCAATTAAACGCTATTATTGAGTAGATGTAGACTTCAATAGTGGTAAACTTCTTCAATGTTTTCCGTAAATCAATCTAGGATAGCTGAAAGAAGCTGGCTAATTGTCCACTTTCCAATTGTGAACTTTTTTATTAATAAGTAATCCGCCAGCATCTCTGTTCTTATCACATATATCATCAGGAGCCTAGAGGCTAATAATCGCTATTTATACAAAACTTAAAGAATATATCTCGCCTTACAGCCATGACTGAGAGTCCACAATCCCAACCTTCCATGGAGAGTTCAGCTGCTTTGCGTATCACCCGCAAGGTCTTTCTCAAGGTCATGTCATCCTTCTTAGCGTTTATGCTTCACTTATTGGACTTGTCTCTTTCATTTTGCCCAATAATCGATCATTCGAAAGCGTTTGTGACGTAATAATTGTACATAAATCGATAATAGTCACTTTTCTTTTCTTAATGCCGTTGATTAGATTTGTACTTTAATGTAGCTCAATTGGAACTATCTCGTTTGTTGTTTTCTGCTTCGAGCTGGGTCTAATGGTTCTCTGCCTATTCTATACTTCAAGTATAGAATAAAAAGAGACAAGTATAGTCGGCCATTTGTAACTATGAAAGAGTTATGTGTGCTGATAAAGAGAATTTGTTCTACGCCAGCAGGTTCCAAACTCATACCCTATTAACTGGAATGATAGCGACTTAGCTTGCCTTATACCGTTTGGTATTTATCCTCGGTAGACCAACCCTCGCCACCTTCTTCCCTCTGTGCCATTCCATTTAGATATAGATGATTAATAGTGAATAGGGGATGGGTTTCTATCTATGAGCTATCCCCCCCCATTAGCATATCTATTGGAGGGGTGCATCCCCCTGGATAAAGGTACAAGGCTGTCTGGAGGTTCCCAACTTGTTCAGTAACTCCATCTGCCATCTGCCTCGATGACCCTCTACTAGTCACTGCCACCAATATACTACTCCTTTATAAATGTGTTTGAGTGATCATCTTACAATGAACCCTTTCTGCATACAGGTTACACAAGGCATTTATGATCCATTACTTAAAAAAAAAAAAAAAAAACCGGCTAGAGCAAAAGTAATATCCAATAAACGGTTTTTGGTTGTATTAGTGGTAACATCATACACTAGAACGGACATGAGTTATCATGTTGTGTTCATCCGTCTATTAGAACAGAAAATATCACTGTTCAGTATCAGTGATGCTGCTCAGTAAGGAATACATACTTCTCATACAGGACTTCCCTGATAGAATTTAGGATTAAAAAATGTACCCGATAATTAATTTCATAACTTTAATGCCTTTCCAACACCAGGCTGTTTGAAATTTGAAATTTTGTTTATAAATGAAACGTATAACGGTTAAAAATTGCGTTTTATTTCTGAAGGATTCGTATTTAATTTCGTTTGCAAAGATAGGCTCCAATGCTGACTAAATCTCCGGTTTCACAGATGGTAATAATTCAGAAAAAATTCGTATTAAATTTATATATACAAAATTAAGGTAAGCGCGCAATTTGTTTTTATATATTATAAAATAATAAATAGAAGCATTTTATTTTATAAAAGAAAGAACAGTAACTTTAACGTTTCGGTAAAATTATAATAGTAAATTATGGGAAATAAACAAACACAGGCAATAATGATCAATCAATATTTATTTATAAAAAGAAAAATTCCAATTATAAAAAATAATAATACATTACATCTTTCAGGATTAATTCTTTCTTAAAACGAGACTTGTCCCAATTCGTTTGCCAATTCTCAACTATGGTTGGGTTGTATAGATTTTTTAACTGTTATATGATTTAATCAATAAAATAAAAATTTCATTAGAGTGAATTTTAATTAAAAGGAATTGCTTCTCGATAACTAAAATACATGATACAATACAATGAAGGCAATTGAGCACTGCCAGAAAGGAGACACTAATGACTAATTTGATCTTTTATATACTTATATAGCCCTTTAGTATAGTGCCTGAAGTAATAGATAGATGATCTCCTTACATCATATGTTGATATCAATCAGTGGGAAATATCTAAAGGATTCATTAGATTATAAACGTGAATCTATCCCGTTTTCCATGGCAGAAACATTGCTCCGACCTAAGTGTAGAGCACTATAAAATAATAACTGTTAGAAAGGTGATGGGGTAGGTCACATTTTCATTAATCATTAAGGGATAGAGAAATGGGTGATGTTGAATGATTCTTATAAATTCGTTATTATAGACAGAGTTCATGCTGTTTCAAGAGTTACATTCTAGGCATGGTTTATTTCTTGAACGAATGAGTGGGGTAACCTCTTCATATCCAAAGGACGATTTCTTACCTGATCGATTTCATATGCTGTGCTTTGACTAGCATCTGAGCATATGGCCCGAGAATACTGAAGCTATGTTGGAATATTCCAAATGGAGAAATGAGTCATGTGAAATGCCACGCATGGGATTTCACCAAATCGTCATTTTAGAGCTCGTTGAGTAATACAAAGATAGATTACACATATATTTTTTTACACCTAAAAACAGTTCGTTAAATGATATATTTTAATATTTTTTTCAACCAACATAGAAGACTATTCATCAAACATTACACGAATGAAAATACGTAGATCCAAGAGAAGGACAGTGGACAAAGAAATTAATATCACATTGAACATCATTTTACTTTTAAAAATTTCTCTAACCGGAAAGTATTTGAGCCCGCTTTAAGAAGGGAGATTTTCTGTATTTGTGTCGGTTTGCGTGTATTAACCTCCGTCTAGTTTTATTTATCCTTACACGAGTCCATGGATCAGTATATTTCTGATGTTCTTATATTATTATTCTTACTGTGCATATAAAACAGATATGTTAACGTCTTACAACACTGCCTTGAGCTTTAAGAGAGCACCTGCTCATCAAGCTGTCCGTATGCAAGACCCGCAAGACGGAAGTGCAGGGTACCGGTGGTATCTTACGCCGTACTTCTTGATCCTGGGAAGAGAGTTAGTTAGGGTACTGGCCCTACTGTCAGAGTGTAACTTTCTTTGTATCGAAGAGTACTCAATTCAACATCGATTGATCATGGATCCAACATTTCTGGTGTTTGTATCTTGGGCCGAAGATTACTGCCTCTCAATGAAACGATTTCATATAGACTGATTATTATTACTATTATTAAATTGGGCTTTAACCAATTTATGCAACCGGTCTCGTGTGAATAATTTTTTACAGCGTTTCAAATCACTTGGAAAAATTTGATTTTCTAGAATCAGAATGTCATTATAAATTATTAAAACAGTTAAACGTTTGGTCTCAGTGGGAATCCAATATCCAAGGAATATATACGTTCCACGTTCTGAATTTAATGTGATGAATTATCCATCTTCACATACGTTGTTTGAAGAAGAGTTATACACATCTTCTATTAATGAAAATTTGGTAGTAATTGAAAGGAGAATTATTTTACCCTCTAAAACAAAATCCAGTCTTATTTCAGAACATTGAATTTCGTGAAGCTCGTCCATTTTAATATGCTTAGACCAATAATATTTGTTTTAATGGGTAATTAATAATTATCAAGTAAGTTATTGCTTGCTGTAGGGTATTGCTTGACGGTACTACGGCCTGTTTAACGCGACTGTATTCGGAGAGTGAAGGTCAAGAAGGGAGACCTCCAACATTCTCTTCCCAGACTTATACTATTTTAGCTACAAAAAAGTTTTGGTCACCTGATCATATAATATTTGTGTTGATGCGTATTCGATATTTCATTTGTTGACTATTCAAAGTTATTTGGCCCGTTCTAGTCCTGTAGCGGTATCATAATGTAAAAAAAAAATGTTCCGTTAATTCCGAAATTTTTGCTTCTGGAAGCTTTTTTTCCAAATAAAATATGTTTAGGTGTAACGCAAACATCAGAAACGATTGGAGAACGAGATGTAACCAATCCCTAATCCTCTAGATATTTCAATCCGCTGCCTATTTCAAGCTTAGGGATGACTCGAAAAAATAATGATTTAGAGTATGAACTGTGACCCTGTGAAGATAGCTTGATGAAATTGGAGACTTTCCCTTCACATTATTTTCATTTCTCTATGTAATTTTGGAGATGACTACATACATGCAGCTTACATGAACCTTATATATAAAGCTCTTAATTTCAATATGAAATAGATAAATATTTACGCATTATTAATTTTATTAATTCTTGTTGTGTCTACAAAAAATATTTATTTACTAATTGTAAGTATTCGTAGATAATTTTATGTAGATTTTCGGGACTGATGTTTATCTTGTTGTGTATATTTATTGATGGCTCCATGAGCCCCCGAAAATAACTCAGGGAAATAAAAATATTTTTTGACGTAGAAAGACTATATCTGTATCAGACTACTGAGGATTTTATTGAAATATACTAGTCTATTTGAAATTAGCTATTACAAAAGTCCTTCACCCTTAACAAAACAGATTTCATTGATTTTCAGATGGTGACTTCCTTCTATATTTTATTCTCTATTTTCCCCTTGGAATTCTATGTCATAAACACGTTATATTTGTGATAGTAATGAGATGTTCAATTAATATAAAATTTGGCTGAGTGCGTGAGCTTAGTGAGTGAGGGTTTCTGGAGGCTGAAAAAGAAAAAAAATACAAATAAATTAATTCCTTCAAAATATATTGATAAAATTGAAACAATTACATGAACAATAAGGTTTATTATATAAAATTGTTCGATGCAATTCTCAGTGTGGAGTTATTTATACTGTTTTACTCCACGTCTCCTGGTCTGAACTCGGCTATTAGCGAACTTCAAATTTTAAAGGTAACAGAAATATAAATTCGTTAACAAATAAATAAAGAATTGACAAAAACAGATACTTATTATACTGATGATGGTTTTTGAACAGTAAACGTCACCAGTATCCTATTGACGAAGCTGTCCTGTTAAGTTAGTGATATTAATGCTACTAATTTAATGTCGGTTACTTTCCTTGAGAAGCGGCATCGGAATGATAGTGATTTTATCCTGAGAGAACAGTTTAGTATCAATGCCTGTCCATACCACCTTTCTACTCAACCTGACAGGCGATATGGCCACTGTGACAATGCCAATAACGATGACATTCTATAAGGGTAGCCACCGCAAGTCTAGCAGGTTGCTGCTTTGTCCCTGTTTTAAACTCATTCATAGTTAATCCACTGAATGTACTTCAGCAGTTTAGCGCTACAAATATAGGATTTCAGACGTACTATATGGTGTTTCTATATGCTCGCTATGGATTAATAATGGTTCAGCTATATAGTATTTCCTAGATGGCGAGTGGTTAGACCAAGGATGTTGATTGGCGTTTCGGTCACAACTACTCCAATCGATCCCGAAAAGTCGGAACTTCAGCACAGTCTCCTAATGACAATACCACACACTCATGTTAATTACATTAGCCACATGCCTAATGACAGTTCAGCCCAATCACATGGACCATAGGGCTACAGGATTTACCAATGATGTAGCCATACAATCAAAATGGATTGCGGTCACCATTGTTCTAATGCAGATCTCATCCTATTAAGATAAGTTAAGGTCCCCAGAACCCGAGCAACGATCATGGCAAGTTATCATTTGAACATTACGGTATGAAGGGTATTTCTGTTTTTCCCCTCTGAGTGCTCATAATGTTGACTGGAATACATGGCGATACAGCCGTGATGTTGTTCCACAATATTTGGCAACAGTATGTAATTCTTAATGGTAACAGTTATCCTAATGGCAGTGCAAACATTCAAAATTGGGGCTCAGGTTAGCCATGCGAGTTAAAGCGTTGACCTTTATCTCACATGGTAAACCTAGAGTGGCGAGTTCGATTCTTGCCTGGGCAAAGGAAATTATTTAGTGACGAAATTCATTAAATAACGTCCTAAAATCCCACCCTGGCTAGAAAAGGGTGGTAACCTGTAGATAACCCGTCCCAATTAGCCTAAGTTGCAAAAAGTGGACGTTAATAAATAATAAATAAATAAACATTCAAAATTCCATCTCACATCTCATCTTCTTATTTTATTAGGTGTAAGTGAATTTTTATTGCAACCTCTGCCTTAATTTCAGATAAAACTTTTGTCACTCCCTTGAATATTTTATTTATGCTTCTAACGGGAGTTGAGTTAAAATAATGAAATTTTTGCAGTGTCCATTATCCAAATTAATGACGAAAACGAGTATGCTCGAGTATATATTTACGTGCGTGTGTGATTGTGTGATAGTCGCAATATCACGAAATTTAAGCGTCTATGTAACACTGAATACTATCGTAAATATTAAGTGAATAATTACAAACGGAGGATAATGAGAAATCTTTCAGTCAATTTTAACAACCTACCAAAGGAAAGCGTCTGAATTGAAACAGGCCTGCTAACCGCTCAGAGCTAAACAGATTGATAGAAATGTTCTTCACCGAATATAAAGAAATTACTACATAACGACCGCTAGAGCGTTAACAGACACACATGTATATACATGTATGTATATGTATATATATATATATATATATATATATATACACATACATACAATTTTGAATAGGCCTTTCGTCCTCCAGGATAGGATCGATGGACATTTGTAGAAATTTTTGAAAATCGCGTCATGAGTACGACCTCAATAGCTGATTTCTCTTAAGGAAAATCTGCTAAAATATTGTAATACCTGCTTATTGAAAATGTAATGTTGTCCATTATTGTTGTATACAATTTTCTTTATTAGCCATGATATCTGCAATTTTTGATGTTCTTTCTTCTGTAATGTTCTCCAAATAATGTTGTTTTCACTCAGAGTACCCGAGCCATTAAACCCCTATTTACATAGGTTTCTTATCACAGAAGAAAAGATCACCAGCACATGGTAATCTGGTTATCTGACGCAACCTCCACATGACGGTCTTTAAAATTATCAATTTCGAATATATGTTGTTCAGTATACTACTTGCGTTAAATGTTCATTTTGTTTATTTAGTTGTTGTTTAGTTATTCTTATTAGGTTGTTGTTTGGATAAGTATAAGTCCTTGTTGAGACGCTTAAAGGAACTAATTTTCCTGATTTTCATCACTGCTGAAGAAATGAAAGTGCCAAGTTATGAGACTTTTGTTACTGTTATAGACAATACCAAATGATCAGCACTATCTTAATGTTGTGGATACATTCCGAAACTTTATTGTTACTGGAATTTAAATGATCATCCCAACATTAGAATTTTTTCCGTTTTTGTAACGCTACTGCTTAGTCTGGAGCTTTTTCCAATGCTTGATAGCTCTATATGTTCTTGAGGTTTACGATTTCCTATTTTTTTTTTCAAATAAGGGAGAGGATTAGTCTGGTCGGGGAAAACCAACGTAAATGAGTATTCCTAATCATAGCTATGGTCGATCGCTAAGAAAGGTTTGTGGATATATGATTTACTAAGTTTTTTTTTTTTATATTTTATTTTTGTTCATCATATATCATTTTCTAAAGCCTGGTATTTAAAATACAAAACCGTGAGATAATTTCTAAGTTGACAAGCGATGAAAGAACTAGAGAGAAGAAGAGGTGTATAGTAGGGACTAGGGGAATCGATTGCAGTGGCAAGCACTGCCTTACACCCGTCATCGCTGCAGAATGCTGAGCCAGCAACAGTCAGTGTGAGCAATTGGCCGAGCCAAAGGCTGACGACGAATAGAAATATCTAACACGAAGTCTGGAAATGTCTGGGATCTAAGCAACTACCATTTTTTTACTAATTCCTTAAGAAGTTACTCTGGAACAACAATAATTACAGTGTGCTGTAGTTATGTTTTAGCAGATTTCTCTTAGGGAAATCAGCTATTGAGGTCGTACTTATGACGCGATTATCGAGATATTTCTTCCAGTGTACATCAATCCAACTCAGGTGATGGCGAAAATGAGGTCCTGTCAAAATTTTTTATATAATTGTCTGTTAACGCTCTAGCGAGGGCAATTTTTGTTTGATCGTTACCAAACTTCGTATTTAATCGTTTTATGTAAAAAGAAAGACCAAATTCGTTAATGGCTGAAATCGGACTAATTGGATATCTATGTTACCGTACTTCGGATCGAAAAATTGTATAGAATCAATCTTATTGCAAATTAAATGTGCTATAAATATTGTTACATACATTTATTCTCTATCTTTAATATTAACAGGGGTATTTGCTTTTTTCAGCTTTCAGCCTTCAGCAAACCTCCACTTCTACACAAACTATACTCTGTTATATAATAAACCACTTTATTCGAAGCTTAAATACTAAATATTGTTTTCAAGAGGCGTTAATTATACGAGGTATACGCAAATATGTTCTGGTGCCCCCTCCCCCTTCTTAAGTTTTTGGACACCTAAAATTTGATTGATTGATATAAAAATTATTCTGATTCATTATAAATTACAGTACTAGATATAGTAAATAGTTTTCAATAAAATTAATATGTTATATTCTGATATATTTCAGTTTATTTTTTTTTCCAGTGAGAGGTTTTTTCATTTCAGACGCTTCCCGTTGGGTGATTATTAATTGACTGAAAGATTTCTTATTACCGTTGTATTTATTCACTTAATATTTACGATGGTGTTGTGTTACGAATATGGAGATTTATGTTTTGTTCAACCTCACAAGGGAAATCTGCTTAGTTTACGTAACCCAGCGTGACGGACTTTTTTTATTGATTTATGCGGCTTTGACGCCTACAAGGTCAAAGTAGATGGTGATGAATTGATGGTGAGAATTCAAACCCCGTTCTTTTATAACATTCACGTTTTGTGACCCGGCCATTGACGCTAGAATCACATTTACTACTACAATGGATCCCCAGAACTAAAGATGTGTCTGAAGTTTTTAAACTGTCTAC
This sequence comes from Riptortus pedestris, assembly GCA_019009955.1. Lineage (NCBI taxonomy): Eukaryota > Metazoa > Arthropoda > Insecta > Hemiptera > Alydidae > Riptortus > Riptortus pedestris. The sequence continues at coordinate 106,960,360 of CM032229.1, read as the reverse complement.
ATTGTTTATCGTATACCATTCTTGTGGCATAATTCACATCCATTGAACGTACTTCTATTTCATGAATGGTACGTGACACTAATATTAACTATCACGATAAACTAAAATTAATGAATACTTGTGACATTCACATGTTAATTTTTACGCAATTTAGATATTTGAACATTACTAAGAAGTTTTCAATTCGCATTTAACATTCTTGTAAGACGTAAAGGATGTATTTTAATCTAGTTCGTATTTATAACTGTTTTTGTGTCTAATTGTGCACCTTTCCTTTTGAACCGATTTTTCTTCGTATCTACTTGAGACACAAACACTGTATAAAACAAATTTTGGTTATCATGATGAGATCTATAATTCACGTTCTATGACATTTTTGAGTACATGGAAGTCACGTGGTTTCCATGACAGATTTTTTTTAAAGCAGCGCAACGCAGAACAAACTGCCTGGACTGAAGTTTCCTGAGACAAATATTTCCAGGGTATCGAAATAGAGAGGGAAAAGTCTTAATCAATTATATAGCAAATGCCGTAGGATTCAGGAGTATTTCCTGCTGTTCTATCCGGTGCCGGCTGATTAATGGGACAGATATAACCCCCAACCCAATGAAATAACCTTCCTAAAATACTCTCATACAACGCACGTTCGACAGCTGTGCAATGCTTGTCAAAAATGCGCTCGTCTACCAAAGAATTTGTTTTATGGGTATAAATGCCTCCACCAGAGAGAGGTATATGCCTTTGAGGTAGTCTCCAGTCCATCGTTCTTGTTAGAACATCAGTAACTAAATGAAAATAATGTTTAACAGATTTTCCTTAAGATAAATCAGATATTTCATGACGCGCATTTCAAAAAATGTCTTTAATGCCCTTAGTTCATACCTAAGAGAAGAGGAAAATGAGGATTGCTACGTATATATTCATACATATTTGTCTGTTAACACCCTAGTGATAGAAAATTTTAGTTTTTTAGTAAACTCGATATTTAAACGTTTCATTCGAAACTAAAGATCAAATTCTTTAATGGCTGAAATTGTACTAGCTGAAGGAGATTGGAAGGGGGTAAAAACAAAATTCCGAAACATCTTCATTATTGTGAGTAAGATCAAAATATGCAACATAACTAATTTTAATGCAAATTTAATTTTCTGTATTTGTGTTTTATACATTTTTATCGACCATTAGTGAGTTATATTTGTAAATCCCCATTTCTGTTCATACGATATTCTCTTTGAGTAACTCAGTCGCTGGACATCACAGTTTAAATTTCAAATCCTGATTACATATACTTATATCAGAGGGAAATAGACTATAGATAGTTGGATTAGATAGCCTGCCATTCTAGCACCTGGGAAATTTGCTTAGTCTAATCCGCCCCTGCGTGACTGACTTCTCTTCCCAAATGCGTAAGTTAAGTTGATGTCATTTTGAAGCTAATGACTGCATTAGGAAATATCGTTCAATGCTATAGAGCGTTTTGTGGATGAGTCAGAAAGGGAATTATTTTTTCTCTTTAATTAAAATATTTTAATGTTGTAAACTAAAATATACTCACAATTTAGTAATAAAACATTTTAATGAACAAGTCCTTCACGCAGAGGTAATCTCAGGTTAAAAGCTTGTAATCTCAGGTCCTCGAATTGTCTATTAATTACTCAATGCAGGAAACAAGAAAGTACGAAGTACTCGCTTAATACTTGAGTTACGAAAAAATACATAGAATAAAAAATGTAGAACGCCAATAGTTTGAAAAGATTGGTTCTATAACATTTTACGATGCGACTCATAAACCGGAGATATTTTGAATTTTCGAATCCCCCCTCTAAACCCCACTATTCCATGTCCGATTTCCGCCTATAAAAAATATGATGTTGACTGAAACTGTTAACTAACTAGTTTGGTGTAGATCAAATAAACATTTACAAGTAAAGAACGAAATCTTAATTTTTGAGGTCACCGCATAACATTTTTCCATGTATCTCCCAAAGTAAATGTTCAATGAAAACCATATTTGGTATTTAACTTTGGAATGAAGTGGTTCATGATGTTACAACTTTTTGTAAATTAGACATGAGCAGGAGTACGAGTTTACTCATACCCGAAAACTAAAATATGGAAATATGTGGTGTAATATTCAATATGGAGAAAACGTGTGTGTTCAATTTGAGAAAAGTCCGTCACACAGGGGCTCCGTAAACTAAGCAAATTTCCCACGTGAAGTTTTACAATAGAGAAATCTGCCTAATAACAACTGTAGTAGTAAGAAACCTTTAAACCTAAAACATTATTTAGGGCGTAATAACCCTGTAGTTTCTAGCCCCAAAAAACAGTTAACATAACCTCTAAACCTATTCACGAGGGACGAATAGTTAAGGAAACGCCCACCAGAGCTCTCGGCGGAAAGTCCGAACATAGCCTACTGGTGACCACACGCAGAATACAAATGCAAATATCTCGGTTAATATTCAAGATACAGAATAAATGTATAGAACAATATTTATAGTAAATTTAATTTGCAATAAGATTTATTCTATACAATGTTTCGATCCGACGCATAATAACGGAGGTATTTTGAATTTTCAAAAATCCCCCCTCTAAACCCCCCCTCCCACTGGTCCGATTTCATCCATTAACGAACTTGATTTTCCTTTTTACATAAAACTATTAAATTCCGAGTTTGGTACCGATCAAATAAAAATAGCGACCGCTAGAGCGTTAACATACAAATATATATATATATATATATATATATATATATATATATATATATATATAATTTTGAACGGACCTCATTTTCGTCATCTCCTGGGTAGGATCGATGGACATTTGAAGAAATTTTTCGAAACTCGCATCATGAGTACGACCTCAATAGCTGATTTCCCTTAGGTGAAATCTGCTAAAAATGGAGGAAAAAAACTTTATTTCAATGTTTTTCTCTACTTTTTCTTTTTGTTTACCATAAATGATCAAGAATAAGTTAGCCATTTACGCTGGATTTTTAATTTTGCATAAAAAGTTTAAATATCGAGTTTGGTTATGATTTAACAAAAATGTTGACCGCAAGAGCGTTAGCAGACTCACCGACACACACACACACACACACATATATCAAGTCCTCAACTCTTTGGTAGGATCGATGTACATTTGAAGAAATTTGGTTCTTGTGACTACTAAATATACTTTGCCGTTTCATTTCTCTGCGTTAGTATACCTTTCTAGTACGTTGGAGTAATGTTGTTCATTCACAATTTTAAGAATAAAGAATAATATATGAATATTGCCATCCTTATTATTAATGTATTTAAATATCTTAATTTTATCCATTCTTATTTGATGAAAAAGTGAAAATGGTATTGAAATTAGGAATGCATCTTGCATCTGATTCTTTACCTAAGGACTCCCGTCCTCCTATCGAAGAAGAAATTTTTTAAAAACCAAATTAATTATGAAAAAAGTAGCTCCACCAACAGGGATAACTATTATTTATTTATTACGAGTACATATTTTGACGGGCACGATCCATATCATGTAATCTGCGGCGATTCATGTTTATGTGTTTTGATTTACAGTGCGCAATGGGACTTCAATATTTTTATCAACAACCACTTAAGTGAGGTTGTTAAATATATTTTTAACAACAGTAACTCCGTATTTTTGGGTGAGAATAGTGACTATCCTTGTTCATACTATATTTAATCAATTTGGGTTCAGGTGACAATTGTCAGGATAAGAAGTAATTATCATATACTACTATTTCATTTCCATTTTACTCATTCTCAAATTCGCGACATGAATAAAAAGTTTTTATACATTCTACCAACAAATAATTGTTATGTTTTGACTTATTTGTATGATTTTCATAACTATGATACAACTGTAATTGCGAAAAATTTCTGTTTTAGATTTCAATGGTCAACACTCAATAAAGCCATTTTAGATTAGCTTTTGTATGACGTCTGTATGCATGTCGTTCTCAAAAAGGACTGGATTATGGAATTTAATATTTAGGACATTTATATTATATAAATGATATTATATATCATTTTGAACGTACCTCATTTTCGTCCTCATCTAGGTAGAGTCGATGGATATTAGATGTAATTGTTCGAGAATCGCGTCATGATAATATTCCCAAAAGCTGAAATCTCTAAAGTAAGATTTTTGTAAACTACACATGAGAAAAGGTGTAAATTACCCATGAGAAATCTGCTAAATTGCCTAAGCCTTTGAGTGAAGACGTTAACGAAGTTGCTATTTCATGAATTTTCGGGAAAATGAATTTACTTGCTGCCTTTTTAACAGATATAATACATCTGTAGACTAACTCTACAGTTAAAGAGGCCGTCTGGGAAAGCTGACTGATAACGAACTGGCACAGGAAGTAATGTGTTAATTAAAACAGTTAACGTACTCACCAAGGCAACACCAACTAAAACCAAACAGTTAACGCACTGACCTTGATAGTGTGGACACTCTTAGCATGTAACGTATATACCTTGGAAACACGGGAAAACCAAAATTAACAGATACGAATACTGCTATTGGAAATATGGGTTGAACAAAGCGACAATGATGTACTCATGGAAGACGAACAAAACATACACAAGTCATTGTCGACAGGTTAATAAACATCTTCTGACAGTTTACCTTCCTTCACCTTTTGTATGCCTAATCACTTGATAATTGCATAGTCTATGCCTGTTCTATGGCTATTTTCACACTATGTTTTATAGAGGATCAGGTCTCGTGTACATTTCTGATAGTTTTTATTATCTTTTGCTATTACCAGGTTAGACAAGTTTCTCGCTTGCCGTATTGGGTATTTTTAACTAAATTATCATGAGCTTAGATGTCATCATTTATATGATATCTCAGATTTTAGAACCAAGAATCCTCATTCTAGTGGTCACTAGCACGCAACACTTGCCTGACAAAATACGCTCATTGACACATACTCATAAACACAGTAGCTGTCAAAGTATATACTTATTTTTGTACTAAACTTGAGGTCTCGACTAAAGGTCATGTCCATTAATGGCAGAACTAACACAAAGAGAATTAGGGCTTTAAAAGCGGCAAGTTCCTTAATATCTCCATTTTAATACGTAGGATCGAAATTTGTCACATAATCAACTTTGTTTATAAGCTTCTCTTTACATTTGTAGCTCTATAAATTCTGATGTCACGCGAACAATAGACACCCACTCCCTCTCGTGCAACTTCTTCATGGCACCATTATACCATTACATAGAGTATGGTTGCTTACATTTCATCAGTTTGTTAAGCTTACTAATTAGGTAGAAATAGAGAATAGACTATGAGATAACCTAGAGTATCTATCATTCAAGCTTAGTTATTGAGATTCCTGCGCGACGGGCTATTATATTTTTTTTATTATTCTGATTCAGAGTGACCAATATTTCATAAGACATTTACACCGGTTTTTTGTCATGAAATATAGTGCTATTAGTCTGTATTTCCTTAAAATAAAACACGTACAAAATACAAAGATTAAATATTAAAATAATAAATAATGTCTAATAAAATGTTGATATGTTTAGAAAGGAAATGTAATATGTATACTAGTGAAAAAATGTCAAATTTTATGGTTCACTGATTTGTTAATATTGTTGAATTTATAACTTTTATAATAGAAAAATTAACTATTTTGACTTACACCACTTTGTTTTTCAGCCGCTTGTTTGTTCTCTAGAGAAGTAAGTGAAAAAGAATAAACTAGAAATGTAACATTCATTTAATAAAAACCAAAATTCTCTTGGAAGATTTTCATTGAAGAAATTATGAATAAAAAAGTAGTTTTATCCAGTAAATGTTTGAAAAAATAAGCTTGCTGATTATAATTTTAATCTTAACTAGAATAAGTTTTAATCTTAACTAGAATACGTTGTACCTTCTCTATAACTCAAATGTTTCTAACTCGTGTAGTACATGGATTGACTGTACATAAAAGTTAGTTCGCATACGCACATCGGCTATTTCCTATTATTAGGCTGTTCATGTAAGCCACCCTGGAACTTTTAACTGAATGGAAGTTTCTCTTGATTTTCGAGGACGTCTTCCTGATGCTTTATTGTTGGTTCCTCACATACCCATACGAAAAGACAATATAAATCTATGGCGTGTCCTTTTTACCTGTTTCTCTTCTCCGTTTTTGGGAAAATCAATGACTCCTTGTTTAAGTCTTCGCCAATGTACAATTTTAGCTGTGTACGTACAGAATGATTTCGTAGGCAATGCACATTTTCTTAACATCATTTCCGTGCTAATTAGAGATTTTTTCAAGTGGATTATTAGGTCAATCATGTTATTCAGAAATAAAATAGAGGCACCTCACTCTTGACTATATACAAGATCTTGAATCTTTGTTCACTTTTCAGCCTCATTTACGAAAGCCCCGGTTCTCCAGTAAAGGTTATCCTACGAAGCTATATTAATTCTTTTAACAGGCTGGCTTAAAGCTGTTAAACTAGCTTGAATAGCAGCGTGGACTACGTCAGCAGTTATATCCGCCTCTGACGTCACTGATCGACATCTTATCAAATTACTGTTTTATAATATTAGACATAAATAATGTACTCCAATTTTAGCAATGGAAAATATTGATTGAAGAAATTAATAGCGAAAAAATAGGCCAAGCGTTGTTCTTACTATGAGAATTACAATATATATCGTTACATACTATTTAGCTTTCATTTCGTTGCAAAGTAAAAGTGGAACCTTTCATCTGTTGTTTAGTTACGTCCACTTTATGCAAATCCGGCTAATCTACATGTTACCGCCCTGTTCAAGCCAGGCTGGGACTAAGAATTTTATTTTCACTAATATCATTCTTATGTTAATTTTTAACGCCCAAGTGGGAGTCAAAACCATGGCTCTAGGTATACAGAGTTCATTAAAACCAACGTTTCAACTCACTTGTCTAATCTGAGCCCGGAGGAACTTAAAATAAATTTCTTAAAATTATTAAAATAATAGAAATTGTATGGACACTTACGATTCTTAGTCATCAGTTAACATATTCCATAGGGGCTGCGTAAACTAAGCAGACTTCCCACGTGCTGTTATGATACACTAGTAATCTCTTCCCCTCTTTTATTTTCTATTCCTAAATGTAAATCCGATAAGTAGAAGTGGGGATTTACTGAAGGCTGAAAACAAGAATAAAAAAGCCCTTCACGCAGGGGCTGCGTAAACTAAGCAGACTTCCCACGTGCTGGTATAACACACTAACTAATCTCATCTCACCATATGTTCTCTATTTATAAATATTTTTTTCTGTAATCGTTGAATAATGGTAACATTACTAAACTGAAATGAGTGAAGAAAGTGAAACATTTTCACAAATGAAGAAAGTGAATTGCCTTCTTAATTAGTAATAAGTATAAATTAAAAAATAATTTGAAGTTGGAAATTAAATGCTTTTAAATGTTTCTTAACATTATAAGAATTTATTTTAACAAAACAAATTGAAATGTGAATGAATTATTGGTGAAAATAATCAATTTATTTTAAAATTTAAATATAATAATAATTACCTTTCTTGTTTATGACCTGCACTTGTTTATAACTGCACTACTTCACAATCATCACTAGTTGATTTATAACTATGCTTATAACCTTTCACAACCATGCTTATAACCAACCAACAACATACTATAATCTTCACAACATCCTAATTTTGTTCATATTCTGGTTAGATCTGATCATGTATTACACGATTACAGAAAAAAATTAATATTACACTCGTGACGAAAGTAGAATTTACAACTCTCGTGAAATTACCACACTCGCTTCGCTCGTGTGGGTAAACGTTTCACTCGAGTTGTAAAATGATCTACTTTCGTCACTTGTATAATAAATAACTATATATTATTATTATTATTTATTAACGTCCACTTTTTGCAACTCAGGCTAACTGGGTTGGGTTATCTACAGGCTGTCACCCTGTTGTTATTTATATATATATATTGTTATTATATATTTATTTATATTGTTTATAAATAAATAATATGGCATGAGTACGAGGTAGGGGTTTAATTCATAGAAACTTTATATTTATTTTTATTGAAGGCTGAAAACTAAAAATAATATATGAATATATCGGTTAATATTAAAACCCAAAAAAAATGTATATAACAACGTTTATAGAACTTAACATTTACAATAACATTGGTTTTATACAATTTTTCATAGCGACGAATAATATCAGAGATATGCCAAATTTCCGAAATTCAACCCTTCTAAACGCCACCTCCCACTGGTCCGATTTTAACCATTAACGAACTTTATCTTTATTTTTACATATCGAGTTTGGTAAAGATCAAACAACAATAGTTATTGCTATTATTAGCTAGAGCGTTAACAGAAATAAATATATTGTATATGTTAGCTGACGGAACGGAAAAATGAATATCAGAATACACAGTAGCATTGATAAAAGTGAAGTAGAGGTACCATCTAGTTTTGTTTTACTAACTAAAGTCAAATACTTTATAAAATATTTTGCACAATCCTCGCCAGAAATCACGTATAGTTCCTGCAGGGCTTGCAGAAGTCAGCATCACGTTCAGGCGGAGAATTCGGTATTGGGGGATTGGGATAGCAGATGTACGTACTCACAGCCCTTGCTTATTGTCCTCAAACAAACTGGTTAGGGTGATTTAATAATAATCAGCTCGTTCTTTTATCATGAGCGTGACGAGATATTTTTGTATGTTCATTTGGTGAAGAGGTTAAAGTTTAGTTAAACAGAGAGTTGATTTTAGAAAATTTTACATTTATAATCGGTTATCAGTAATTATTTTTTATGAATGTCATATTGAATTCCGAAATGTTTCCTGGATTACTTTGGATAAGTATTTGAATCTCATGCGGATGTCATCGTTAGTGACTTGATTATATCTGGCTTCGTGGCACAGATCATTCCCGACTGAACTGAGTTTTAGAGGTTAAAAATATTACTAAACTAACTGAGAATATTTTTAGAGAGTAAGAGAAAAATAGAGAATATTATGTGAGATGACTTAGTATATCATTCAAGCTTAGTTTCGATTTCAGCGCAATAGGCTTTTATATTTGTTTATTATTGTAATTCAGAGTGGACAAAATTTGATAAGATATTTACGCACATTTTTTAAATATTAGTATAAGAAGTTTTGGATGTCTGAGAAATATAGTGCTATTAGTCCATATTTCCTTAAAATAAAACACGTAAAAGGTACAAAGATTATAATAACATGTAGTTAAGTTTAAAAAGTAAAATTTTATATGTACTCTATTAAAAAAGTTATTTAGTGACGAAATTCATTAAATAACATCCTCAGTCACACCCTGGCTAGAAAAGGGTGGTAACCTGTAGATAACCCGTCCCAATTAGTCTGAGTTTCAAAAAGTGGTTAATAAATAATAATAATATTAAAAACGGTCAACGTAGTTTTGGTTCTCTGATTTGTTTATAGTGTCGAATTTATAACCTCCATAAGAAAAAAATATAACTACTTTGATTTACAACACATTGTTTCTCAGCCTTTCATTTGTTCTCTAGAGACGTAGGCACTACGAAACGTAACATTAATTTAACAAAAGCCAAAATTCTCCTGGAAGATTTTCATTGACGAAATTATGATTACTGATAAAAAAGTCGTTTTATTCATTAAATGTTTGAAGAAAATAAGCTTGCTTTTGCTGATTATAATTTTGATCTGAACTAGAATCAGCTCCTCATGTTATTTTCAAATGAAATGAGGTCCAGGTTGTACCTTCCCTATAACTCACAGTTCTGCTTTCTTCGGCATGACAAATGTTTCCAACTCGTATAGAACATGGACTGTCGGAACTTAAAAGTTACAGTTAGCATACCCACATGGCCTATTAACTATCATTAGACTGTTTATGTTAGCCACTCAGTGTTGCCTCGACGAATTTTTTTCTGAGTGGAGGTTTTTCTACATATTCGAGGACTTCTTCCTGATGCTTTTTTTGTTGGTTCATTAGACAGTTTACGTTAGCCACTCAGAGGTCTAGGTCCTGCTGGTGATGTAGTGTGTATAGTTTGCAGTCGTCAACGGCTGAGTGCAGACAAATGTTATAGAAGTCTAGCCAGATTGCCTAGGCCAGCTACTGTTTTCCCTGGCGTTTAGCGACAGAGGGCCAACCGTGTGCTAGACCTAGAGAGCCCAAGGGATGACGTGTACAATGATGCTAGATCAATATTTTATCCTCGTTATCAGCAAGTAGCCAGCTGCAGCCACCAGCTACTCAGCTGCTACACACTTCAATTCACACCCCCTCCCCTCGGCCCCCTCCCCTCCTCCACTCCCCCTTCAAGCTGACATACCTACTGATACTGGCCAAAACTATAAACTAGTTAAACATAATCACATGTGGTTGACTCTCTAGTTAGAAAATCCTCAGATCTTTGGGCACACGTCGGGACTTGACATTTGGAACATAAAATGAATATAAATAAAGGAACAGAGGAAAATAGTTTCCCCAGAATTATAGTTGTATTGTTCCTCGTTTTAAACGTCCATTCTTCAATTGCAATGACCGATAAAAATACCTGACTTGAATTTTATTTATTTATTATTCGGTGTATTATGTATATATTTCTTATTAATGAAATGGGGGCTCAGGTTTGCCATATGTTTTAGGGCGTTGATCTTAATGAATTTTGTTAATCTTAATTCACGTATTCGATTTCCACAAGGGTATGAGGAATTTCTTTTTTGACGAACTCATTATTAATATTATCATTATTTATTAACGTCCACTTTTTGCCACTCAGTCTAATTGGGACGGGTTGTCTACAGGTTACCACCTCTTTTCTAGGCAGGGTGGGTCTTAGGATGTTATTTCATGAATTTCGTCACTAAATAATTTCCTTTGCCCTGGCGAGAATCGAACTCGCCACTCTGGGTTTACCATGTAAGATTAAGGTCAACACTTTAACTCACATGGCTAACCTGAGCTCCAGGAACTCATTAAATAACATCATTAAGCCCATCCTGGCTTGAAAAGGGTGGTAGCCCGCATATATCTTTTTCCGGTAAATTAGCGCCGCCATTGCTCAAAGTGGACGTAAATAAATAACTTATTTATAAACGTTCCTTATGATATATATATATATATATATATATATATATATATATATATATATATATACATAGCTTAAAATAAAAAGTTCCATGATCTCCCCCCTCTCAGCTCATTATGTATTCTCTATTTCTCAGGCAATATGAAGCCTTTGTGAACAGGAGTCAAAATCAAAGCTGGACATGCTTAGTGGGGCAGTTTCTTAATTTGAAAATTGGAGGAGTAGAAGGTAGGTTCTGGCAGTTGAGGTACAGCAATAGTCTAGTTTGCTAAAATGGTCTAATTTTGGTAACATAGTGCTTGGTACCTACCAAAGAACCAAGCCTATAAGATTTATATGATATATTTTATTTAATTGTTCATCCCATCAGTACAACTATGGTCGGTGGGAATCTGTAAACTATAGGTTACATCTAAAATTAAGTCAAGAATGGACTAAATATGTTACTTAGTCAATCCTTCTTTCTATAAATGATTATGCGCATTTGGGTATCGCTTCCACGATCCATTGTTGTTTAATAGTCTTAACGCTTGGTCTTCGCCTTGGACCGCTCTTGGAACACCGAAGAAATTTAAAAATTATTAATTACGTGGGCTAATTAAGATGAGAAAGTGTGGGCAAAATATTATTTCTGATTTATTGCATTACCTATATTTCCCCACCAATGACGTTAACGAAATACAATTGCTGAATGTCTAAACGGTAGAGATATTTTATTATGAAAGTCATGCTACTTCAGTTATGAACTTTTAAATTAATGCATGTTTAGATTTTATGGTTTGAAAGTTTTATATTGAATCTATGTCTGTTCATAGTACGTAAATAATCAGGTCTAGCATACACATCATTCAGTGTTGAGCCTACTGAAATACGTAATAAGTAGTTTTTATATTCAAATAAAAAAATTAAAATCTTCTTGATTCTACGTATTTTGCTCCAATCGCCTGAGTTTTGATGAAAACACGCACGCTTAATCATCAAAGGCTAAGACATGGTAAATATTCTTCATCAGAGAAACAAGCTTAGGACATTAATCATTCCCCGGCTACTTTCTTAGTTCGTGACCCGTATGAGAAATTATTCACGCCCGAGTATCTCTATTAGGAGTTTAGTCGAATGTGGGGTAGAGATTCACGCTATAAAGAATAAACATTTCTAAACGTCGAGCATTTTTTTTGTGTTATAAGTGTTGTGTTTTTCATGTTAAAGAATGACACTAAGGTCTTGTTTTTCATTGAAGGTTATGAGAGTTTTCTACCAACTCCTGGTAACAAATGTTTACTTAGCGTTCAACCCTTGAGGTAATGCTGGTGAACTAAGGATTTCAGTTGAGGTTCAGAATCAATAAACTGAATCCTCATTTTTTCCGCGGTAGCCCATGGGAAGAAACCGTCCGAGATGAGGTGCCAGCTTCTCTTTTTGGAAGATGATCAAAGTGCTGTATCAATCAGACGACGTGAATCGACTCCGGGCAATGATGCCCCCAGGGGCTGGATCAATCGATAGACTTCCAACACTGGACCAACGATCTCGGCTTGATGACAAAGTTATCTAACATTCAGCCGTAGTATGATCAAGCCTTACATTTTTACCTTCCTGGGTGTAGTGAATATTGGAGTCAAATAAATATAGCTACGTTACTATGACTTGGTGTGAAGATCCAAATTTGTTGCATTCATTGATTTCTTTCGGAAGCTGCTATTTTCATATTCCACCTAAATCCATGTGATGGAGATGTCTTAAAAATGACTTTCTGCGGCTAATAGATTTTGAAAAAAATCGATTCGGCTTAATATATATTCAAAAGCTTTACTCTCCTATTCTCCATGATAAGACATTTAAGTTCACTAAAATCAGTTGCAGCTGACACTTTTGATTAATTTTAATCTAACTAGCTCTGGTGATTTTGCGCCAATTTTCTTTGTTTCCAGTCGATTTTATTTTGTGAAGAGTCCAACTTTCCCTTCTATACAAATGACTTAGACATTATTTTTAATAAGGATACACTCGTTAATAGAAACACTTATTTTTTATTATTTTTGAAAGCCTGATTAGCTAAATGTATTCTAATATTACCAAATTCAATATTTAACCGATTTCTATAAAGCTTGTGACGATAAGTGGGATGACGTCACCAAGTAAATTTTTACGTTCTTGGCTAGAAAACATTTATTTAATCTAAACCATACGCAGAATTTACCCCTTTCATTCGCTCAACAAAAAAGATCCTATTCGTTAATGACTAAAATCGAACCTGGAATTAAGGAGGGGGGGGGTGGGAGATGGTTTAGAGAATGGGGCTTTGAAAATTCAAAATACCTCCGTTAGTAAGAGTCAGATCATAAAATGCTATAGAACCAGCCTTCTTGAACTATTGATTGGCTACAATTGTTGTTTAATAAATTTTTCCATAACTCTATATTAAGCAAGTTATTCGTATTTTTTTTCAATATTCAGTAAACCCCTACTACTACTCAATGAGTAAACGTCACTTCACGGGATAAGGCATGAATGCTTATCTTGTTATTGTTTCTGTTGACGATAGATAAACGAACGAATAAAACGTGGTTCTTCCTTTCCCTTTTACTTCAGCTCCTATTAGATATATTTTTTAAAAGTTCAATCTGCAGTAAGTACAATTTGGCCCGTCGTGAGTTGGGTTCGAATCTCACATGGGAATAGGAATTTATTTAGTGACGAACTCGCTAAATTAAATCCTTCGTCTCATCCTGGTTAAAAAGTGGTGGTAACCTATAGATAACCCGCCCCAATAAACGATAGTTCTTGATAAATAACCCGAGTAAATAACAAAATTTAGTTTGGTTGCTGAGTAATATAAAAAAAACGATTTGGATTCGTTCCCTAATTTTTGTAACCTTTTCCTATATGCAATTTAATGTAAGCTCACCATAGCAACTTTCACATCTAAGGGTATTTGTAAAATATTTATGATCATTTGATGTACAAATGTCCTTGAGGACTGCTATGTCCTCTCCTAATGTCTGACTATTCTGATGGAAGTCTACTTGTTCTTGTATTATTTGTATATTATCCTAGTAATTATGGAACCTTGCATTTTGCCTGTTTACTCAATACTTGCCCAATTTATCTAATATTTTTTCCATGGATTCGTAATATGTATTAGATATATAAATTTATTTATTTGTTTCAGGGATCAAATTCTGTGAAAATCGGCTGACACTATATGTATACTAACTAACAGGTAAGTTTAAAACTCTTATATTTGCACGTGTTTTGCACTTTTTTCAATTATAAAATTACAATGACTTTAGTTGCTTTTTTCATTTCTTAGATTCAGAATTCGCCACTGCTAGATATAACGCTCTAGGAATATTTATTCTAGAAATATGAATGAAATTCGTTCAAGCGGTTATTTATTTATTCATATCGAATAGTATTAGGCCTTATATATTCTCACAACATAAGTATTACATTATGATTGGTACAGTAAAAAATTGATTTTATAATAACCCTGTTTGAGCTTCTCAATTTCACCGATTTCTTGAGCTACTTCTTTAGTTTATCTCCTTTATTTCTGCATTTGTATGTATGTGATACTGAAGTATTTTCTCGTTTGGATTCGTATTTTCATTCTGGGATCTATTCGTTGTTCTTTTCTTTTAACCCAAAATCTCGTCAGCTGCTAGTTTACTTAATGTCTATTAATTCACAGCTTTTTGTAAACTTCAAAATTTTGCTTTTTAATTCCTTAAGCCTCCTTTTGAGGGAGCTTTGCTATTTCCTCAGTAATAACAAAGCCAAAAAAAAAAGAATTTTAACAACTGATATATTTTGAATTTTCAAATTCCCCTGTAAAACCCCTTTTTTTCTATTCTGATTCGGCCATTCAAAAGATATTCAGTCTTGGAATAAACTGTGAAATATCGAGTATAGTGCTGATCACATTAACATTATCGATCCAGGACCGTAAATTCATAGTTCATGATTTGAAACACAACACATTTGCTTGCATTTATCATAAGACTCGTTGAGAATTATCGTATTTGATATTTAAGCTCGAAATAATATTTCATGATACACCGGCTTATTTTTAATTTCAGATAAGTGGGAGTGGGGGTTTACGAAAGATTGGAAATATACAAAACAAAAAATCAAAAATATCGATTAATATTCAGCATATATATATATATATACATATATATATATATATATATATATATATATATTCATACAGACATACATACATATATTTTGAATTTTTGATTCCCCTCCCCTCACTTATTCGATTTCAGCCATTTATGAGCAATTCGATCTTTAGTTTTACATGAAATCCTTAAATATTTAGTTTGGTAATGATTAAAACAATTGTGCCAAAAAGAAAAATATATATACTTTTGAATCGGCATTATTTTCGATATCTCCCTGGAAGAAATATTTCTACATAAATGGTACGAGTACTACCCTAATAACTGATTTGCCTTTAGGAATATCTGCTAATAGCAAGAAATTAAATTAATCTCTCCAAAATATTTCACAATTCGTTTAATTTAGTTGGCATTTGCCTTAAATTTGCATTCTATGCGTATTATAAATTAGACTTTAATTGTGTATTATTAGGTATCAAAGATGGAAATGTTATCACAAAATATTTTATAAAGTTTGACATATCTAGAAAATTTATATAATATAATTATTATTATTTGAGTTGAGTAAATATGTAAGTTGCTGAGAAAATTACTTCGTACGCATTTATTGGAAATAACTCATTGAAAAACATTTGCTTTTTTTTGGTTTTGGTTTTTTATTTTGCCGTGAAAGGAACTACCTTTTAAATTAGGGATACAAATTTCAACTATGACCCAGTTGTTATTTCAAGTGTTATATACTACACATTACATTTTCATTAGAGAAGAATTTACTATGCTGGTGGGATTGCTTTTTATTTAAGTGTACGGTCGTTTTACGATAACCACTGATTTTTTTTCGATATAACCTAGGCAAGTTATTTTGGAAAAATGACTAATGTTTCTTTATAATAACTTTTTCAATTTCATGAGTATTTCTACAAAAATTGTATATATATATATATATTTAATATAGCATATAATCATGGAAGAATTAATGCTAATTTACATATAGAGTTTTGTTAAGTTCGGTTCAATCGTTAGTGCCCAATAAAAATGTTGGCTCCCACTTTAATTTTTTTTAGTGTTTATCTCGTTTATACTTTGTGTACAAAAGTGAGTATAACAAAAGTTACTCTAATTAACAAAATAAACAATACACAGCTAATTCATCAATCACATGGTATTGATAAAAAATAAATAAAAGTCAACGGTAATGAAATAAAAGTCCGTCACGCAGGGGCTGCGTAAACTAAGCAGATTTCCCACGTGAAGTTTTACAATAGAGAAATCTGCCTAATAATAACAGTAGTAGTAACCTATTCTCACGAGGACGAATAGTTAGTGAAACGGCCACACTAGCGCTCGGCGGAAACTCCCGAACATAGCCGACCACACTCACAATACAAATGCAAATATTTCGGTTAATATTAAAGATAGAGAATAAATGTATAGAACAATATATATAGTAAATTTAATTTGCAATAAGATTGGTTCTATACAATTTTTTGATCCGACTTATGGTAACGGAGATATTTCGAATTTTCGAAAATCCCCCCTCTAAACCCCCCCTCCCACTGGTCCGATTTCAGCCATTAACGAACTTGATCTTCCTTTTTACATAAAACGATTAAATTCCGAGTTTGGTAACGATCAAACAAAAATTGCGACCGCTAGAGCGTTAACAGACAAATATATATATATATATATATATATATATATATATATATATATATATATATATATATATAATTTTGAACGGACCTCATTTTCGTCATCTCCTGGGTAGGATCGATGGACATTTGAAGAAATTTTTCGAAACTCGCGTCATGAGTACGACCTCAATAGCTGATTTCCCTTAAGGGAAATCTGCTAAAAGATGAGTTGAAATAACAGTAATAAGGTTGTAATAAAAAAACTGTAATAATAATATAACATAAACATATACATATATTAAAAAAAACTATTTACAATTACAATTTAAAACTATATATAAATATGATTGTTTCTAACAAACCCAAGATAATGTTTCAGTTAGGGTCAGCCAGTATTCGTTTTTTAATCTAAACCAGACACTGAACCTTAAATTGATGATCGTCAAACTCTTCGCGAAAGTTTTCTTTATAGAATTCCTTATCTTACTTTTATACTTCTTAAAGTACTTTGCATTAACACTGTTTTTTACATTTCTGAACTTTTCCAGGAAAGAAATAAAAACCCAACTTTGCACAAGATTATTTATTGTTACTTTCACCAGCTGACATTCTTCATGATCTTAAAGAGAAAGCCACTGTCACTCTATTCGAGAACAGAGAAGCAAAGAAATAGATAGCAAGAAAAACAAAGAGCGAAAATATATTTCCCCCCTAAGAAATACGATAGAACATGTTGTGGATATTTGTATATGTATATGTACTCACACATGTATTTATGTTTTGAAATAAGAGTGTTTTGGTCATATAAATGATACAAACTCAAAAGCAATGCAATTATATCAAAAAGTTAGACAGGCAAGGAGGCTGTCCCCTATCCTAAATGAGGAAGCTTTTTTTCTCTTATCATTATTATTTTATGGATGAAAATATTGATCTGACTAATAATAATGATAAAAAAGAACTAACAAAAAACAATTTGTTGTTTGCCTTAGATCATCTCTTGATACTTTTCTTCAAAGTAGTCAATGCACCTTCATGTATTGCATTTATTTCTGAATCGACCTTTGCCAATTATTTTGGATTGTTTGTTTCGAACCGCATCTTGTAATCTAGTAGTTATCTATTGTAAAGTGAAGTGTTTCAAGAAACAACATCCACAAATGACCGAGGCATTGTTAATGCCATAAACCTCTGAGGTATTTATATTCTTAATCGAGAAGGCGAAGGTCCCTTGCGTGCTTGACGTTGTGATGATGGTGAGTAATTCAGCGCGTGTTGTGTTGACAGTTGTCCAATACTTAGGATTTCCGCCGCATTTTCTGGTAGGGGATTTGAACCCATCTTATTTCTCTATTCAAATCATGGAACTCTGCGATGAGGAGCGTTCTAAACAGTTAACATTCACTTTCAAACCATTTTATCATTCAGACACTGACAAAAGTCGCTTGTTTAATTTGTACTTTTTGCAGATTTTCCTTATGTATAAGCGTTTCATACATGTTTTCGTAACTCAATTACTAAGCGAATTATTCCCCCTCCCCCCTTAATCCTCTTAATCAACGGTTATGTAGAAATAGAGAATATGTGGTGAGATGAGATCACATGTGTGTTAAACAAGCACTGAAAGCTAACACGAATACGCAACTACAAACTATTAAGCGCACTTACTACAAATTATTAAGGACGCTATTTGCATGTGACCATCAAGTTTCAGAACCTGTGGGAGATTAGAATTAAATACTTCTTATCTCGACTCGCCAAAATAACACAATCATACTTAATGACAAAGAGTGACATTGTGCACCCACGTCGAGGAGTGGCTACAATGTGGAAGGCACCTAGCCGCAAGGCCTTAATCCTTCCACACCAATCCAACAACCTCGTGGAACACTGAGGACTCGCTACGATGGTCAAGAAGCGAGCCCTATGGAACGGGACGGTCCCCTACTACCCAGCTCCCACACGAGAGAAGAACTCCCGTACATGTACCAGTTTTCCTGGCCTGTACGTCCTCGTGCTTTGAACACACGACCACTACGTCTGCGACCGGCAGTGAAGGCAAGCCTCCACTCCGGACACCACCCAGCCCGTAGTTCACATTGAGTAGGCAGACCCTACCCCATTAAGGCAGGAGTGATCCCCTGCCCGGAACAGCAAAGCCGACTAAGGACCTACTGTTCCTACGGTTCCCCTACCCAGCAGCTACACAGCGGGGGCTTACTGCTGCCACTGGGAAGGGCCGGCCCCGTGCCGGGAAGTTAGAGAGTGACAGACCCACTTTCTCATCTCTTGACGATAAGTCATGTACTGACAGAATGCCGAAAAAGACAACATCAGGATTTCCCCTACGGCTTACAAGAACTTTTGACAAAAAACAGCCCATACATTAATAATTTATTCTCATTCACACACACAATTCAAAAATACGACAGAATTTAAGATTTCAAAATATATGCATTAATTGTGTTTATATATATATATATATATATATATATATATATATATATATATATATATTTATATATTAGCTAGGGTACCCGGCTTCGCTCGGGAAATCATTAGAGAGGGCCAGGTAATTGTTGAGGACTTATATAATATAATATAATTTGAATTAAAAAGAGTAAATGAAAATGAGTTCCCAATCAATCCCTCTCTGCTGTTTGACACATCGTGAATAATTAAAATCATAATCACCGATGGCATTTATTATAATTAAATAGTATCTATAATGCACATATTTTCTGTCAAACTTGCTCCGGGCACACATACTTCAGAAATGGTCGTTTGTAAGTAGACTATATACCAGAATTAAAGAGTTTGATTCCCCACAACTTCCGCTATCAATCCTTGTGTAAATTCAGCGTAACTTTTTTAAAAATTACGTATAGAAAATTGAAAAATGAAAATGTTCATATAGTTTACATTTCCATTGGAAATAAATAACGTTATTTCCTAGTGAAAATAAATATTAAAGGAGGGGGGGGGGCTGCAGAGATTTATTACCTCACTAATCGGAATTATATATAGAACTACCATATGTCTAAAAAAACGTAAAATTATGACGCATATAAAATAGACATTAATTTTTACTAATACAATTGTTTACTCCCGCTATAGTTTTAGCGTACATCTCTTTTATACTTAGTTAAACGACAAAAGTGTGTACAATAAAAGTTATTTTAAATAACAAACCTAAAACCTTCTGTAATGTGCATTAGATAAAAGGCTTCCCGGAGAACACCCCCACCCCCCTTTTGTCCGTAGAAATGCTAACATAGCTAATTTTCTAAGAGGAGTGGATGCTAATTCACATACCAATTTTTGTTTTATGAGGTTGTCTTTTGTACCCAATAAAATTGTTGATTTCCGCTATAGATTCCAGCGTATATCTCGTTTATAATTCGGTATACGAAAAAAGTATATATAACAAAAGTTACTTTAAATAACACAATGAACAACTTTTGTTACTCGCATCTGTTGAAAAACCAATAGGTAACGGAATATTGCAATTTTTCCTTTCAGGCTTCTCTCATAACCCCCACTACCTTTTGGACCTATAATTTTAATATAGCTTATGATCATGGAAGAATTAAGCTCAATCGTTAGTGCCCAACAAAGTTGTTGGCTCCCGCTTTATTTTTTAATGTATATCTCGTTTATACTTTGTTATAAGAAAAAGTGAATATAACAATAGTTACTTCAAATAAAAAAATAAATTACTTTTGTCATGTGCATATTTACAGAAAAAACAATAGTAAACGAAATACAGCTATTTTTAAATTCAGGTCTCCCTTACAACCCCACTCCTGTCTGTCCCTAGAAATGTTGGCATGGTTAGTGCTAATACAAATACTGAGTTTTACTTAGTTCGGTTGAGTCCTTTGTGCCAAATAAAATTGTTCAATTCTGCTATAGGTTTTAGTGTATATCTCGTTTATAATTCGGTATACGAAAAAACTGTATATAACCAAAGTAATCTAATTAAAAAAATAAACAACTTTTGTTATGTTCATATTTACCAAAAAACCAATAGGAAACGAAATATCGTTATTTTTTACTTCAGGCCTCCCTTATAACTCCCACTCCTGTTCCTCTCAGAGAATATTAATATAGCCTAAAGTCTAAGTTGAGTTACTAGTAATATACATACCAAGTTTCATAAAATTCGGTTCAGCCGTTTATGCGTGAAAAGGTTCAAGATTACCAATAGTAAAAATGTTAAAATCCAGAATTTATTTATGCATTTTATTAAAACACTCCAGACAATACCCAGTTTCGGTGGGGCACCCAATCCAAAAAATGATTACATGTATAAATTTTTTATCAGTTTCTCTGTTGGACGTGATTTTCCTTGATTCGTGTTAACATCCTCGTCGTACTGGCCTTTTCTTCCTTCCGGGGATAGTGGGCTTTGTTAATTGATGCTTTTACCGCACAATAGAGAATTAGAATGTACCGCTAGTCGTACATGAGGCCGGAGATATGTACAGAATTGTTTTTTTTGCGAGAACTTTAAAGAAGAAATAATCAATCCTATATACTTAGAGAAGCTAAAACAGTAAAATAACAACTATTTCTGGGGGGAGAAAAAATTGCCCGCACAGGACGAGAGTCAACGGTGAATACCGCTAGCACCAGGCGGGAGAGACCCTTTA
This sequence comes from Riptortus pedestris, assembly GCA_019009955.1. Taxonomy (NCBI): domain Eukaryota; kingdom Metazoa; phylum Arthropoda; class Insecta; order Hemiptera; family Alydidae; genus Riptortus; species Riptortus pedestris. The sequence continues at coordinate 106,938,828 of CM032229.1, read as the reverse complement.
TATATCCCCGGGAACATGTATCGTAGCTAACGTATTAAATACTATCGTCGCCTTCAATAGAAGTAATAACTTTATTTACAAATGTCAACTTTAAAATTAAAAGCCTATATTTTATTTCATTATTTTGTTTTATTTTTTCTATTGATTTTCGCAACAGTGGTGATTGAGCGACATATTAGTTACATATGTTAGAGGAATATCTGTTAGAGACAATGAAATAGTCCATGAGTATCATTGTCTTTTCTTAATGCTTATTATTTACATTTTTTTCAAAGATGTTTTTATTTCTAATGCGGATTCAGCGTTACGAATTGAAATATGAGATCTATATACTGGCTAAGGTTATGTAGTAATTTAGTCATGATATATGACAAGTCTATTGGAATCAAAAGTTGATATTCAGTTTGTATGTTTCATTGTAAGTCGACAATCACGGTGGCCCATCTTGTCCTGTAAGTAAGAGTGAATTAATCGAGAGATGCCATTATCCATTTTGTCACTGGTCAATCTCACCTTGTTAAGACTACTTCTCTCTTTCAATTCATTGAATTATTTCAAACACTTGCAATTATCTAGTCTAAGATTTTTTGTTATTTATCAAACGTTTGAAATCAATGCATTTAAGACGTCTTTGTTATTTACTTACATACGTACTCATGACGCGATTATTGAATATTTTCCTCAAATGTTCATCGATCCTACCTAGGAGATGACGAAAATGAGCAAAAAACTTATATATCGTAATATTTGTTTGATCGTTACGAAACTCGATATGTAATTTCCATGTAAAAATAAAGATCAAAGTCGTTAATGGCTAAGGGGGGGGTGGTTAGTGGGGAAATTTCAAAAATTTGAAATATTTACGATATTATACGTCGGGTCGAAAAAGTGTATAGAAAAAATCTTATTGCAAATTAAATGTTCTATAAATATTGCCATATACGGTTTTTTCCCCCAGAATTTTTATTATTAACCGAGATATTTGGAGTTTTTAGTTTTTGGCCTTTTGAAAATACTCAAGTTATTTTAAAAATACAGTAGCATGAACCAGGGCAACCGTGGTTTAAGTATCTGCTTTCTAAAGCTCTTTGCAGGCACTGAAGATGGAGCTTTGAAAGTGCACTTTGTCTCAATAAACGCATTGTAGAAGAAATCAGGTCTACTTTATGCATCCGGATTGATTACTTCCTCTACCTAATTGATAGCTTCCTTGGAAGTATTAATGTTTATTTACCTCTGAAATGTGCCTGGGACCCTTAGTTACACCAAGATTGGCAATGGATTCATTAAAACTCATGTCTACCATATTTGGTCGGAAAGAAGGTGAGATGCGAAATCAAAATGTTTTTCTCTAGTGCCATTTGGCAACCAAGGTACTATTAGTCTGTTCTGTGAGCTGCTTGAACTAGGAGTCATTTGTACGTACTACGTATTTGTTATCTAGTTTCTTCATGAGTCCTATCAAGTCGTGACAGAAGCAGATACCGTGTTCAACAGAATAGAATGCTGCAAATGTCGTATGTTGTTCCTCTATGAAGTAAAATCCTCTCTTCTAGTATGGAGCTCAACGGTTCAGACTTAATCTTAATAGCGAACCAGGTCCGTCCAGTTCGGCTTGGCTGATCAAATGTGGCTTTTCTGTGTCTCTGCCGGGATCATGCCTATATTCCTTAGCTCCAGCGTCACTGTCGTTATATTCTGAATCTTTTCCTTCATTGGTCATTGCATGGGATGAAGGAGCAATTGTTACTGGGTAATCTGTACCATGCACCTCAGATTTAAAGCAGATTGGCGTTGGGCACGCCTCAAGAAGATGGAAACGGAATTAAAGGGTACCTAGCCGTCAGGCCTCAACCCCTCTCACTCTAATGGTAGGATTGATGAATCCTAGTACTCCAACTGACCTTCAGAATTTTAGATAAGCACCTTCTGGAAATGAAACGATTGTTTTCATATGTATTCGAAAGGGTTAAGAAACCCCTTCTTTAATCTTTTCTAAAGGGTTTAACGACGACCACCACGTCCGTGATCGGCAACCACATCCGGATCCGGACAAAACCCATCAGTGCGTGGTCTCACTGATTACTGGTGAGAGCTTCCAACGCCAACCCCGTAGTACCAGTAACCTCCACGCCAAGACTGGTTACAGGCTCCACGACGTACCGCCTTTTGGGTTCTCCCCACAACCTCATTACGACGGTGTTTGCTGCCGCCATACCCTGGAGGGGGTGGTTTCTATGCCATATCCAACTCCTGTGGGTGCTGTCAAAAATGACAGACGAGATCTTCTTGGGCACGGAACTTACTCTATACCTAGACTAGGATTCTTTGTAATGATATACACCCTAGTGAGTCAACCTCGTGCGAATAACTGGCATACCATGTACACGATTTTCGACTTCTTCTTCTTGCAATACTCGAATATGTCCGTCAAACAGAAATATCAATCGTTTTATCCCTCCAAATCATTGGAACAGCAAAACTCATTTGATTTTTTAACCTTTTAGCTTGTGGGTTCGACCAGAATAAGAGACGGTGCAACAGAGATGAATAGCCCAAGATTTTGTTTCAACTCCGGCTACACATACAAAGCAGCGTTTGTAAGCAATACATAACCTTTTCGTCATGTTCTGGACGTCGTATACTTGCCGTCGTATACATGTAGCAAAAGCAGTACATGTGCCCCATTTTAATGCATTTAATATCATTGGACTTTCAGCAAGAACATTAAATCCAGACGATTTCTGGAAATTTCTCATTACAGAATCAGGACATCCTACTACATAAAACTCGTATTAATTTAACCCAGTTGCCTTTTTTTGCGAAGTGTGATCGGTCCCTACATTATGAAAACATATTTCAGCGTATAGCACTTTCAGGGCTGGACTCCATGCTGTGAGCTACTGAATACTATGTACTTAATCAAATATTTAAACCTAATTTTCTTTTAAACAATATGTAATGAGTCAGCAACGCAGAGGCTGCGTAAACAAAGGAAATTTTCCGCTTGCTGGTACAATGCGTATGGGATCTCATTTGACCACATGTTCCTTATTTCTATGTAAACTAACCGATGAGTCGATGGTAGCGGGGTGTTAATGAAGGCTGAAAACAAGAAAGCATGAATAACTCGCTTAGTACTTGAGTCACAAAAAAATGCATAGAATAACAGTTGTAGATCAATAGTTTAACTAGTTTCGATCCATAACATTTTACGATCCCACTCATAACAGAAATATTTTGAATTTTGGAATCGTCCCCTCATTATTCGCACTATTCCATATCCGATTTCTGCCAATTACAAATATAATCTGATGTTGACTGAAAATATTAAATGCCGCTTATGAATAGATCAAACAAGCATTTTTGAAACAAGAACGTAAAAACTTGATTGATGACGTCATCACACAACAAATTTCCACGCATAATAAAGTCCAAATGAAAACAATCATTGATATTTAGACTTAGAATAAATTGGTTCATGATTTAACAGCGTATTGTTAATATGACATTAGTAGGAGCCGGGGTTTACTGAAAACTATTAAATTCGAAATATCTTGGTTAATATTCATGATAGAGAAATGTGTACATGTATTTATAGGTAAGTAAATTAGCAATAAAATACAGTTCTATACAGTTTTTATATGCGACATATAATCATATTGTTAACTAGCTCAGATACCCGGCTTCGCCCGGGAATTGATTTGAGGCTGAATGGTGATGGTATTTTTTGGCAAAGCTTTACTTTGCACACTATTTTGACATTTACCCGTCCCAGTGTTCAGGGTTTATACCCGTTGTTGGCATTTGTTAATAATAAAATTAATTTTTTATGTAAGACTTCACTGTCCTCCATATTGTCATATTTCCCGTCTCCTGTGCATTATGCATAGATTTCAGTTATTAAAGACAAAATATTAACGTAGATTTGAATTAATTTTTCCAGGTCAGGTACCTCATAGTTCAAATTGGAATGAATTGTTGAGCATATCAATATTTCTACGCAAATTATTGCTCCACACATCGTTTCTGGAGAAATGTATTAAACCAAAGTTAATCTAAATAACAAAATAAACAACTTTTGTTATGTGCATGTTTGTCGAAAAACAAATAGACAATGAAATATCGCGAATTTTTATTTCAGGCCTCCCTTATAACCCTCACTCCCATTCTAACCTAAAAATTTTAATATAGCTTATAATCAAGGAAGAATTAATGCTAATTGACATACCGAGTTTTGTTAAGTTCGGTTCAATCGTTAGCGCCCAATAAAATAGTTGAGTCCCGCTTTAGTTTATAGTGTATATCTCGTTTATACTTTTTTAAAAGACAAAAATGAATATCACAAAAGTTACTCTAAATAACAAAATAAACAACTTTTGTTATGTTCATATTTGCCGAAAAACAAATAGAAAACGAAATACCGCTATTTTTAAATTCAGGCATCCCTTACAACCACCACTCCTGCCCGTCCCTAGAAATGTTGGTGTGGCTTGTTATAATGAAAGCGTTAGTGCTAATACACATACCGAGTTTTATTTATTTCAGTTGGGTCTTTTGTCCCAAATAAAATTGTTCACTTCCGCTATAGGTTTTAGCGTATATCTCGTTTATAATTCGGTATACGAAAAAAGTGTAATAACAAAAGTTACTCTAAATAACAAAATAAACAACTTTTGTTATGTTCATATTTGCCGAAAAACCAATAGGAAACGAAATATCGCTATTTTTAATTTCTTGCCTCCCTTATAACCCCCACTCCTGTTCGTCTCAGAGGATATTAATATAGCCTAAAGTCTAAGTTGGGTTAGTAGAAATATACATACCAAGTTTCATACAGTTCGGTGCAGCCGTTTATGCGTGAAAAGGTAACCAACAAACAAACAAGTAAACAAACACACTCGAAATAAACAAAATGCAGTTATGGTGTCTATGGCATGTGAAACGAAAAGTTATCGTGAAAATTCGCGAAAAAAATCAATGTACAGACAGAGGTTACAATTATATATATATATATATATATATATATATATATATATATATATATATATAGATGTAGATTTTCGAAATTCCCTCTCTATATCCCCTCTTACTTACGAACGAACTTGCCATTTAGTTTTGCATGAATCGCTTATATATCAAGTTTGGTAACGATCTAGAAACTCCCACTCCTTTCATTTGTCTATTAACATTCTAGTTATCGTAATTATTGTTTGATCGTTACCGAACTCGATATTTTACCGTTTTATGTAAAAAATTTGTTAATGGCTGAAATCGGTTAGGGGGAATGGGGTTTGGAGCGGTCTTTTGTAAAACCCCACACTTACTCAAGTTTTATTAACAATAAGCTGTTTTATAGTGAAGCGCTTTATTAGAAGCTTCAGTACCAAATGTTGTTCTTTTTGAGATAAATGACAGTCGTTGGAAATCTGCTTAGCTAACACGTTTAAAACATTTTAATAGAACAAGGCATATACTCCCTCTCAAAATTTTATTTTGACCTTAACAATCTACGTTGATAGTTAATCAGACATAAATATTGTGTGTGTGCTGGCTGCCAGCAGGCATAGCAGATATTTATCAGGAATTTATTCAAATCCTGATTATATCCCATCGCTCATCCTCATGCAATGCAAGTCTTATTAAATGCAACGTAGTACAAACGTAGAAAACGTTAAAATATTATTTTAAAATTTTTTGTTTAGATATTACGTAGTTATGCATTTGTATTAAATAATACTGGACCTATTTAAAGTTAATTTACATACATAATATTGTTATTATGCATGTGATCATATATAATTGGTATCCATTTTCTTTCAACTTAAAAAAAATATACATTGAAATTTTAATTGTCTACATGTACTAGGGGGTTGGCCTTTAATGTAGCCGCTTAGCTTCTGTGTCTCTTCGTTGCGATTCCTCCAGCAAAATAGGAGAATTGCTCCAAAAATAGACATTGAGTTTATTGTTACTTAATTTCTATTATAAGCCAATTTTCTGAGAATAAAATTAGGAATTAAGATGCTTAAGCGATGCATCAAGTTGCTGGAAGTAGCATTTCGGGATTAGTAAATCTTATTTTCTTAGATTATCAACATTTAGAAAGCTTAGGATACAAGGATATTGTAGGGATGAAAAAAATTAATTATTTCTTTGGGGGCTCCATTATGTCATATACGCGTGTCAAGGCGTAGATATTATACTCAAGAATAACTTTGAGTATAGGGTTCGATTCCCACGAGAACAACAGAAAAGCATTTAATGGAGAACTTCCCACGAAAATACTTTATTTATTTAAGCAAATACTTAAAATATTTAATTAATTTTTTTAACTCCGAAGGAAAAAGATAGACAATAACCAAAAAAAAATTTACAATCAACACTATTTTTTGGTGATCATCAGTAAATATGTATTTACTGATTTAAGGAATGGTGAAACCCAATTTATTCTTATTGAAATTTCCCTTAAAAGTCTCAACTTTACAACAGCGAATTATTTCATTCAATAAAAACATAGGCATCTTAAACAAGAGCCTACTTGATAATAACTGTTCCTCTAAAGTCAATCAATGGACGGGGTTGTATTAATACAGTATTAAAGACAGATTCTGCTGGCTAGTATTTTTCAAACTCGACTTTTAATAAAACGCCGTAAATTCCACTTAAAATTTAAATTGAAACTTTTTAAGTAAACATTAGGATGTTTTATTAAAATTTTTGAGTTTATATGTTGAATCCTTTATTCTCAGCTTATAAGGTCTAATCGATCTTTCCTCTTCTTCAACAAATATTGTAGCAGCAAAACAATTATTCAGCTCCAATCCCCCCATAATCTTAGCCTTCACTTATAAGTCATATTGTGACAAGGTTTAATGTATGAAGCACATTATTAACAGATTAACGAAAATAAAGAAGTGTATTAATTTATTACTCTGTAAATAAAATAAATTGATTTGACAAAATATTTCGTGCCCTTTTTAACTGACCCCCCATGTTTAGTACCATATTCTCGTAGGTTTGATGTTTTTTATATTATATTATTTCCTTATATATTAATTATACTTCTGTAGTGGTTCGAATAACGATATGTATTAATTATAAATGTACTTTTTCAGGTTACATATTATTACGGCTGCTTGCTATACACCTTGAAGTTCAGGTAAATTTAATATTTCTAAATTGGCTAAATGGCTTTCGTTATTAGCTAAATGGCTAGAAATTAACATTTGAATACCGAATTACTAAAACACATATTACCAGACTTCAAAAACTAACAAGATACTTACAAAATTATTTAAAACTGTCCTCATTCGTGAATGATGCATCTAGATCTCATTTTCGTCCGATTCGTACCATCGATTGGATCGCTCCAATCATTCTGCATGAAAAACCCCTTAATAATAATGTAAAAAGTTCTTTTATTGATTCTTTTAATGTTAACACTAGATTTTGTATTTATTTATATATTTAATTACAAATAGAGTCAGTGCACATAATTTTTCACTTAGAATGACAATGCAAACAGCAATGCACATGTATCCGTACATTGCAAACGACACAAAATTTTCTTATTATTTCTATTCAATTATAACAACATCATAAATGTTTTGCAATATTGTAACATTATTTAGATACTTTTAATTTGTATCTTCCGCCTTTCTTTTATCATTATGGAGTACAGTTTTATCAAACACTTTTTTTTTTGCTGGTTTTTTATAATTTATGACAATATTCTTGTACTATTATTCTCCTGGTTTCGAAGTGGGTCATTTTGCTTCCTGGATTTACATATTTTTTTCACTTGCCCTCCCCCCTCTCATTTCGGCATGTATTCCAAAGATAAAAGGTAGAAACCAGCACCAACGACCCCCTCCCTCATTTTGTTCGAATCAGTCGACTCCACTAACAAACCAATTTTTGTTAAATTAAGAGTCAAACCAAATTTTAATTTTTTTTTAAATTTTTGGCACGTGTTCTCACTGTTACAATTTTTGAGTTTGGCTTCAGTCCATGAGAGGTGGAAATAGTTCTGACAACATTGCTGATCAACTTGAATTATTAAGTTGTGTTTTGGTTTGTAGGTATGGTTCATGTTTTTCAACTTTTGGAATCATTCGTATTTTTGTCATTAAGTACCCTGAAGTATAAATTATACGGGCAAAATAAGTTAGTCCAAATAAAAGATCAAATTCTGCGGAACCACGTAGTCACAAATCTGGTTTGTAGGGCATATTTTGAACCTTGGTAGGGATCAAAACCAATTTATTGCTTGTTTAGATGCCGACCCATTTGAACTCAAATTTTATTGACTTTCTATGCATTTGTTGGAAAATTTCAATGAAATATTTTGTTGAATATCATTCGATTAGTCTGAAGATTTTCACAGAAAACATTTTCTCAAACCAATCCACCCAACTCTTTGTGAACAGAGATTTGTTATATATTGACTCCTATTTGACCATTACCAAACTCGACATTTAAACGTTCTATGTAAAAGTAAAGATCAAGTTCGTTAACGGCTGAAATCCGATGAATGGAGGGGGGATAGAGGGGGAATTTCGGAAATTCTTAATATTTCCGTTATTATGCATCGGATCGAAATATTGTATAGGGGCAATTTTACTGCAAACGTAATGTTCTTTTGTACATTTTTTCACTGTGTTCATTATTAACGGAGAAATTCGAATGTTTCAGTTTTCGGTTTTAGTAAACCCCCACTCCTGCTCATATCATATTAAAAATAAGCTGTTTATGAAGCACATTATTTGAAGCCTAAATACTAAATATTGTTCTCATTAAACATTTACTTTTTTGAGATAAAGGCAAATACACGACGCAAGTGGGAAATCTGGTTAGTTAACGCAGCCCCTGCTTGACGGACTTTTTCTAATTCTTTGTTTCTCTACCGTATGGTTCCTGGGTTCCTATAATTTACATATCACCTTCTTCTTCCCTAATGTCCAATCAATTTAAAACCAATCTAATCTTCTAGATGAAATATCGTTATATACACTTGGAAACACTGACTTCCACCATGCTTCGCAAATACTTTCAGGTAGATGATTTATATCAAACTCATTTTCGCCCCCACGAAGGTGCATTCTTATTTTGAATTGATATTTTATTCATATGAACCTTGATGATTGGTTATTAATTAACATAAAACAGTCAATGCACAATAGTATAAAAAGGTAACTAAGAAGTCATTTATCTGAAATAGAAAGCTTCATGAACTAATCTGTGTCAATACATTGTGCTCTCAGTTGACTATTGAGATAAGTAGATTTCCGGAATATCAAACTAGTAGAAAATGTGAAAATTTTCTATTTGATGGCCTGAGAATCCCTAGAGATCATTACAATTCATGAAATACGACGTTATAATTTGTAAGACCCCCATAATTTTTTTTCTTTCTTTACATGTGGATGGAATTTCCTCTAGTTTTTATAAATACTTAATTTAAGGTTTGATGACTAAGAAATTCATTTATCGAAATTTTTTAGAATAAATATACTTTTCGTAAGCACGTATATTTACCAATATCCAAAAGTATTAAAATTGTATGCCTGATATCATTTAATGATCTATCACGCGTGATAATATTCTGATGATCAGGCTTATTCTTCTATCACACAAAGTTGTATATTTTCACCAATCTTTATCAAACTATTATTTTTTCCCCTCAAATTTATAAAGGGGTCGAGAATTTCATTTATAGCTAGTTTTCAATTTTTCTTTCATAAAACAAAAGTTGGGTCAGCCAAATTGCAATACTGGTTGAAATGTGCTTACAATATCAGTTTAAAATTTGTAAATTCGTATTTGTGATTCTACCCTTCTCCCGCCTTGTTCCATAAGGCTTATATCAGCGAAATAGTCCATATTTTTAAGATCAGTTTGCTTATATTTACTAATCTTTCCCCTGAAAAGAACTATTGAATATGACCAGGGTTCGCGTTATCTTATAAATTTAATAAACGCAAAGTGTTTTCGCCGATTTAGGAATATGAGGTTGCACTCATGGACTTTTCGAAAAATTTCTTCAAATGTCCATCGATCCTACTCAGGAGATTATATATATATATATTTGCCTATTAACGTTCTAGTGGTAACAATTTTTGTCTGATCGTTACCAAACTCGATATTTAAACGTTTTATGTAAAACTGGAGGATTAAGTTCGTTAAAAGCTAATAACGGAATAGAGGGAACGGGAGATTAGGGGGGAGAGTTCCGAAAATTCCAAAAATATCTGTTGTTATGCGTCGGATCGAAAAATTGTGAAAAATCTTATTGAAAATGTAATGTTGTTATATACGTTTTTTATCAATATCGTGATTATTAAGCAAGATATTTGCATTTATTTTTCGGTCCTCAGTAAACCCCCACTCCTACTCATGTCATATTAATAATAAGCTGTTAGTTTATGCATAATTTTATTTGTCTATAGTTCTGAAGGTTTTCTATTTTGTTGGCTGCAAATTAAAGAAATTTCTTACTTCAGACGTTTTTGAAAAAACAACGGTGCACGGTTATATTGATTCTATGAGTTCGATTAGATATTTTCCAGTTACTTGATAGCTCCCTTCAAGGTAGTGAACGTTTTACCTAATTAGATCTTTCACCTTTCTGTTATCCATAATGTACATAGTTGGCATCCAAACATAACAGCCCTCTTCCAGGTTTGTAACTGAGTATTTCTTATTTCCCCATTAGAGTATTTGTCGTTATTTTCTGAATAATAAATGCTAGTACCTCACTTAGTCTATCTTGGTCACTAAAACATATGGAATCTTGCCCATTTATTAGTTTCTATTATATGTTATTATTATTATTTATTAACGTCCACTTTTTGCAACTTAGGCTAATCGGGACGGGTTATCTACAGGTTACCACCCTTTTCTAGCCAGGGTGGGATTTTAGGACGTTTTTTAATGAATTTCGTCACTAAATAACTATTATATGTTGGTAGTTCATTTCCTTATCTAAATAATTGAGGTTGGTAAATTTTATAAAGCAAATATATTTAAATTAAATTTAAATTTAAATATAATTTTATAAAGCAAATATATTTAACAAATATCGACTAATTTCTTTTAATTTCATTGACTCACTGCGGAATTATGTACGTTTGTGATCTGTGTCATCAATCATCCAAATTTGTATTTTACATTGACGTTTCTTGTAACTCTTACGCCCGTCATCTTCGAAGCGATTATACCAATACTAGGTCCCCTCAAACAACTTCAGCTACAACTTCTTCTATCATGTACCATCCGTAGTGGGAACAAATTACTAATAGTTGATACTCTTCATATACCCAATTTTCAATAATATGGTTTTTCTTGCATCCAATTGTCAGTGTAATACTATTTGCCTGCCCCTGCAAGCTTAATTCTCTTTTGATCAAATGCTTTCAGTACTTTACGTAGTAGCCTTCATACAATTTGTGCCACTGTATAGTTTAAAATAACTGTTCATGTTAATTGATATCTGTTAATCTCAATGTTCAACAAGATCCCAAATTAATCTTTTGCTGGTTTATTGTATTTATACAATTAAAATATATCATCAATTTTAATTGTAAAACACTTTGAAATATTCAAGGCCACTGACACTACTTTTGTATATTTCTTGAAAATGATCTTATTCCATATCAATTGAATGCTTATTCCCAGAACAGTAACCATATCAAACTTATATCTGTTTTAAAAAAAAAATTAAATACATTATTACTGTGTTGTTTGAAATTTATGACACTCTTCAGCCATTGTAGGAATCTAATTTAATTTACCCTCATTCAAGGAAAAAAGGAAATTATACGGCCGCACCCGGTATATTAATTAGGTGGTTTTTGTAAAACGTCCTGTTTCACTAACCTGCACTTTAGTATTAATAGCAAATTTCGTATAAACAATGTCCTATTCATCATATGCTATTGCATAAGGGTGTGATAACATTTGAATGACCTTAGTATGTTACTTACAAACATAACTGCGATTGTTGATAATGTGAATGTTTAATAGTGGCCTTTTCAGATAGTCAAATTAAATTGACCTTTTCACATTGCAATAGGCCATTGCAACCCCAACATCTTTGAACAGGACATTTTTTTCTGTAATGCATTATATTTCTGTTCTGGCTGAGTCATTATATTGCATCACTTGGGTCTACTTATTAATGTATAACTATTAATGAGTCCTCTACTTGATAATTACTTTCTGTCATTTATAGTGTAAGAGTAAGCAAACATATTTTTTCAAAAAATTTGAAGCTAGAACTTTTCAAAAAACAAGTCAAATGTAAAGGTTATTGTCCTTTACATTCTTTTAATTTGACTTTCGAATCATTTGAAAATTTCGTCTTTCAAAAACTACCTGTTTTTCGATTTTACCTCTATTAAAATCATTTTAACCTGCAGTCAATTATCCCCACAATTTCCGAAATTTGTTTTCCCTTAGCTTCTGTTAGTTGTTAACTAATTTAAATTTTCATCGCCTACCAGGAGCTATAACAACACTAAATTTTATAAAAAGCTATAAAATCAACAGTGACAACCGTTGCTATGATGAAGTAACAAGATAATCCATAGAAGAAAATTGTCTTTAATAAAGCTGCATTATTCGCAAGGCTATAGTAACTCATTTCGTAAATACTAACGATGAGTTAATATAGTCTTGGCCCTACTGAATTCAGAATGGACAAACTGAACGTAGTACAGTCCCTACTGGTTTCAGTAGCCATTCTCATTATGGTCTTATGTATCCATAAGTTGAAAGGGAAATTAAGATTTGTTACGCCGAGTGATAATTATAGAAAACTATATTTAGAAGTACGTCAGAACTCTTCAGCTACTTTTGACAGTTACAGGAAAATTAGGCGGTTTTCGTGACGGTAATTATTGTATTAATAAACGATAATTTATAGGCATTGAATCGGAAATACAAAGAGCTTTTATAAACAAAATCTTCTTCGATCTTCGGTTCGGTATGATATGGCGACATCGAGTCATAAAACAACTTTACATTTGGAATATTTACTATAAACTCTTAAATTATTTAGCCAATTTTCGTAGTAACTGGACGCATCAAGCTAAAGTAAACTTTCTACTATCATGATTGTGTAAAAAAGACAATAGGAAGACACCCCAAGGTTCTGTCTTAGAAGGAGGAAAACACCAAATATTATCTACGGAAAAGTTGATCATGAATTAGAAAACCTATCTATCTTTTGGCTTATCTTTTATTCTGATAATAGTCTGAAACCGAAATGAAAAAATTTTAATCTGGAAATAAACTATAGCTTGGAAAAATAAGACTTATCAAATTGTAGAGCAACAAAGTAGCGCCGCGGTAAATTTAGGAGGCACAATATTCAATTATACTCTCCACCGAATTAACAGTGCTTTTACAGAAAAATTGTTTTGCAATAAGGAAGTGGTGTGCAAGATACAGCTTCATTCTAACCAACACTTTAGTATAATTAGTTATTCAATGGGTGCAATTCAATGCTTTCAGGAGTACCCACTTATTGAAGATTTTCAAAATAATCTCTGGGCTACAAGCAACAGAAGATTATATCAATTCGGGTTCTCTCTCTTTATGGGATAAAAAAGCTGGTAATGTAGCAAAGAGAGCTAGCCACCAGTAAGGCCATCATTCTGGACCCCAAAAGACAAATAAAAAAAAAATCGAATTTTTGGAAGCGCATGCCTGAAAAAAAAAAAATAATAAAGCAAATAGTTAACATCGTTCCGACAAAGAAATTCTATTCTAGACAAGAATAAGACATTTAGCGTGGACATTTAATAAGAAAACTAGAACTACCAATATGCAATTCATATCCCTGCGGCCTTACTGTGGAGCACTTGTTACGTCATTGCTCGAAATTTAATCGAATAAGCCAAAATCGCTCAAGGAAATACTTGTCTATTTATGTAGTTAAAAATTAAAATATTGTCAAAAACATATAAGAATTAGCTTGCTAATAACCCATATATTATGTTTGAAGTAAATGAATAACTAAATAATAATAAATTAAAGACAGAAAGGTACTCTATTTTTGTGAACGTGAACAAAAAAAATACTTGGAATTATATTACTCTGAATCTTTTGAAAAAAGAAGCACTGAAAAATGAATCCCAACTAGCTGGGTATGCCGATAGGAAGTATCTATTGTTTCTATTTTGTGTTTATTTTTTTAGCTCCCTTAATATATTTACTTTAAATCGCAAACAGCATTATAGTCATTAGGAGAAGGACATTTGGTGTTTACAGCTGTTTTAAAACATATGGACACAACACCTCGGTTTAGTAGTCTGTCAATTGGAAGGGACTGTTTTGTTTCATCAAACATTGTTGATAAAGAAAAAGAAAATTTAAATAAATAATTTCATTTACATTGGCTTGCAGATTGAATTCCGTGCGATTGGAGTTCAGCATATGTATATAATAATAGTGATAATCTGGCTAGGACTTCTTTTTTTTATTTCTATAATTACGTTACATAAGTATTGAAAACGAATAAACGAAACAAAACCAAGCTAACGGAAAAAATGTGGATTATAAAAATGATGATAATATTAAAAGACTAATAATGATGTCCTTAATTTGACCACCTTGTCAATTATAAATAGAAAGTAACAGTAGATCGTTTTGAGATGAACCGTTAATATCATCAAGAAACCGACTATCATTATCTGTAGGAGCTATATAATTAGTAAGAACCTTGTTGTGAAGTTGATCGGGCAATAGAAGAATGTATGATGTGTGTGTGTATTATATATATATCCTCTTGGGTATATATATATATATATATATATATATATATATATATATATATCCTCTTGTTTATATATATATATATATATATATATATATATATATATATATATATATAAAACCCTTATATATACTTATATAAATATAAGTATATTGCAAACTAAATTTTAATTCGGGATTTATGCTATTGGTTTGATGTGAATTTGACATGGATATTTCTAAAAGTACTAATTTGTGCCATTAATTTATTTATTGTATGAGAGGGGCTATATATGAAAATACTTTTGAGGAAGTTCTGGTAGTAGCTGCAAATTTTGGTATAGAATACTATACACTGATTTGTCTTTATTTTCTAAACCTCGAGACAATAGTTCATTTCTTAAAGTAAAAAGCATTTTATTAAAGATTCTCTTTAGTAGTAATGGGGGTCAACTAATAAATCAATTATTTAAGGATTAAATAACTGCTTTGGGTTACTCAGTTAAATTTAAACTTATTAGACATCATTTGATAAAGAACGACAAATCGATAATAACATTATAGAGAGAATCTATTACTATTCATGGAGATAATTTCGTAAAGTTAGCGTATAATACTTGCTTTTGTTGTATGTGATAAAATATAGTTTGGTCCTGTATCAAGCCTAATCGTACAACGAGTGCTTCTAATCAATTGGGTAATTTTTTTTTTTTTAAATAATCTGCTTGCTCTAACTAGTTGAGATGTCTCAGATACTATAGAAGTGCTGTATAAACTAACGCAATCTAAAATAAATATATCAAAAATATGTTAATAATTAAATTTCAGGACATCTTGGTTTTGACATTTACGACGACTTGAACGAATTGGTGACTAATTTTATCACATGTTTGACCCGACTAGCTTATTGCTTAGAGGAACTTTCAGTAGACATAAAGGCGGTTTACGTTAACACTGCTTAGAATACATCGAATCTGCCAGCCAGCAATGACAATATACTGTTGTCGTAAAAATTAATACTATTTATTTGTATTTAATAATAAGCAGTGGGTTTGTTCAATTAGAACCTACAATCCTGTTTTTGGAACTAAACAGAACGGTTTTACAATAATTGCTGTCACTTTTAAAAGAGACTATTTGAGAGAAGTTTAGAAATAATGTAAAGCAAAGACTCATGAAAATTAATTATTTGTAAATACAAATTACATTATCGACCACTTTATGCAACTAAGGCTAATAGGGACGTGTTATCTACAGGTCATCGCTCTGCTTTAGGCGTTGTGTGACTAGAGATTTTATTTTTAAGAGACCACAAAAAAAAAACTGAATTACACCTAAATCGAATCTACTGTTCATTTTTATCCAAGAATGTTGAAATAAATAACTACTCTGAACCTCATAAATTGGGCTCTTCCTTCGGCAGTAAATATCCTAAAACTTAATGTTTTCTGTCATTTTAATTAATATGCAATTTAACTTGTTTTTAAGGCGGAATTTATATTAATTTATTATTATGAAAAGAAAAAAATTGGTGACAATTTTGAAACCTCAGTATTCCATTTAAAAAAACAAGAGATTTTCAAAAATATGTGTGTGGTCTCTAGAAGCTGACTATGGCGTGGGACATTTATAACCGCATCTTGAAGTGAGTACCCAGGCAGCATACATGAAATAGTGCAGTCTTGCACCAGTACACACGTGTGTCCATAACAGATTCGAAATGCAAGGAATTGGTTATAGTATGTTAAAAAAACGAGTGTTCTAAAATTTGGGTATGAGTGCTTCTAATCAATTGTAAAAGTTTTTTTTTTTTTTTTTTATTTTTTTTTTATAACAATCTGCTAGCTCTGAATAGTTTAGATACAGCTGCTACTTAAACTAGCCTCCACATGCACTAATTTGATATTTTTCTATTACCTCCTATTTACTACTGTTTCCATTTTAAACATTTTTTTGTGACATGTGCACCAGATTTTGTAGCATAAGTCAAACTAAATGTTTTACTCTAAAGTTGAATGAATCAGGAGCTATGTGGATAAATACTAGTCAGTACTTCAGTCAGGGTGCAGTGAAGTACAAGTTATCAAGTGAGTGAAACATGTAGAAATGAGAAAGAATGGAAGTGGTGAGTAAGTGTCTAGTAAAATACCCTGATATTTGAATGAGAAAGAGCCCCAACATAAATAAAAAAACAGTATTTTAAACCAAATCCATAGCCATATCCTGAAAATTGGTATCATTATCGACAACTTACAAAGAACATTTTTGGAGAAAAATGTAGACTATGGTTAGTTTCATGACAGCAAGTGGTACACCACACCGAAGACACCGCTTGAAATAGGTGTTAACAGTTAGTATTTACTATCCATCTACTTTTTTCAAATATCAATCTTGGTATTGAATCATTTTAACCTTCGTCGGTGTTTTCAATACTCTCCAAAGTCAACGAACGCGTCGGTCAGTCAACCATTTTCATCCATAATGAATATAGAGTTTAAGAATGTAATTCCTTCTACATAGTAAAGGACATATTGTTATAGGAAATATTTTCGGTTTTAAATAGTTTCATCTCCTTTGACCCTCCCTGAACCTGGTGTGTCTAGTTTTGGCGTGACTTATGTACGTATACGCTTCATCATCAGTGCCTGGTTCGTGTCGTCTAGTCGGCCGGTGGCTTAACTTCAGACTGCTTGGCTCATAACCAGGCTCTGCTAATACGACTTGCTTTTTGTAAGAGCACTTTGCCTAATAAATACTTGTAGTGGACAGACCTTTTTATTGTTCCTGAAGAATTTATTTTATTCTTCAATACTCTCTTTTCGAGGCTGTAGCTTCTCAGTTTGGTGAGTAGACAGTGGGATCGCTTTAAGTGACCTTGTTGAACTTGAGCTGTTGTCTACGAAAGCATGTTCTGAAGGATATCTAACTATCTTTGTGATGGTGACCTTATTTGAATTGTAATATGCGATAGTTAATAACTACCCTTTGGTAATTGTAAATAGTATTTTTAAATCTGCTTAGAGGAAAAGAAAAATATCCTAGTTTTACCTTTCGGTCAATGATGAATTATAAGCTTCGTTCTTAAAAGCAAATATCCTTGTAGGATAATTAAAGAAGAGAGAATAAAAATAATGGGGAAATAAAGATGGAGGGATAAAGAAAATGTAATTATCTCGTAGATCTCAGAAAATGTGAAATATGAGGAGAATAAATCTCGCTCTCTCTCTCTGCTTATATATATATATATATATACACACACACACACACACAGATATATATATATATATATATATATATATATATATATATATATATAATATTATATCTTCTGCCTGAACATTGATTTTGTTCAAACATTTCACGCTCCTTTTTCCATTCACACTTAATTAACACATTCAAATTGATATCAACACTTTTGGCTTTGGCCTTTTTTGCCATCTTTTCAAGCCTAAACTTCAGAACCGAATTTGATGTAACTTGGTACGTGTATTACCGGAATCCTAAAACTTACACTTTACTAATATTACTAAGTATTTTACTGAAGAATAGAATTTGGGATTGCAAGCGAAGCCTAAGTGAATATTCCTATTGATTTTGTCGCATAACGAAGTATAAGGAAGATATGCACTGAAATCTATAAAATGGGTCCGAATCGAACTGAACAAAACTCAGCTTGTGAATAAGCACTAACATTTCCTAGATTATAAGCTAGATTTTTATTCTTACAAACGAACAGCAGAGTGGGTTGTTAGAATTCTCGTCTCCTTTTCAATTTTTTTCGCTAAAACTGACATGACAAATGTGGTCCGTTTTGTTACTTAAAGTACATTTGTCATATACATTATTCTGAAATAACATTAAATAAATAACATATTCATATAAAACTTCGATTAGCGTCATCAAAAGTTTGTTGTGTAATTGATTTGAGTAATATGTCAATAGTAGTATTATCAAATAGATTATAGGGTATATCATATTCCTATAGAAGTGGGAAATTTAAGTAAGACCTAAAATGAAAAAAAACAATTGTCAATTCCGGTACATTTTTCACAATTTTCTACATATTTCTTAACAAGATATCAACATAAAAAATTTATAACCAGAGCCTTTAAATGAAGGGCGCACTTTTGGAAAACTAGATTAGAATTATTAAACAGTATTATCATAAGACAATATTAGACTTTAGAAATAAAAAAATCACCAAAATTCATTTCAGGCATATTTAATAGCTATACTAAATGATCGATCGAGATGTTAAATGGTGCTACCTATAAACCAGTTTAATGTAAGTACTCATTAAACTTTACTTCATAATAGTATATTATGACAAGAGGCTGTAGGAGTTAAGTCAACAATAAAAGGCCATTGGTCTCCTGTTTGATATTTTTTAAGGACTTTTATTATTAAAATAAAAATGTTATGTTTTCATAATTAATATGATTGTTTAATGGCTGGGTCAGGTGTCTGGGTGGGTTATAGGTCCTCCTCACCACGCACTTTATAACCCACATTGTCATTTATATTCATTTAAAGATGTAAATTATTAGAACATTACAATTTTTAATTAGTTAAATAAATAATTTGAATAAAACAAAGCTAAATATCCACAACAAGGGGCGTCGCTAACAGAGTTAACTTTGTTAACTTATTTTACGTGATATGCTGGTATTATTGAAATTACTTTGTAGTTGCATTTACTATTACTTATGTAATGATTTTACGCGCTTTGATTTAGATTTTGGGGGATGACATTTTCTGAAACGGAATTTATTAGTATATATATATATATATATATATATATATATATATATATATATATATTTCTGGTTACATACATACATATGTGCTAAGATGGTGATTTAGAGTAGTTACATTATTATACAATTATATTCTGAAGAGAACATAACGTGACTTACTCTTACTCCTGTTATATTACATAAAAAGAATGTTTTGATACATTCCATGTAATACGATTTAATGAAATATTATTTACGATATCTCCTTTGCCATACAACTGATCAAAAAAGTCATAGAACATAATTTATCGAACATAAATGGCTCTATACAAGTGTTTTGTACCTCTAACCGGTACCGAGAAATTCGATTTTTTCATTACCGACCGCATCAAAATAACCCCCTCTCCTTTAGTCGATTTTATTCAAAGAATGAGGGGCAAAACTAGAGGGTTCGATAGATCTAAATATGAAGTATCATCAACGTAGGGCTGGTCGTTATAGCTGATTTCACATTATGGAAATCAGGCAATGATGATGTGCTTATAATTTTTAACAAATAACTTCAAATCATCATCTGCCCTACCCAGCAGATGACGAATACACACACACACACACACACACACACACACACACACACACACACACATATGCATATTTACCTATTACTGTTATTGGGGTAGAGTTTTTTTGTTTTATCGTAACTTGATATTCAAGGGTTTAATGTACAATGAAAAACCAAGTTCTTTCACTACTAAAATTGGACCGAGGAGGGGGGAGGAATTGAAAATTCGAAGTATCTCAGCTCGTCAGTTAAATCTTATTACGAATTTAAGTTTCTGCAATAGTTACTCTATAGATTTTTTTCAATTACTCAATGATTTACAGAAATATTTGCATTTTTAGTTATCAAACTTCTAAAACCTGGCACTCCTATTAATGTGATTATCACTTCAAACGTCTGAGCCATTAAAAATCTCATTTCTTACTTAAATTTCAAATCCTGGTTACATAGATTTCTTATAATAGGAAAAATAGCGAATAGATAGTCAGAGCAGTAGCGTGCCCCGCAGGTGGGAAATCTGATTAATTTACGCATCCCTTGAGTGTTATACTTTCTCTGAATTAAGCAAACATCTTTACATGTTCAGACGTAGAGACGTGACGCCAAAACTAGTCCAAAGGGTGTAGGGAAGGTTAACCGGCACGGACAATTCCTAGGTAATCTGAAAATAAAAAAAAAATTAATATACTTCTTTTACTTCGTACAAGGAAGTAAGAAGTCTGTCACGCAGGGGCTGCATAAAGTAAGCAGATTTCCCAACTCCCGGTATACTTTGTGATTTCCTCTCACCACATATTCTCTATTTCTATGTAAAAACAAAAATTACGATAATTAGAAAGGTGGAGGTTTACTGAAGGCTGAAAACAAGAAAGCGCGAATACCTCGCTTAATAATTGAGTTTCGAAAAAATGCATGGAACAAGAATTGTAGAACATCAATAACATACCAAGATTAGTTATATGACATTTTTCAGTGCGACTCATAATAACAGAAATATTTTGAATTTTCAAATCCCCCCTCTCTAAACACTCACTATTCCACCCCCGATGTTAACACCCGACATATAATAATGGAGGTATTTCGAATTTTTAAAATTCTCCCCCTCTAAACCCCATCTCCCACTAGAGAGCTAAGCTGTTAGCGAACCTGATCATTCTTTTTACATAAAACGATTACATATCGAGTTTGGTGACGATAAGGCAAATATTGCGGCCGCTGGAGTGGTAACAGCAAATAAATAAATATATATTTATTTATTGGAGCTTCGCAGCTTCGGCGATGTTGCTATAAACTAAAGGATTTGTAACTTAAAAAAAAAAACAATACAAAAAAAAAATTAACAAAATTAAACAAAAACAGAAATGGAACACAAAGCACAAAAAGAAAACAAAACAGATAAAGAACACAAAACGCAAAAGGAACACAAACCAGAAAAGGAACACAAAACATAAAAGGATTACAAAACATAAAAGGATCAAAACACAGAGAGAAAAACACAAAAAACAGAGATGAAATCAAAACAGAAATGGGAAAGAAAGAAGAACGCATCTCAAAACAGAACTGGAATAAAAAAATATAACACAAAAGGCGAAATTAAACACAAAAACGGAACTAGAACTCAAAAATGGAATACACACACACTCACACAATGTTGAACTCAACACCAATGAGTTGGGGAGGGGGTGGGGGTTATAGATCTCTCCTGATCTCACTTTGGTTTATCCTAACACGTCATTTAATGGTTTCACTTTGAGTATTGTAGTATTATATTCAGCCAAGGGGTTTGTATAATGTTCATTAATAAATAATCTGAAGAAAAAAACAATGTTGAAGGGGGTGATTTTCTGGGGAGTGGAAATCTATTTACCCCTGTTATTTACTAAAACTTCTAGGTTAAAATGTTACAAATTACTGTACATACTATTATAAAGATCAAGTTTATGCCATGAAAAATAAGATTTTGTTTAATAATAGATTCGATTGGAGAAACATTATTAGGTACATAAACTAGCTACCATTTTTGTGGCCTAAACTATTGGGTGTAAGGAATGTTTTGTCTTATGCTTCTTAATATTTACAAAACCAGAAGACAGAAATCATTATTAATGAGTGTGCAACTGAAGCTAAAATTAAGAAAGGTGACAGACAAGGGTGCTACCTATATCTCAATGTTCAATATGTTCAATGTAGAGGCTATCATGAAAATGAAAGAAAAAGCGAAGGTATGCAATCTAACTGTGAATCCTCTCATTAGATCAGATTTTCAGTGGTGGAAAAGTTCGAAGTAGAAATGAATAGAATGCTGTAAGTCCTAAAGGACGCTCTACATCAGATTAAACTCAAGATAAATGCAAATAAAACGAAGGTTTTGGTTGTAGAGAAGAAACTCAACCAAGAAAATATAAATATTTGGAACAACGATTTCATTAGAAATATATTTGAAGGTAGGATCATTAGATATAGGAGAAGATTGAGGCCTAGAAAATCAATTTTTGAAGACATCAAACAACTTGTGCATATATGTAACGAGCAGCTTCCAAACGAACGCAAATGTTGCAACTACAACCCGTAGCCTTTTGATCGTGAGAATAATATCAATGATTAAGATTTATTTGATCTATGATAATTTGAAAAGAGAAATGGGATTGATTAGTAGCCATTTAACGTTTATTGTTCCAAACTATAATTATACATCGATTATCCTAAGTTTCCAAAAAAGCTGTAAATAGGCCCTACACGTAAATACTGAGACAGGAAATGTAAATTGCGCTTATGGATCTGCGGGATGACATACAGCCCCTCGGGATGACTAACGATTATGACTCACTTAGATCCCGTCCACAGGCTGACAACGTGAACTGGCCACGGACCCTCCAGCCACAATGGAGTCCGACTACTAGAGGCAACTAATTGCAAGTCCTCCTTGGATAACGGGGGTTGCACGTCGAGTTGACCATTCATTACGCAAAAACTCAGGCCACGAGTCGTTTGAGTCTCTCTTAGGGCGGCTAAACATCTTAAAGGTCTATAATGACAACCGAGAAAGAAAAAAAAATAGGCCTTGTGAAAATCGAACTCAGAACTCTAGGTTTACCAATTGATATTAAGACCAACTTCTTGACTAATCTGAGCCCATGAAATGTAAATGTTCTTCATGAGATAACGATTTCAAATGTCGAAGGATTTTTTCACCAATGCCGCCAACTCCCTATTCTGCCCTCAGTGTGAACGAAATGTCAGCAGGACCAGGAATATAAATCTAGCTACTAAATGTTTAGTACTATAAGAGAAAATCGCTGAAAGAACAAAAAGTCTGGCATGTAGGTGCTTCGTAAACTAAGCAGATTTCCGAATTGATGAAATATTCTCACCAACTATTGTCTATTTCTCCCGTATTATATTTCTTTCAAAAGACCATTATTATGTGAGATACATGCAAATTCGTAGATTGATGATGTCATCTATTAAGATTTTATGTTCTAACTCGAAAATGTTTATTTTATCTATACGAGTCGTATCAGAAAATGTTATAGAACCAATCTTGTTAAACTATTTATGCTCTACAATTGTTTTCCTACACATTTTCTCTAAACTCAAGTGTTAGGCGAGTCATTCGTAGTTTCGAGTTTTCGAGTAACCCCCTCCTCCCTCCCTCACTCATTTACTCATCGTTTTTTACATAGAAATAAACAATATGTGGTGAGATGATGAGTTATATCAGCACGTGGGAAATCTACTTAGTCTACGCAGCCCCTCCCTGACAGGCTTTTGCCTCACCAGGTATATAACGGTTTTTTTCTTTTATATTATACACAATTGGAATTCTTATTTGCCATATATAACGCCAAACTTTTATTACAAGTTATTATCTTTTATATTTATCTTTGATATATTTGTTTAGGCAAAAGTGAGGATACATGTAGTAGCTCATCACTTTATCCATTGATCGTCAATGCTTGGAAGCTCGTTAACCTCTTGGCCTTTAGGGCTCGTATAGTAATTAGGGACTAAATATTCATACAATTAAATGTAGCTCTTATTCAGAACTTACATACTTCTTTACATACTAAGGCCACCATAAATATTCAAAAATTAAAAAAACATATGTTTTAATTTTATTTCATGCTTTAATTCATTCAAATTCTAAAATTCATTTGCAGTGTTTTAATGTTTTTTAAAATCATGCAATATGAATAATCGAACCGAAAACATGTAAACAGAGTCAACGCAATGAATTGTTTCAGGACATTCTAGTTGCGGAGTTTTCGACGGATACATCTGCCTCCAAGCTTCCAACATTTTTTCTGACTTTAATAATTTTGTAATACATTATTTAATAACTTGGCTAGGCTGACGAAGAATAATATACTTTAAGCATATCTTCTATGAATGTTCGTAAATTAAAAAAAAAAAGTTGAACTTTGCGTCTTCTTTAAAAATTAAATACTATTTCATTGTAAAAAATGTTATTTTGTTAAACCTTAGATATTGCTTTTTAATGAAAAAAAGGGAACATCACAAATGCAGTTTGATTCTTACAATAAAACACATACTGACAGGCTGCAAGACACGAGATCATTTACAGATACCCCTATATGACTTACTCACTGATTCATACCCATATACTACAGCATCTTAAAGACATTAATATATGCACAAAAATTTATATATACAGCATTTCCAATTAATACTTGCAGTTTAAAAGAGATTTCATAATTTCCCTAAAATATATGTATGCAGTCTGCGTTGTGTGTGTAAGTTTGTGTTTTGTGTGTGAATAGGTTTTGTGTGCTTGTGAGTGTGTTTGCTGAGCTCTTTATGAACTCTTTGGAATATACACAACCTAAATATTTTATAGTTTGTTTTAGTCTAATAAAACAATCTTTTTCCTCCTTTCCGTCATAATGCAATTCATGACTTTCGTTCTCAGTAACTAAAATTGAGCATGAAACTCCGGTGATACACGAGTGTGTATGAGGGAGATATAATTTTTTAAAAATCCACCTATATTTGATCTAAATCTCAATTACTTTAAATTCATTGATAACTCATCTTAGATAAATATTCCATTTTATTTATTTTATTATATTTTGTTTAATATTTTTTATTTGTTTTCCCTATTATCCAACGGGACTCTATGTTTCTTTTTTCAACTCTCACGTTTTAGTTTTTGTAATGAGTTTTTGATTCTTTCTTTTGTTTGTTCCTTTGTTGTGTTCGATTTCTGTTTTTGTGTTCCTTCACTGTTTTTTATTTTCCATTTTGTTTTTGTGTTCCGATTTTTTCCGTTTCAGTTCGGTTTTCTGTTCCATTTTTGTTATCTATTTCTGTTGTGTACCATTTCTGTTATTGGTTTCCATTTCTCTCTCTGTATTCTATTTTTTTTTGTGTGTGTGTTCCATTTCTGTTTTTTGTGTTGCATTTCTGTTTTATCTTGCATTTCTACTATGTGGCTTTACTTTCGTTTAAATTAATTTTTCTTTTTTTTTAAAAAATGTATACAGCATTTTATCTGAGCAACATTCCACCACAGATCCGAAGCTCCAAATAAATAAAATAAAAAAATAGATATTGCAAAATTTTTAATTCCTGAATTTCCTTTTCATTTGAAAAGTGAATTCATAATCGTTAATGCTTTTGCTTTGACAATGAGGGTTAGTGAAATTCGAAAGCGTTCTTGATCATTAAATATATAAACATATCACTGTCAGTATTATTTTCCAGTCTAAAACCACCCTCTCCGTCAGCATTTGAAAAAATGTACTCTTTATATCTAATAAATTATCACTATTTTATTTTCTGTATAAAATTACTTTAAAAAAGTGTGCAGAGACTCTTCTAGAAATTAACTTTACAGTACTTTATATACTATTTATTAAATAATACCATTTTCTACAATTAAAACGACTTCTTTCTTTTACACTATGGACTTAATACTTTTTTATAATGTGAAACTGTTCCGTCTGTTAAAATATTCGAACAAAGGAAAAAGAGAATTTATTTTCAGAGAAATAAAAAATTAGAAAAATAACCAGTTGGAATGAAAACGTCATTAGAATTGGGATTTGGAATTGTCACTTCATATAAAATGATTTTATTTCAAGGGTTTGTACGATATCTCCGTTCCTATCTATTGGATCAAAAAATGTATAAAAAGATCCACGGAAAGCATCTAAGTCTCTAAAGTTAGGATAAATTTACATTTTTTCTTCTTTCCCCTCCTCCATTTATTTACTTTCACTTGCCTTTAACCCCCCCCCCTCACTTCGTGGAAGAGGGAATCCAAAGGGAAAGGTGGCTAACTAGATTTTAGTTAGAACGGTCGTAAATATGAAATTTAAACTACCTTAACTTCTTGAGTACAGGCGTCACAGAACTAATCAAAATACGTCCAGGGAGAGTATAAACGGATTATTGCGTTGAGTGTTGAAAACCCAAATTTATTAGAATTACGATATTTCCTTTAGTTTGTAGGAAAAAAACTCAAAAAAAAAACCTGATTTATAGACCTCACATGGCCTCCTTGCACTCCTATTAAATTAAATATACAAATTGTTTTCTGCACTTCACTTAATATGATTCCACTTAACTAATGTGTTATATATCCATTCCATTCCATCTATTGATGAGAAATGTCATAAATTCACAGAAAACTTTATGATAAACTAAAAAGGTGACATACAAAGTTGAAAATTGTTCATTTTAGCTCTTCTCCATACCCCCCCTCCATCTTTGTCGATTTCGATCAACAGGAAAGGAGCACAACTTGACACTTATACAGGAGCCCTACATATGAAGTTTCAACGTTCTAAGACTAGTCGTTTTGAGTTATGCGAGATACGTACACGTCACACGTTGGTCCCGATTCCCTCATCATGGTGCAAAAAATACTTTGTGGGCGGATCTCGTTCAAACTTTGTACGATGTTTATTGTGGGATTGAAAATTTGTTTTATACAGGTTGTATTAGATTTGTCAAGGTTAGGGGATTTAGAGGGAGAGAGTAGGCCCTCTTTCACATTTCTAGTACTTTGGATTTTTTACTATTTTTATTTTTTTAGCTAAAACATACATATGTTTTCTTGTAAGTATAAGCATTAATATTAATGTTTTAATTAATATTAATTAATATTAAAGTTCCAACGATTTAAATATTTATTAAAAAAAATAAATTAGAAATCATTCAATGCTCTTCAGAATTACTCATAGAAAAAAACAATTTCATAAGTCATCACTAGAGCATTTCAGGGGCTCAGGTTAGCCATGTGAGTTAAAACGTAGACCTTAATCTAACATGGTAAACCTAGAGTGGCGAGTTCGATTCCCGTCTGGGCAAAGGAAATTATTTAGTGACGGAATTCATTAAATAACATCCTAAGTCCCACCCTGGCTAGAAAAGGGAGGTAACCTGTAGATAACTCGTCCCAATTAGCCTTAGTTGCAAAAAGTGGACGTTAATAAATAATAATAATAGAACATTTCGCATTCGTTAATACTTTTTAATAAATATATATTACAAGTCATATAATTAAAAAAAACAAAAAATAAAAATGTTCACTGTGATAATAAATGGATAAACAACACATTTAAATTGACTTGTTTCTATATTATATATTTATATAAAAAAAGGTTTCATATGTCAAATTAAATATAAACACTTGCTTAAATATTCACTACCTTAAAAACGTAGTACACAGGTACACTTCAAGTAAAATGCAAGGTCATCGTCTCATGGACAAAGAGCAGGTCCAAGACAAAGGATATTTTCGTCTTAAAAATCTGAGTCATCTGATGAGGTTTCAGTCATTTCTTGTCTCATTTTGATGGTTCCTTCATAGGTTGAAACTCTTCTAAAACATCTAATCAAGGTGCATTTTTTACCTCAAAACGTTTCATTGATGAGCATTTTCTCCATCTAACTTTATTTAGTTAGATGGAGAAAATGCATACCGTGTTATACGCTCAGTTGTCTCTTTAGGTGTTTTATGAAAAATTGTACTTTATAAGAATTCGGTTGTAAAATTCACAACTTGAATCTGAATACAATATCAAATGTCCCAAATCTCTTCTTGTCGGCATTAGATTTGTCCTAATGAATAAATGAATAAAAAGAAAAGTAGTGAATGAGCAGTTAAAACTCATCATATAAATTTAATTTATTGTTCTGTACATTAGCTAAATGAAAGTATTATACATTTGTAAATACTTATCTTTACCATTGCAAACGTAAAATTAAATAAGAAAATAAAACTTAACAAAAAAATTTACTTCAAACTCGTTTCACTTAGATACACAAAATGCCGATATTTAATACACTTAAATTAGTAGGTGTGTACGATATGATTGGTAAAACCATGCAAACGTTTTGCAGTTGTCCAAAAGTAAGGAAAGGTTTACCCAAGGAGTCGGAGGGGGATTACAGGTAGTGCACCCTTCCAGCTTCTATCGATATTTTATAGAAACTCTCCTCTTTATCCTAAGGCTGACATTTCGTGAATACGATCATTACATCATTCGATTCTCAGATAGTTCCTCTAACATTTGATACAAAAACCATCGTAAGGACTCCTGAGCTAATTTTTTTCAAAACTTCCCAAATATGAATAATAGGTGTCAAAATGTGTTCGTTTTTGAAAATATATACGTAGTTCAGAAGAATGGATATTATAACTGTTAGGATGTCCTGCACTGTGTACCCCATGTACAATCAGAGACACATAAATTAAAACTGATATATATTGTATGTCGTTTGATAAAAATGTTGATTATCATGGATCAAAAAGTTTCCAAATCGAGACGTTGGAAACTTGCAACTTTGAATTAACGTAGCTCCCAAAAGCTGTGCCCTATTTATGATTAGAGTATATTTTCAAGGTTCAGGATTAATGTAGAAACAAATAAAATATACTTGCTTCAGAAAAAAAAAAATTGTTAGTTTTCGGATTTTTAGCTCCATAATGGGGGATCGAGACCACTGTGCAAATCCAGGGGGCCCAAAATCGATAATTTCGTTAAAATCTGATAAGACAATTTTCGCGAATATAATACTCCACAATACAATAAATACTATCTTCAAGACTCATATTGACTCAATTAGTACTCATCTTGAGTAAACACTCACTCAAAGTTTGTTTATCTTCTTATTTAATCTTGTTCTGTTTGCTTAAGGGATGTTGAAATATAATGCTGTTTATCTTAAATCACGTGATGTTTTAAGCATATGTCAATATCAGTATTTACGTTAAGGTTAACTATATATATAAAATGATAGACGTGTTTCTGATTAGGTAGATTACTGTGACGCGTGCACTAAATGTACGATACATATATGCTCATGCTATCCCGAATGATGATACCTAGTTTTCAAAATGCCTTTGAATAGTCAGTGAACAATTATTATGTATCTGATTAATTTTAATTGGTTTATTCCATTTACAAGTATTTGCTTTGAAATTCCAAGCATATTACTGAACGTATAAATTTTAATTTGAATGCCCCTAAATGCCAAAAACGCTATTCGTTGGAGTTCATTTTTTGTGCTCGCCTGCGCACGCGTGCGTGTTTCCCAAGCGAACGGAGGGCGTAGGCGTGGTTCAATGCGTTCTAAGAATGATTTTCATTGTTCTTTGTATCCTACATTTCCGGGTGTTGATCGTACTTTTGGTGCTAAATAGATATTGATATGCAATTCCTTTAGCCTCTGACGTTTCAGCTGACAGGGAATTTTTCGGCCACGACTTCAAAAAAGAAAATTATTATGAGATCGGGATAACTTGGCATGTGAGAGATTCGGTTTATACATGAAAGCGATTATCTCCACTGTTAAGACTTTGGTCTCGATGGATCGCATTTCGTAAAAATACCAATTCAATTCTTCTCAGCTTTAATAATGGTTGCAACACTAAAGCTTAAATTTTTCTTGAATAGTGGTAGTTTGCATATCCAGTAGATTATTAATAATATTAGTATTGTACCTTCATTTTGTTTGTTGAAGTACTAGTTCTTTTTGTGCATGGTCACCATATGAGACGGAATCCGTATTTGAAAGTAAAATGAGCTACCATACCAAATTTAGTGCTCTCGGTCATATTTTGGGGCTTTTTTTAAGGCATTCTCGGGGCTTAACATAATAAAATTATGCATGGTTACTGCTTAAAAAGTGTCACATTTCCGACATTAGAGCGTTGTTCAATCTACTTTCTGTGTTCGTTAAGTAGATTTCCCTTAAGGGCTATTGTGGTTGTGTGCGCGTCGCGGTTTTCGACAAATTTCCTATTGATCCTACATAGGAGAGTACAAAAATTCTCCGTTACGAGTCTGAAGCAATATTATAGAACCAGTTTTGTGAAACTATTGACTCTCTACAAATGTTTTCCGTACATTTCTTCATAACTCAAATATAAAGGAGTTATTTCTACATCCTGGTTTTCAGTCTAAAGTAAACCCCAACTTGTACTCATTTTAAGTATTTTTATTAAGGATTAGAGAATATATAGTGACATGAGATTAGTAGTGTGCCATACCAGCACTTGGGAAATCTGCTTAGTTTACGCAGCCCCTGTGTGGCGGACTTTTTGAAATATTCACATACATAACTGTGAGTTTATTGACGCTTTTATTTATTAATCTCACTTTCCGAGAAAGGTTCTTAAATCAGGGGTTTTGGGGGTTTGAAGCTGAGGATTCTTGAAGGGGTTTTGAAGGGCATAGAATTACCTACTGTAGCTTTTGTTACTTTCTCTCTGTTTCATCAATTTCTAGGGTATTGCTTACTCATTGTTGCCATTAATTTTAGATATGAAGTAAAAGTTGGAAAAGTATACACCCCCAAATCGACATAATTCTCTTCCTCTCAGGTCGTTCTATGCGAGCCCATTTACTTTGTCTTTTCCTTGTTCATACTCATCAATAAGTCATGCGCTCCACTGCTATTGCATAGGCCAATGTGACGATGGGTCTTTCAGTAATCACATCATTTGCATACACCACGTGCGGTGGGAGCCAAATGTATTTTGTTCAACCAGGATTGGTTCATAATAACTCGAGAAGTAGTTATTAGCACTTTAAAGTATACAACCTAATCAAGTTCTTTTCTATTTTTACAATGTTATGTTATTATCTCACTTAGAGCCTTGTGGCCAGCTTAACACCACATATTTCTTATACAAAGTCCCTAAGCGAGGAAGACGGGAAACATGATGTGACCCGTGTTCTTTCGAGGCTGCCGTTCAAGTTTTGGTGGGGAATAATCGTATCATATTTGGCTCTCATGTTATAATATCATAACCCAAAGTGCGTCATGATTTTATATTGTTTTTTTTTTAAATCATCCTTCAAAATCTTAACGGTTGTATGAGGTTTTGTTCAAGTGTGTTTCATTAGTGTTCATAGCCTTCAAGAATATATGGCAACTCTGTTGTGTGCTGTTTTCATGCGCGTCTCTGCTTAACTATATCCATTGTCCTTAATAAATAACTTTATTGAGTTCGTTTTATTCCTATGTTGACAAAGTTATTTAAAAAATAAAGGTCCCAGTCCTACTGTAACGGTAAAGTATAGATGAAACTTAGTTATAAGAAGCGAATGCTAATAAATAGATTTATTACAAATTCAGGAGCTCTGATTGTATAGAACACAGTTTCTTTTTTCTCCGCAAAACAGCTGATTTCACATTGGAAAATAAATATGAAACGATTTGAAGAATAAAAATAATGTGTTGGAATTTGTCTAAATGTAACAGTGATAAATGTTTTCGACAATTCAGCGATGCTGTACATCTTATACAGAAAAATATCAACTAAATGCCTGAAAGCCCTGTTTGCTGACGATAAAGCATTTATAATTTCAAGTTTCCGAGTTGACACTATTGCCAACCATCTCACCATAGCATTGACACAATGTATTAAGTATTGTAATAAGTGGAAAATAAGATTGAATTCTCAAAAAACAGAGGTTATTCTTTTTACTAGGAGGAGACCTCGAGTGTACCCTGAAGTTAAAATGCTAGGCAATCCCATCCCTTGGTCAAAGAATGTGAAACATCTTGGAGTCATATTAGACTCTAAACTTACCAACACTAACCACATCAATACTCAGTGTAATAAAGCTATTGGAATACTACAATCCTTATTTTCTCTACTAAACAGAAATTCAGGGTTAAGTATAACTAACAAAAAACTTGTTTACTACTTATATATAAGGCCTGTTTTATTTTATGCCTGTCCTATTTGGTCAATGACATGCGAAACTAATAAGCGTAAATTACAAGTGGCTCAAAATAAATGTTTAAGATTTATTGGTTCATTCCCACGATGGACTCCTGTCATGCACATGCATGAAATTCGTGACATTCCCACAATAAATGAGTACATTACTAAGTTAGCAGAACACTTTTTCGATGCATGTCAAAATAGTAAGTATCAGCACATTGCTGATATAGTTAATTATAGTTATAGTAGTTTAAATTACAAGAATTACAAATATAAGAGACTTAAGCACATAAGATTTTAATTTCTCTGATGAGCTTTTATTTTTTCTGTACAAATTTATATTCTTCTGGTATCTTTATAGTTCTTCTGTATTACTTTTAACCGTTCTGTAATTGAGAATTTTTATTTATTTTTGTATTTGGGTTTTTTGTATTTTTTCCCCTTATTATACATTTAGATATTAGAATAAAAATAGATATAAGTAATGTGGAATATTTAAAAAAGCCAATAAGCTTGAAAAATTGTATTTACTTCTATTGTAAATTATTATTTGTTAATATTTTATATAATAAAATTCTTTTCCCTTAAAAAAAAAAAAAGGAAAAAAAAAGAAAGAAAATATTGAATGTAAATAAACCAATTATTCATTTTGTCCAATTAGTAACAATTACGAAAGAGTAAAATGAATAAGAATGTCTCCTTCACAGGAAACTTGTGTGACCTGCGAATTTCCGATTAAATTTACCAGTTTCAATATTTACGAATTTTGAGGAAAATTTATTAATAATACTGCAATGCTTAGAATTTTAAAATAGAGGGAGTGAAATTTGGTATTTGTTTAAGGAGAATAAAATGTAGAAGCAGTTTGCTGATTATAAGTGTCTGCTTTATTAGGGGTTGATAGGAGGTGAAAAAAGAAAATAGAAAATAACTCCATTTCTTTACATCAAGTCAAATATGTTCTAAGGAATAGTTGGTAGGATTTTATGATTAAAATCCTCTAGAGATACACTTTAGCTCTAATGGGTATGGATGAATTTGGTATTTCACTTTTCCTTCCCTACTAAGGGACTTTAATGATTAATAAACGTAGATCTACAATTCTCAAGAAACCTTCATATCCAAGGAAAATAAGAAATTCTTTTAAAAAACATTTATAATGTGTGTATGCGTGTGGAGATAATTCAATTCGAGTCCATACTTGTTAGAGAGCCATACCTCTGTAGCCTGAGCCTTCGTAAGTTGACTAGTTGAAGGCATTAACCGTTATAAGTATGCAACAATAATTTTAACGTGCCCTCCAGTCGTACCCCAATTAAATGTTGTAAGGAGGAGGGGTGTATTGATGAAGAAAAACTAGTAAAATGAGGGGAGCTACATACTGTTCCTAAGCATAAAAAGGGATGTAACTTAAATATAATAATTACAATAATAATTAATAAATGTAATTACTCTAGAGCACCTACGTACTGGTTATACGATACCGACAGCTAAGAGGGTTATGAGCATACTAAGAGTGTACCAAATTGTATGAAGTGATTGAAAATGTATGGTGTTGATCTGGGTTACCGTCTTTATGACAGCTTGGACAGACTAAAATTGCTGGAGACATTGCAATCATTTCGCTACTCTAGCAGGGTTTATCAGATTGACGAGAATGACTCTCGAAAGGACTATTTGAAAGGTCAGTACTGGAAATATAAAAATGAAATCTCGCTCAGGGAAATCTGGTCTTTGAGAGAATAGCACGAGAAAGATATTTGGGACTGTAAAAGAGCAGCAAGGTTGACCTACCAGAAGCTACACGAAACTGACGTTGCTTGGTGAGACATGATTTGAATTAATTATACAGATAAGATCCGATTGCGCTGAAGAAGGAAGAGAATATGGAGCTCAACAAGTTGATCTGGTAAATGTTCTATAGTAGACCAGGTAGAGTGAGTAGGAAGGAGAGAAATGGTGGGATGGATGGCCTGAGGGGGAAATGTTGAAAAATCCCTATAAGGACCATCGAAAGTCCTAAAACTCCCCTCATTCCTCTACTCTTCCTGCTCTCCGGATCGGTCTACGTCAGCGGCGATTTCAGCCCTTCTCCAATAATCAGTCCGCTCCAAACGCCCAATTACCCTCTGGGTCTTCAGTCGAAGGGCGAGGGGCAAGGATAATGGAAATGTAATAACATGTTTATATCTCTACCCTATGTATGTCTTTCAAATTTAAATACCGCATCTAAGAAAGCTGTTTGCAGCAGCGAGAGGTTTACATGTTCAGCCACTGAAAAGAAAATTTGGGTAATAATGAACAGATGAATAACAGTAGCTGGTTATTCATCTGTTGTTAAATACCCAAATTTTCTTTAATCTGATTGAATTTTAAAATTGTTTAACTTTGATTTTTTTACTTCTTTATTTTCGTTATTATTGATCAGCATTTTGAATTATTTATGTTATTGGTTTAGAAGCGTTCGTTTGGGAATGGCGTGTAATGCGCATTCTACCAGATAAACGGAAAACTAATACGACTTCTTTTACTTCCCTCTTATTTTAAAGTATTTATTTGTAATAACCTTTAATTCCTTATTTCTATGTATATTATATCGATACTTATTGAAATTTTGGCCATTTTAATTAAACTCTTCGTAAAAGTCGATTTCCCTATTTACAATATTAATTTTTAACTGATTATTATAATTTATATCAATCATCGTGCATTACATGATAACGATTTAATAATTGCTTAACTGTTATATACAATTTTATGTCAATAGCTATTTCATTTTTTTTCAGATAGATAGGTCAAATATTTTCTTGCCGATGAACTTAGTAGATGTAACGATAAGAATAAGGAATCAGCAAAATACATGTATAATTAAAAATCAGTAATCGCGAGGGCAAAGCCCAAGCCTCCACATGGCGATCCCGAAGACATCGCTTCTGATAGGGGGGTTAAGGGGGTGTAGCCTCCTTGCAGGCATGAGCTAGTTTTCTTTAAGGTCTGCAGAAAACCATGACTCTCACACCTGTGATATTTAATAGAAACTAATATTTCACCTCATATCATGCGCTAAACCTTAAAGTTCAAGTATGTTTTATTCAGAATTCTAACACACACAAGAGAGTGTGATATGCCACTTCTGATTGAGGAAATCCTGATTATATACATAGTGGAGCTGCCACTACATGATGGATCTCTTTTTTAAATATATATTCTTAATTCTATTTTTCACTGAGAAAGATTTTTACTAAAAAGCTGTCTTATGAAGATGTATTGAGTACCATAGAAAATTCGCGATTAAAAACAAATCTGTGAGTTCGAAGTTGGAGAGAAAAAAGTTTCTATTAGAAGTTATTTGAGCCGGGCTGCATTTGTATGGATAACAAAGATCGGACCAAGGAATAGCCAAACATACAAATATTTCCGTACTGCATTTGTTTCCGTATGTTTTCAAAATAGTTCGGCCTTATTGTAAGTGTGTGTTTCTTGCATTTTTACATGTTTAGGATTTCTGTAAATGGAAATAATTTATTCAAATGCTAGTTAATAAAGGTGTATTTAAGTATCTTCCTTCGTTATAAATATTCCCCTGAAAGTAAATCATCATGAACTTAATGTCTTGAAGTTGCAAGCAGTAATTTTCATATTATTACGCCATTGACATATTTTTTTACCAATTTGAAGAAAATTAGGTTTTGTTTAATGTCAGATGTACGATATCTCGCCTGTTGTCTCAAGAATACGACCGGACGTCATGACGAAAGCATTATTGAAAGTCTGAACAGTAAATATCTTGCGATTTTTACATTTATTTATTAGAAAGAATGGTTTCCTTTATTTCTAAACGACTTACTGCTATCAACTATACTGGTTAAGTGGTTAGCCTTGTCAAAAATTTTAACCACCCTAAGATTCTAAAAATAGAAAGAAGTTCTGAAAATTTCCACGGATTTAGTCCTGTAATATTTTTAATAGTAATTGTAATATATAGTATTACAACGATTAAAAGTCAAAATAGCAGGGAGCTGTGTCCTCGTTCTAAATAATTTAAATTCAACTGAAATATTCTTCCGTTCAAGGTAACAATCTAACCAATTGCAACTGATTAACTGATTTATAGACCTGTAGGTCTAATATCCTCGAAGCAGTTAAAATAAAATAAATAGTTCTTTAATAGAATCAATCATTAGTTTTGTTTCTTTAAATCTTTACTTTTAAGGTTAACTTACTAAGTTTCAAATTTATTTCCTGTTTCAGAATTTTTTGTCGCAAAATATAGATATAAGAAATGCATTGAGGACTTAGCCTACTCTTCGAAAACTGGTTGTTTAAAATAGTGCCCTGTTAAATATAAATTCAATTTTAATTGTTGATATATGAATGTGTACATTGAGTACAAAAAAAAATAGGCAATAGTATTCGTTTTTTGCCTTTCCATAATGGCAACATAGAAAGATTAATAGCTTATTTGTGAAATAAACGCTTCATTATTGACGTGTTATTTATAGAGTATTATAGAGTGTTTTTATACGCCTTAGATTAAAATCCAAATGAGATTTACTTCCTTTCCAAGCATATAATGAAATTTACTGTATTATTTTCATTTGGAGTCTTCCAAACAGTATCTTATGAATAAAATGAAGTTTATTTTCCTTGTATTAAAATTAATTAAGTATAGATGATATTCCCTTGTCCCATGGCTTTCACTAAAGTTATAACACACTGACGCAAAAACCAGCCCTAACAGTCTTTATGTCTGCTTACAGCGATTTAGGGCCACCGAATAGGAAACATCAAAAATCTC
Source organism: Riptortus pedestris (assembly GCA_019009955.1). Taxonomy (NCBI): domain Eukaryota; kingdom Metazoa; phylum Arthropoda; class Insecta; order Hemiptera; family Alydidae; genus Riptortus; species Riptortus pedestris. The sequence goes on along the minus strand of CM032229.1, from coordinate 106,901,764 downwards.
GATCCAAAAAAAGTGTATATTGTGATCCTCCTCACAGTGGATATACTCTTACCTCACCATGGAATTGTCAAGTTATAGTATTCTTTTGCTTGGGCCTTGAAAATATAGACTTTCACTATTCACTTCCTCATCCCACTCAGATGATTGGCAATGGATGTGGGGAAGGCTCAGAGATCCGTGGCGGAATTGTTATTTGCCCATAAGAAGAATGCCAATGGCATGGGGAATGACTAACCGTCCATCCCAGGTAATACTGTTTATCATTCAAAAAAGAGCGATAACTGCTCTGCAGTACATTGAGGGAATTCAGGGTAGGGGGAGGTATGGTCCAATCAGCTCCATGAATAGTGGTCAACTTCGAGTTTATGAATAATAACGCTTGCAGATTAACAACAGACAGTTCAAATCCCATAGGCCTCCTGTGATGAGCCATAAGGACTATATATCATGGACATCACTAAATTCAGAGAAATATTTTTCTCAAAGCATACTGGATTCAAAACCAGAGGAATAAATTCGTGAGGGGAAAGCCAAGTTATAATCGCTAAATAGAAACTTTTTTCAAAATTGTAATACAATCCTCCAAGTTCTTATCTCTTTTAATTTTATAATAATAACAAATTATGTTGTAATTAATATGTATCACATTAAAAAGTCCGTCAGACAACGGCTGCTTAAGCTGAGCAGATTTCCCACACGTAGGAACGATACACTGATCTCATCTCACCATATATTCTTTATTTCCAAAAAAAAAAAAATGAGTAGAAGACAATAAAATCTTAATTGACGACGTCATTATATTAATTATTTTCAATCGCTTATTTGGTTAGAAGATGAAACGTTTTGAAACATTATGTTCAGCCATTTTATTTCGGGGTTTGAACCTTTTCCCTGAATTCTATTAACTGCCATACCAAACGACATTAAAAATTACATATAAAACAAATGCTCAATGACCAAAATCCGAAAATCCACTATAATTAGCAAAGCTTGAAGTTCAAGTATGCTTTATTCAGAATTCTTACTAAAAGAGAAATGCACAACAAAATGTGATTTGTACTTCTTTTAATGTGATTTAAACATCACTTAAACTTTGTTTTACTACCTAAAACTAATTTAACAGGTTTTTGGGTAACTCCAAGCCAATCACAAGTAACCCATGTACGGTAAAAACTTTATTGCCACAAAGCAAAATGAACAATATCAAATCGTAATCCTAAGAGGTATAGTCCAGAGTCAATAAACTAACGAAATCTGAGACCACAAATCACGAAGTTGAAAGAAACTGGAAAACGGATTTGTCAATATGTGCTAAAATGAAAAGGTGGGCTAAAATAATAATTAGGAAAATAGTGGTGAAATAATATATTGATAAGATTAGAAATAATGATAACTTAAATAAATATAATTATTTGTGCTGCCTTGGATGCCCCTTTTCTCGTAGGCATGTTGGCTTTTCGTGACGTCACAGAATTTGGGAGGTCACTACACAAACAACTGATGCTACATCATGTCTTGCCCATGACTTGCAGAGTCAAAGGGGGCGTCCAACACGAGTACGTCGCTCTGCAGGGGCTGGATGCTCTTCGGGGGTCAGAGTCATTTGAACCTCGTGCCACTGGAGAGGTAGTTGGCGACAGTTGTACCATCATAACTATGTTGGTAAAGTGCGTAGGCCCGAAGGCGTTTGCACTAAGAAGCTCCTCGCACTTCGGCTGAGAACTCGGTGAGGACCGGAATGAGGTGGCGTCAAAGGCCTGTTCACATGGATGCAGCCCTGGAGGTCACCATGAACAAACGTCTTAGCCGTTGATGGTCTGTGAGTCCCCGGTCGTAACTCACCTATATGCTCAATTAGGCGTTGTACAACACCCTCCGAGCTTGGGGCATGCCTGGACGTTTCGAGATGCTCTCCGGCAGGTTGAGGGGCTGCACGTACTTCACCTCCGCCCTACAAGTTAACGAGAGAAGTGCTCCAGCCGAGAAGTGCTACTTCACTAAAGATCTTTTTCGGCATGACGCCATGAGGGGGGGGGGGTCAGTGAAAAATTTCCAAAATTCGAAATGTATCCGATATTATGAGCCATCAAACATCAGTCTTTTATATAGAAAATCACTTTTCAAAATAAACTTTGTTGCTACTTTGTTTTTACGTGTATTTCAATAAAGGCCAAAAGATGAGAATATTGTTATTCCAAATAGAAACATGTATTAAATTCCAAATATTTTATATATATACTACCTTTGATTATCTCTGTACAAACGAGTTAAATTTTTTTACATGAAGATGTAAATACTACAGACTGTGCTTCATCTAGTTGCATTAGGCATTTAGATAGTGTTTAGTGAAGCGTATATTCCATCTTTCCAAAGAATTTACAATTTAGAAGAGAGCCCTAAATAATTAAGTACATGAGAAAGGTATTGACATAATAAGTATTAAGTAATAACTGTTAAAAGTAAACTGCGTTTATTCTTTACAATTTAATTACATTTTAGTCGGCATATTTAAAATTCGTTTTCGACGTAGAAATTAAAATGTTTTTTTTTTTTTTATGGCTTGAGGGTTTTAGCCGATTTTCTGAGGCGGAAATCAGCTATTTCCCTCCATTTCCTAGTCAGCCAATATAATATAAATAAGAAAATATTCACATTATAAAAAATATGTCGTAAATAGGAAAACTGAGATAAGACATTTGTATAGCCGTATCCAAAAACTGTAGGAATCAATCTTATTGTAAAATTAATTTCCAATCATTTTTTTTCTACAGATTTATTCTTAAGTATTATTTTCATTTTTTAGTTTTCCACCTTCAGTAAACCCTCTCTGTTACTCAAGTCATATTAGCAACAAGCTGTTATATCATGAAACAATTTATTCGAAGCTTATAATACAACCTTACTTTCATCGAACTTTTAGTTTGAGAGATAAATGCAAATTTTCGGAGTAACTTCATCATTTGAGATTTTATTTCCTAAACTTTGCAGATTTTTATATTATCAACATCACACTCGTTATAATACTGTTTCATGGAAAACTATAGTTATATTTTGTAACGACTAAAATCTGACTGTATTCTCGAACTTGAATATTAATTTGGTTTCAGCTTTTTTTTAGAACCCCACCCTCTCCTCCTTCTCATTGGATTTGGATTTTAAGTACCTAAATCACTAAGTAAACATTTCATGTCCAGATCAAATTATTATTCCTGTTATATAGGCATATTACTGCGGGAGAAAATAGAGTAGATGATGAGATGAGATTATAAATAGGCCAGGCACTTGGCAAACCTGTTTGGTTAACGCCGAACCTGCGTGACGGACTTCACTATTTTTTTATCCTTCCAAAATTATTGTGTTCTCAAAATTATAAGCTTGTTGTTTATTTTCTAATGAGAGTTTCATAAACTCAGTTTTGTTTTCGTTATTGCCAACGTTTTTCAAATGTTATATTATTCTTTTCATTATTAGGTGGGAGGATTTTCATATCTAGTTGATATTGCAATATTTGCATGATGTTTCTTAAATATTTTGGGGATATGTGAGTTAAAGCGTTGGTCTTAATCTCACATGGTAAATCTAGACTGGAGTTCGATTCCCGACGAGGCAGTAGGAATTTATTTAGTGACGGAATTCATTAAATATTTCCTTAGTCCCAACCCTAGCTAGAAAAAGGGTGATAACCTGTAGATAACCCGTCCCAATTAGTCTTAGTTGACAAAAAAGTGGGCATTAATAAATAACTTATATTAAGTATTTTATGTTTATTTATTAATTTTATCTTTTATTTTCGTAGTTCTAGGCAATGTTAATTCGTTATATTACAACATCTAAGTTTCATTCTGTTAATAAAACAATACACTAGTTTGAAATGAGCATAGAATGCTGAAGAAAACTATGAAACATTATTCTTTGAATTGGATCTTATTAGAGTTCAAGACAATCGCATTGAATTAAATGGTGTAAAACGATATATCATTCAATTACAATGATTTGTTTTTAATCAGTCACCCCAGGAAAATAAAATACCCAATAACTATAGCAGAACAAATGAGTTTTATTCACGATTGCATTTATATTCACACTTGCTGCATTTACACTTTTTATTATTTGCTAGATCATTACATGAGAAGCTCCATTTCAATGTTTAAGTAATGTCCCTCATGCTCAAGGGTTTGTAAAAGTTTTGTATGTAATAGAACTAAAATTTATTAATTAAAGAGGAAGTTTAAAAAAATGAACTTAAAATTATTCTATGAACGAGTAAGCCTTAGATTGTTTAATAAAATTGATTCCAGTGAAAGCTTTAGTAGCTTCGAAATAGTTAACATATTTTTTGGCTCCAGAACTTCTCCACTCATTTACAATATGCTGTTTATTTTCGTTTTGATTTTCTATAGATGAAAATTATTTTATTTTTCAGATTCTTAAACTTTTTGTAAGTGAATTACATGACAATGTCTTAAAAAATATTAGCATAAAACCAAAGGAGAAACTATAATTAATTAATTGCAATTCATCCATTGATATTTTATTTTTATGTCCAGTGAAGCAAATATTTTTAAAAAATGTAAAAAAAAAAAAAATTACTGTCACATTTTTGTTGATGATATTTTTTAAAAAGCTTTGCAATTTTTTTTTTTTTGTGATTTATCATTAACAAATATTATTGTACCAAAATGAATATACATATTAGTTAGCTCTTAAGGTGTCATTTTAAAATGAATATTGTAAAATTAACCGTGTAGTTGTAGCTTGGAAGAGAAGACTGAAGAATATATGAAGAATGTGTAATGTCCGACTCCTCGTGTTCACTGTGGGCTTTCATGTGTACTTAGTCATAAGGCACGCGGTGAATGCCAAGAGCGGACTTAAGGCACAGCTACGTGGATATCAGCATATTAATTGTGCACACATGCCAATAGAGGACTTAAGGCACAACTGCGTGTATACCAGGATATTATCGTGCTTAAATGCCAAGAGAGGTCTTAAGGCACAGCTAGGTGGGTGTATTCCAGGATATTAATAGAGCATTCATGCCAATAGAAGACTTAAGGCACAGCTACCTGGATACCGGGATATTACCAGTGTTTAAATGCCAAGAGGTCTTAAGGCACGGCTAGGTGGATACCAGGATCTAACCAGTGAATACATATCAAAAGCGGGCTCACGGTATAGCTGCGTGGATACCAGGATATCGCCAGTACTTACATTCCACGACCGGCTTAAGGCACAGCTAGGTGGATACCAGGATCTAACCAGTGAATACATATCAAAAGCGGGCTCACGGTATAGCTGCGTGGATACCAGGATATCGCCAGTACTTACATTCCACGACCGGCTTAAGGCACAGCTAGGTGGATACCAGGATCTAACCAGTGAATACATATCAAAAGCGGGCTTACGGTATAGCTGCGTGGATACCAGTATATCGCCAATACTTACATTCCACGACCGGCTTAAGGCACGGCTAGGTGGATACCAGGATCTAACCAGTGAATACATATCAAAAGCGGGCTTACGGTATAGCTGCGTGGATACCAGGATATCGCCAGTACTTACATTCCACGACCGGCTTAAGGCACAGCTGCGTTGTTACCAGGTTATTAACAGTGCATATATGCCAAAAGTGAACATTAGTCACTGCTACGTGGGTACCAGTAAATTATATTACCATTATGTACATGCGTAAGAGTTGATGAATATTCCGATGCAGATAATTTATTGAGATGTATAAATATAGAATGCTGTTAATTCTTTTATTTTGCAGGTTATGCAGAAACAATACCATAATAAATAAATAGAAAGGGTTTAATCTTTGTCCGAGTTTTTAAAAAATCCGTAATTAATAATACATTAAAACAAAAATAGAGCAAAAACTTTTGATTAGATATAAAAATAGTACTGGCGTTGGTCTTTATAACTTGGCAAACCTGTGAGTTCGATTCTCAATGGGCAATAGGAATTCATTTAGGGACAAACTCATTAAATAAAATCCTTTGTCCCATTATTGCTAAAAAAGAGTGATAACCTGTAATAAAGAGTGGTAATCTCGATTAACTTGGCTTAATAGCACAAAGTGGGTGTTAGTAAATTACATTTTTTTATAATGACACAGATCAGAATAAGAGTTTGTCGCTAAATGAATTCCTATTACCCACTGAGAATCGAACTCACAAGTTTGCTAAGTGATAAAGACCAACGCCAGTACTATTTTTATATCTAATAAATCTTAAAATTACAATATGATACTGAGCGACATCGCCTAGTTTCGGAGCTCATAAATTAACTTAATTAAAAAAATTAAGGGAATTGTGAGAAGGTTAGCTTCCATATAAAACATCGGCCTTTTATATGGAATTACACTTCTCTCAATAAACTTTGTTACTATTATGTTTTAGGTGTATTTCAATTAAGGCCCAAAAATACACCTTGAATATCGTTATTCCGATATATATATATAGACACACACACACACACACACACACACACACATACATATACTACCTCTATTATCACAGAACAAACAAGTAAGATTTTTTTACATGAAAAACGTCTTTGTACATTTTACAGACTGTGTCTTATCTAGTTGCAATATGATAATAAATAATTGACTTTAACTATTGTTATTTAGTGTTAGCATATATTTCATCTTTACAATGAATTTACAATTTAGAAGAGAACCCTACATAATTAAGCACCTGACGAAGGTATCGACATAAATAAAAGCTGTTAGAAGTGAAAATGTGGTCTAATATACAAATAAAACTGCATTTATTATTTGCAATTTAATTATATTTTAGTGGGCATATTTAAAATTCATTTTTGATGTAGAAATTAAGATAAGTTTTATTGCTTGAGGATTTTAGCCGATCAGCTATTTCCCTTAATTTCCTATTCAGAAAATATATAAATAAGAAAATATTCACATTATTAAAAAATATGTGCTGAACAGGAAAAATGAGATAAGACATTTACATGATATATTCATCAAATATTTAAATAAACAGCACGTCAATTAGGTGTAGATGTAGCTATGCTTCTTCTGGAATAGGCTTTTCAAAACTCGAAATTTATTAGGTAATCGATTTTTACATTGCTCATCAATTTAATGTATCCATATTATTAGCCGAGTGGTGTGATACATCTCCATTATTGTGAGCCTGACGTGACCTCCGAGGTGGTAAGGTCGATGCTTTTAGCAGATTTCCCTCAAGGGAAATCTGCTATTGAGGTCGTACTCATGACGCGATTTACGAAAAATGTCTTCTAATGTCCATCAATCCTACCCAGGAGATGACGAAAATGAGGTCCGTTCAAAACTATATATATATATATATATATATATATATATATATATATATATTTGCATTTTTATTAAGTGTATGCAGATAATGAACGACATGAGATCATGTGATGTCGGTTCTGTACGTGACTTCCCGCCAAAAGCTAGTTCGGCCGTTTCCGTAACCGCTCGGCTCTCATGAAATCGGTTTAGAGACTCGTACTTACTACTGTTACTAGTATGCAGATTTCTCTATTGTAAAACTTCACTTGGGAAATCTGCTTAGTTTACGTAGCCCGTGCCTGACTGACTTTTTATAGTTGTGTATTACTCCTGAAGAGGCGACATAGAAGACGAGAAACATGTAGAGAAAAATAAATCAGTGGAGTTAGTTCACGTGTTTTTCATCTATTGACCTTTAGCCATTTCTCATTCAATTAAATCGAATTGAGGTCACATTTCAACGGTAATGAATAATGTGATCACACCAAAACTGTAGTTATTTTAATGCTCTGTTTCCTAAGTAAATGTTTGGAAAATTTAAAGAGTAGCAATTGGTATCTACCGTTTTGAAAAATGTAGTATCCTCTTGAAACACCAGTAAATTTAAAGTAATGCAGCGCTTGGGATTTCAATAAGAGACCTTTACTTTAAACATCATTAAATTCGGTCAATGGTTCGTCGGAGGGTAAAGCTAAATGTCGATCGGCCATTTCAATCATGCACCTCACCTTTAGGGGTCAATGTATTCTATGATAATTACACCGAACCGTTTTAATGAAGAACTTATTAGAGCTGATCTCAATTCATAATAGAATAATTGTACTTGAATGCCAGAATTAATTAATTAAAATAATTTATTTATTAGTCTAATCCAACCAACAGTCGGGGATTTTACTACACACTTTTCTTGCTAAACTACGAACCGATCATATCCAAGTTACTGAAGTTAAATGGGATATGTCCTTACATTTAGGCTACAGGGATGTATTATTATGATACCAAGTGTAAACAGAAATTCATATACTTTTCTGTTTCACACGAGAAAACTATTTTGGTTATTTAGGTTTGTGAATGAGAAGTTCAAGATTAAGGATTGATAAACAATTCGCCTCTGTGATGGGGATTTACTTAATTTTTTTAATCTTACTACGAATTTCCAAAATCCACTTTTGATTTTCAGTGATCACGTCGCCATTCCTTATTTATCATGAGAATGGCAGAAATATATTATAACACTTTTTAAATATAAGACTATTAATCTACACCCATGGGTTAAAATGACGGTCAGCTCCTACACTACAATTTTCTATTGGAAACGTTGAACAAGATACTTACACAGAAAATAATATTGCCACAATAATTTAACATACCAAGATTTCGACTTGAAATTTTAAAACTATTATAAAAAGCATGCATAGACTTTGTTTAAACGAATATTTATTTATATATTCTTACAGTAATCGCATTTCGCGACTGGGTTTCAAGAAGTGTAATACGAAGCCTATATACTGGCTACGGTCACTTGGTAATTCAGGCAAAGTGTATGGTAGATCTATATGAGTCCTTAGTATATGTTTTATAGTAAGCCTACAGGTACAGTGTTGTCAGTAGGGTTCGTTTTCTCCAGTAAGTGTGAGTCAGTCTTGAATGGCCAGTTCTCTTTAAAACTACTTCTTATCTTCTAAATAGCCTCAAAAGAATTTAAAGTTTAATTTTCTTATTAAACGCTCTTTTAAAAGCGTTTAAATGAACATTAAACGTTTCCAGTCTTAAAATCAAAGAATAAATAATTCTTTCGTCAAAAATGTAAACACTTTACTTAAAGGTAATGAAAAAATAAACTTATCATATATAAATAATAAATATTTTTTAAGGTTTAAACATAAATTTTACATAGGTTGAAATGAGTGCAACACTCGGACCTGCCGTATTAAGTGTGTTCTGATATTTTATTTTAATGCACAAGACTGCATCCGTTTTCCTCTCTTAATCCGTATTGTGTAGCATTTGTATATTCAACGAACTTCGAACGTGCGCCTCTTTTATCGCATGTTTCTTTTTTAAGAACAGCAAGTAGAACGTTCTGCATTCTCGTACATAATCTGCGCCCACTTTGGCTAACATACGTTGAAATACGTGGTGTACAAAACGTGGTAGACTACAAATCTTTATAAAGGAGAAGCTACGTGCTTTATACGTGAAAGGCACACTTTTAATGATACTTTACTCACTAAGGGGGAGCTTTCCCTCCACCACCCACACCACTTACTTAGCAACCTACAGACATTGAACGTTTTTTTATTTCACTGTTTGGGGAACTTTCCAACATAAATTTCTGTAATTCTTCAATTAATAATGTCTTTGACTTATGTTATTTGGCTTCCCCTAAACCATAGATTGAAGAAATCTTCATTAACCAATTATAATTTAACACAAATACCACCACACGTACATACTAACCTCACTATATCCACTCAGTAATAATAAATCTTCTAGACTTAACTGATCCAATGTATCACTCTTACTGATCCAGTCAATACAAAAATGACTGTTTAATAGTAATGAAGATTAATAATACTCCTCCATAAAATAATAAATATAACTCCAAATGTAACCCAAATTTCCGGTGTATCGGATTATATGAAGCTGGTTATTCCAGACCTCCAACAACGATATTATAGTTAAAGACATACGTATAATAATGAATTAAAAAATAATGCACATAAATTATACAAAATTCAGTTGTAATACTGAATAAATATACTTAAAGTCTTAAAGTTAAGCAGAAGAAATAGAAATTAACTAAAAAGAAAATTGGGAGAACCATTGTCAACTTGAAAAATTAATTTAATATAAGTACTACCTCAGCCAATCTTAAAAAAAAATATCAAACATACAAGAATATTTTTTATTTATTTATTTGGAGCTTCGCATCTGTAGCGATGGGGGGAAAACTGTATAAAATTTAAAAAAAACGAAACAAAAACAGAATATTTAAGTTTGGCCAGAGAACATTTAGAATATTCAAAATAACTACTACCACGAATAAATAACATACGCACCTTCGCTTGCTCGTAGCAAATGCACAAATAAACTTACTTAACCAGATACAATTTTACGCATTGCAACACAATAAAAAGTAAATTAAATTCCTTAAAAAAAAGAAAATATCATAAATATACCCTCGTATTAAAGGTGTTACCCAGTTCGAAAATTTCCTTCTTTCACTTCTAGACGCATCCATAAAATGATCTATTGAGGATCTTCCTGTGAGTTACGTTTTATTTGGGATGCCTCAGGGGTTTTACAATGGCGGTACAAACAACTTTGTAGCTTATCAATGGACCACCTGAACTGAGCCGGGCCTCCGTTGAGATTCCCATTGACCACCACGCTTCCATTCTTTTTCCAGAGCAGTAATATTGGCTGTGGTATATTATTTTCATATTAGCGGGTGGGGCTCTGGAATCTGTAATATATGCCTGTAGGTAGATCAAAGTGTATTGCCCACTCAAAACTTGGATTCCTTCATCACTTATACTTTGGCGAAGCGTATTGGAGTACGAGCTACTGACTGTGGGATCGGCTTAGCTACTGTTCTTCTCCCAAGTTTATTTCTTTGGTTAACATTTATAACAGATCGGCCTCCATATTTCTTCCCTAACATCAAACGCTATCAGACGGCAAATTTCTACTTAATTTCATGTTTTTTTACAATTCTGGGCTCCAACACTTACGGTGGGATGTCCAGGTGGGCTTTTCCAATGGGCGTTTCCAAGGTCTAAACCAATAGAGCTATTGGACATTGGCTTCAAGTTCCCAAATCGAATATAAGAGGCACCGATGGGTGTGGGACAAAGCATTCTAGAATGGGAAAGGCAGATATTCCTGGGAAATTCGGAAATATCCAAAAAGACATATGAGCTAAGGAAGACAGAATGCCTTTTTTCTCCAGGATATGTTACAGTTGAAAAACGACAGTACTATCCTGTTGCTTGACTCACTCTGACAAGGTTTGCTCATTATTACAGCATTGAGTACCGGTGTACCCCATCACTCTATAATCCATACTGATCGTTCTGAGAACCAATTTCCTTAATTCGACATGACCGGTGTAACTTCAGTGTTTGCTCAATAACGTTTTATCAGCTAATGGTCATAGTCTTAATGATTAATTTCCAATTTCTTTTTGGATTTGAATGACGCAAAGTCTTTAGATATTAAATGAGCAAAAGATATTAATTTATTTCGAAAATTGAGAGGATATGATTTGAAGGCTTTCTGGTTTGCGAAATCTGTCAGAAAGCGTCCCATCTGAATCCCTCTGGTATGCTAAAATAAAGAACAATAAATATTACTCAATTATATATGCATATATATTTTTCTATGTTTATCTGGAACTCCGGAAATTAAGAGGTGAATTTTGTCATCATAGGTTAGTTCATCATCATAGGTTATTCATCTGTATCATTCATTATAGCATCAAAAAGTATTTTCAACAATCTTTTCTCCTAAACAGATATATTTTCTTTTTTTCATTTATAAGTCTACGTTTTATCTCTTCTCATAACTAGAGGATTATACATCCTTATAAATATCTTAATAAATTTAATAAATAGATTGTTCAATTTGACTATGAAATAACTGTACTGTATCTATAATATGGCTCTGTAAAACTCAGTCTATAGGATGATTCAAGTCTTTGCAACTCAACTATTTTAATTTATCTCGTCCTACTTTTTTTTTTAAAAAACGAGAGATCTCTTCAGAAACATTAAACTGAATTTCAACTTCAGTCAACCTTCTATATGAGAAAGTTATAAGATGATTTCACTCTTCATTTCTGCTCTTTCGTGGTACTTCAAAAATACGAATCATAAATTACCCCACACAATATTATTTACTGTTTCACTGGTTTGCCTAGACGATCTCATACACCCTCTCATCATTGTTAATGTTGAGTTCAAAGTATTGTCTTCCTCGGGTGACAACGTGGTCAAAATAAAAAAGTCCATCATGCTGGGTCTGCGGTAAGTAAGCTGATTTTCCACATGCTAACACGACACAACGCCGATTTCATCTCAGTATATATTCTACATTTCCAAATAAAACCAGGTGAGGAAAGGTAGGTGGAGCTAGTTAAGATATGTTTAACACAATGTTGTATATTTAAGCTTGGAATAAGACTTGCCAATGATATATGAAAGTTATTGTTAAAGTTAGATTACTAAAAGTGGGGTTTTACTAAAGACAACAATTTTAAAAAATGCGAAAATCTCGATTAATATTCATGATAGATTAAATTAGTATGAAACAATATTTACAGAAAATAAAATTTACTACGAGATTAATAATGTATGATTTGTCAACCAAACTCACATGGAGAAATTAACTCTTTTATATTTTCTTCATCTCTAAGACCCCCTTCCCTCCAGTCTGTCTGAGCGTGAGTAGGGATTTATTGAATGCTGAAAATTTTAAAAATACATAACAAATTTGAACATATCACATTTTCTTCATTCACTAGGTTGGACTGATACGCATTTTAAGAGGTTGAAACTCGCCCCATGAGGACACCAAAAGCTTATTTACCTGCAAAAAGGAAGACAGTCTACGTTGAATGTTGGAAATAAAAGATTACTAAATAATTAAAAATCACTGTTTAATTAGAAAAGAAAAAAACTCCTACTACTCAATACTTATTTGCTTTTCAAACTTCAAAAAATGAATGTTTTACGTTTATGACATTCTTAGGAGTATTCTTAAATATGTATACTGAATCTCTAAAGTCATGTAAGTCTGGAAAATAGCAGCCTGATTTTGCAATTTTCTTGTCAGTTAGGCACTATTTTTTTGTAAGTCTAAAGTGCTCTTTGCAACTAAAGTTTGAAAAAGCCTACCCCTCAAGGACAGGGTGTGTGTTGTGTGTGTGTGTGTGTGTGTGTGTGAGAGAGAGAGAGAGAGAGAGAGAGAGAGAGAGAGAGAGAGAGAGAGAGAGAGAGAGAGCGAAAGAAAAAAGAGAGAGAATGCTTAATGAATAATAGCATCACTTCCACTTATAGAGAATAAATAATCTCCTTCTGAACAGCATTAACAGCTGACATCTAGCCTACTTGTTGATAAGCTGAAATAAATGATTTCCAGTCACTGTTGCTAAGGCACCTGTTACTATGTCCCTAATAACTATATCAGATAATTATATACCAAGGTTAATACATATCTATTAGTCGTATCATATTTTAGGAGGGTACCATATCACTTACGTCCCTCACTATTTCTCTCTCTCTCTCTCAGTATCTTTCTCTCTCTTTTGACTATTCTCTTTCACTACCTGATTTTCGCTCTGCCCATCCTTTATACACAGTGTGCTTAACAACACTCTTATTAATTATCACATAAGTTCTTCGGGTATTGGCCATTTTTTTATATTGTGCCCAACGTTCCTCTGAGTAATGCAGGCAAAGGTAAAACATAGATAGCAAGAGATGTATGTTTGCTGGATTTGATGATTTGTTGCCCTTGCTTTTGGACATCACTCATCGCCGGAATTGCTTCCCGATTGCTATTTCTGTCGTTTACGGTTGGAGTGATGATATCACATCTTGAGATGCAACATCCTTTGCTGTTGAAGATGTCTGGGACTAGCCACTACCAAGTTCACCACTACGACTCTTGGCCTTGGAGGACCACCATTCAATGGCATTCATCACGTAATTTTATTTATTACTTGCATTCACCTTAGGTTTTCAGCATACAAATTTCCAGAAGAAAATTCGATTTTTAGATGAAGTTTAAGTATTATTCATTTCATCTCCTTATTTAAAATTTGCTACTCAGGACTCATAACAATAATTCAACGATGAATAAGGTGTCATACAAGCATTTCCTGACAGAACCTCACTCATATTAGAAACAACTATATTTACCCAACCCAGGAAATATCCTTGAATCCAGAATTTCAATTGGCTATATTATTTCTTTTAACATGAAAATATATTGGCATCACGAGCCATAGAAAATTAAAAAAACATGCTGTATTATATTATTCCATTTTATGTTTAAGTACCCCTTACACTCAGTGTCCTAATATTTAAGTGCATACACCTGTGTGTGTGTATGTGTGTGTGTAGTATGCATATGCCTTGTGTGACTTCTCCAGTAAGGGCCCTTCCCAGGGATCTCAGCTTCATTTTGGCATTGGTTGCATTCCACTATTTATTACCTTGTATTTATCAGGGATTTTCATATTTTTCTGTTGACATCTTCTCTTTTGATGTTATTCGGCCAGTTAACTGTTGATTGGATCCAATGAACTCACTTACTATTCCTTTCTGATATTTGTCAACCTTTGCAAGTATGAGCTCATCAAATTTAATCCGGATTCTTTTTCTTATTTTCTTAGCCTCTTGATGCTGCAGAGAACAGGCTATTGTGATATCTTCTTCTTTGAGGCCATTATTTCTTATAGTTGCCAAAACCGTTTTTTTTATTTGTATGCATGGGGCCATCTGTGCTGGTTGATGATGTATAACTGCAAGGAGAAAGTGGTGGTGTTGATTGGTTTTCTATTACCTGCATAGCCGAACAGTTGAATGTATGAAACGAACAATTCGATTTCTTATCCATCGAGAGCTCTATAAATGATAGGGTGCAGCTTTCTCCAGGGAATATCCGTAGGGCCACCAAATCTAACTTTAAGTTCAACTTCTATATTGTTCCTCACAGATACTCAAATGATGTACCATTCGGAAGCATTAAATCCCCCGAACAAAAATATCGTATTTCTATCAGGTGTAACTAGGCGATTTCATGTAATTCGTCTTATCTTTATGCGATTTCTAAATAATTTCTTCAATTGTCCATTGATCCTAGAGATGGCAAAAACGAGGACCGTTCATCTCTCTCTCTCTCTCTCTCTCTCTCTCTATATATATATATATATATATATATATATAGGCGAGTTTGATTCCCGCCTGGGTAGAAGAAATTATTTAGTGACGGAATTCATTAAATAAAATCCTTAGTCCCCCACCCTGCCTAGAAAATCTTGGTACCTGTAGATAACCACCCAATTAGCCTTAGTTGCAAAAAGTGGACGATAATAAATATTTTATATATATATATATATATATATATATATATATATATACATATATTTATTGGTACCTGTAGATAACCACCCAATTAGCCTTAGTTGCAAAAAGTGGACGATAATAAATATTTTATATATAAATATATATATATATATACATACATATATGTATATATATATATATATATATATATATATATATATATATATATATATTAAGATTACAGGGAAACAACAATCAAAGTGACTGTTTTTGTGGGAAATTGAAAAGGAAATTTTATTTCATTAGAACAAATTGTTTCAATTTATTTTGATATTGAAAACTATAAAAATCATGTTATGCATATTTATAAAGATCTCTATATTAAACTTAGTTCTGAATCCCCTTATTTGTTTATAATAATTACAAAAATTTAAGTTCAACTTGTCAATTGATACAACGATCAAAGTCCATTAACTAAAGAGATATTATTTTGAATACGAATGTTAATAATATTAAGTTGTGTAACAAATTATTACATATTTTTTATTTTTTTATTCATCCTGTTATATCAGATGACAAGTTTATATTCTTCATTTTCACATTCTGATTCAATATCAGTATTAGGCAATTGCATATTTTGGAAGAATACCTGTCTGTGCCTCTTGCTTACTGAACCGCTTAAGAAATTGTAAATGTTCATATTTTTGTTTTCTTCACTGTTAAAGAAATTGAATATTGTTGTAGGGGCGTGCGGTTAGCTTTTGCGGTAATAATAGAAAATGTCGGCACCAAAATGTTTTGGCGGGAAGCTTTTAAAGGCAAGGATAAGAGAGAGTATTAGAATGAACCATTTTGTATTTCTATTGGAAAAATGAGGGGAAATAACACATATAACTATTTGAGTTCTCCTAAGAATCAAGTATATTGAATTGATTAAAACTACATATAATACACGTTATAAATAGAGGTTGAGGAAGAAACAGAAAGAACCTAACTTTATAAACTAATTTAGCGGCAATATAAATATATACATAGAATAAGCGATAGATCCTATATTGTGTGAGTACTCATTTGGTAATTTGCGCAAATAATGCTAGTATTATTAAAATAGGCACCTGCGGGAAACGAAAACGTTCCTAGAAGTAGAGTCCTCCTTGCTATGCTCTGGGTTCCGTAGAAGATCCGCCTTCCAGCCGGTGGCGGTGATCCGCACAGGATGGCAGCTTTGTGGGAGATGAAAAACTGACTGACTCTATCACGCGTGAATTCCAACTGCGGTTATCTATGAAGCGGTTATCTGTAGCGGAGGGAAAGGGGCAAAGCCCCACGGGCCGTAGACACGACCCCTAAGAGCGTCCAAGACCAACTGCCTGTATCTTTGTAACTAGCCGATGCCTTCTTGAGCTGCAAAGGAGTTTCCGCTGTAGGCCGCAGCCTTGGTGATCTGCATATGTGTGGCGGGTTTGTGAACTCAGCGAGCGCGGGAGATTCAAATTGAAATGACGACTGAACAATAGTAATGCGGATCCTTGGCCAATTTCAGAAAACTGAAAAAATGTGCCAAACGTTTTTTTAAAAAACAGACGATTTTTAAAAAGGAGTGTGTTAGTTGTGTAAAATTCTCTAAGAAGTATTACATCCTCTTCATCTTTACATATGAATCTCTTCATTTATTCTTGTATGTATATGTCTCTTGCCGAATCGGAAACAGCCAATATTTATTATATTAATTTTTCATTATTTTGTTCCAAGGGA
This sequence comes from Riptortus pedestris, assembly GCA_019009955.1. Classification (NCBI taxonomy): domain Eukaryota; kingdom Metazoa; phylum Arthropoda; class Insecta; order Hemiptera; family Alydidae; genus Riptortus; species Riptortus pedestris. The sequence goes on along the minus strand of CM032229.1, from coordinate 106,884,646 downwards.
ACAACATACCTTGCATGCAAACCAATTCACTGCAATGAATTGGTTTGGCCGCAGCCAAAAGCTCGCTTTGAGCGAGCTGCTCTAAATTCATCTCTCCAGTCATCAGAACTTTCACATGGTGATTGCAGTTGCTAAATTTTTGTCTGATTCCAGGCAGCTATGCCCAGCCACAGATACATTATCAAGAATATGCAGTTTATGTTTTGTGGCATTCGAAAACCTAAAAACATTGTAGCCTTTATTCTGACCTCAAATATTATTGTTCATTATTTTAGACAATACATCTTCTAAACCTTTTTTTAGGTCATCTCATAGAAAACAGACTTACTTCTACTTAATTCCTGAATATTAAATGAATAAAATTAAACTTGTCCCTTGTAATATTCATCATTTGTGCTAATATTTGGTAAAGGTAAGTTTTTTGTAAGTCATATGATGAAATGATTTATGCCCAGCTTAATTATCAATTACGTCCTAAACTCCCACCCTGGCTAGAAAAGGGTGGTAACCTGTAGATAACCCGTCCCGATTAGCCTAAGTTGCAAAAAGTGGACGTTAATAAATAATAATAGTAATAATTATCAATTATTTTCTTCTAGCTTTTTTTGTTTTAGATAAAGGAGGCCATAAAACTTCGTCAATCATATAAAATAAATGCAACAACGATATTAGTTTGAATTTTGAAATACTCTATTATAGGTTGTTTGTCTGTTCGCTAAGTAGTAGTCACAAATTTTGAGATATTCAAACCAAACTTCATATTTAAACTTTTATCCGAACAAGAAAGATGGAGTTCGTTAATGGCCAGAATCAGCCAGGCGGAAGGGGAGTGGATTTAAATGGAGAGCCGGATCGAAAAATGTTCCGTAACCGATCTTGTTCTAAATGTAATGTATTAAATTTTGATTCTATGCATTCTTTTTCGAACGAATAATGGTTAACGTGGTACCCGTGGATTAAGTGTTTTAGCGGATTTTATATAGATAAGGTGGTATTGGGGTTGCTTTCAATTCTTCGAAGTGGGCGTGCGAAGGGCGTTGTAAAAGTAAATATACTGGTTTGTATTTGGGAAAGATGTTATTTAATTAATTATAACGTCAATGGTGAGTAATCGTTTTCATATTTCCTTTAATTAATGCTGTCGCTGTAATTTAATCTAAAATTTACTCTTTATTTGGTAGTTGATATTAGTTCAGGTATTGTAATATTGTTGTTTTGGATGTTTGTTTTTTTCAAAAGTACTAAGTAGTTTTTTTAGTAATTTCACTAGGTACTAGAGTACACTGTTTTAACTGCTTCGCTGTACATACATAATTACTGTAACATTATTACAGGGTTCTCTGGTTTTATTTAACTTTCTGTTAGTTGTCTTGACTGAGATGGAAATCACAAGGCTTTCTGTTTTATTTTTTCAAATTAATATGACAAGGAACTGAAATACAGGGCGTATCAAAAAGAATCATCCGATTTAACACGTCTATATTTTTGAAACTAATGAACATATGCAATTCATTTTTATTTTTGATGAAAGAGACATTCAAAAATGTTTTTTTCATAATTTTTCAACGTGCCCCCCTTAAGATGCACCGCATACGTCAATGCGCTCGACGTCTGCGTTGGACACTTGGAGACGGCCTGACGATTCTCCTTTACACAAACAATCTTTGCTCTGAATTGTTCATATCGTCGTCTGAAATGGTCTGTGCTTTTGGAAGATCAACATCATACCTAGTTGGAGAATCACGCTGAACAGTTATAACTGGCTCGCACTGCTCAAAGTTTAGTACACAAATTGTTTTCTGTTGTTCAATCGCCAATTTACAAGAACTGGCTGTGGATGTACACTCAAGCACACTGCTCCTACCTGGCGAAAACCATGTAAAACTCGAGAGATTCCTCTTTCCAACAGAATGTTACTCACGCACATATCTCAAATAGACAGAATACTCATGCTTTTTTTTGAGACCGAGTGATACTTTTTGATACACCCTGCATATTCACTAAATTCCAGGCACCTTTAAAAATACGCTAATTATGCAGCTCCTGTGTGATGGACTTTTCAATATTTTTTTAATTTTAATTGACTATGAAGAATATTTAAATTTGGGCCAAGGAAGCTCAGGGAAGACCTTTCTTAAAAATTCCAGAATTCAGTCCGCTGACAAATACCCAATGGGGGGAATTTAATGCCCAATGTAGCTTACTGAAATTCTGTCCTTTCAGAAATTGCTCCAGCATTTCCTCGAGCTTTTCAGCCATTTCTCTACAGTAGAAAATAAAGTGAGAGACATGAGAAGATTTGAGCCCTTTTTTTTCAAATATTTTCTTGAAAGTTCAAATTGTGCCGATTTGGCAGAAAAGAAAGATGTACCTACTCATTTTTAGAGTCAATAGACCAATCTTCCTCAATTTTTTTAAACATAGAATAAAACTCTGATAAAGATTGCAATAGACTATGATTTGTATAAGACGAAAACACCCTCAATCTATGTGAATTGTTGAGGGAGATCAGTATCAAATATATATGTAGTTATATTATAATTCTCCAAAATAAATGTTTACTATTTGAACACATGTTTTGGCTCCCGTTGCAATTTTTCGCAAATATCTTAAGGTATCTTCTCATCCGGCTCATGAGAACACAAAAATGAGTTCCTTTTGCGTCTTATCTCTCTAGTGGTTGGTTTTATCGTTACAAAACTTGATATTCGGACTTCTCAAAAATCTAAAGAACCCGAACTCAGAAAATCGAGACATTGTACCCTGAATCGACTCAGCTCTCTCCAATTGATAAATAAATCTAAAGGTAGAGAATATAAGGCTTAGGTGGAGGGTTGAAATGTACAATCCTATTTATCAGGTCTTTTCATTCTGCTAGCTTAGAGAGGGCATCTCAACTGAGATTGACAATCAGCTGTTAGAGGAGTGTTTTGTATTTATTCTAGCCTGTGTTGTATTTATTCTAGCCTGTGTTGTATTTATTCTAGCCTGTGTTGTATTTATTCTAGCCTGTGTAGTATTTATTCTAGCCTGTGTTGTATTTATTCTCATTTTCAGTTGAGACACACTAAAAAATGTTAGTTGAATTAAAAGAAACACTTTGGTAAATAATGATCTATCAGAAGACGTCAAAAATAATGATATGGGCAATGAAAGTATACGATGCCAATATGTTATGCCTGATATTATAAATGAAACGAACAATTCTATAGAACCATTCTTGTTCTCATATATGTATTGCAATTTATATTCTATAAATTCTTGAAATTTATAATTATTTTCCATTAATAAATCGCCATTAACATTTTTAATTTGTTTGAGTTCGTACTATTTTACTATTTAGGTAAGGGTATTACATAAAATATTTAAAAATCAGAAATTTAGGGGCGTTGATATTGTGGGACCCTCTCTATATAATATATACCTACTAATAAAGCACTAGCGGCCGCAATTTTCTAGGGATTGGTAACGAACTCAAACTTTTAAAACTGAGACCTGGTGTGGCGAGGGAAAATAATGGAAAACTCTTTAGTATTGTGAACCGAATAGACCGAAAAGTATTCTATGAAGTTTCTTCTTAAAAATGTAATTTTCTACAGTTCTGAATAAATCTCAAACTCGAAATTAACAAATTCATTTGTGATTGCTAGTTGTCAGCATTGAGTGAATACACCCCCTCCTACTCTTCTAAAGTTAAAAATAAACCAATGTTTCACGAAAAATATTATTCCCGTATATCTGGTATTTGGTCCTCTAGATTTACTGGCAAGCCTATAATGCAGACGAAATCATGGAAATGTCGAGCTATTACAAAGCTTCTTCTTACTTTCGAGTAGATGATGGTATGCATAGACCAGGAATTTATGCATCTTGCCTACATGTAACCACCTTTCCATCTTGAATGTTTTATGTATTACCTTCTCCAAGGCTAGGTTGAACTGAACCACTTGAGACAAGCAATCTTTTTATTTCCAACCACTTTTATTTGCATTAACATCGTTTTCCTCAGTCAACTGCCACTGGAACAACACTCCAGAAGCCCGAGACACCTCTTTCGTTGTTTCACCATTGATATTGCAAATTTAGCCTCTTTCGACTGAATCGTATGCAAGTTTGATTATTGTCAATGAATAGAGTGTGTACATATTGCTATACCTCCCATATATATATATATTAAAGAAAATTGTTGTATGTATTCTACTGGTAAGGTTTTAATTTTAATCTGTTAAAATATGTTTCTTCATATATTTTCAATAAGTTGTATTCTTAAGATTTGATGTTCGACTCTTGACCTTCAATTTGTACATATATTTATTATTTTTTTGATTTAACGACATCTTATACGACATTTTAAATGGTAAATGTTTGCCAGCCTGGTACTGATGATGGAGCGTATGCTCTGAAAGCGCTCTGCCGTCTAGAATAAACTACTGTGAAGGACTTTCTATTTTTACCTGATATATATATATATATATATATATATATATATATATATATATATCATTGATAACTATAATAAAACATTTTAGTTTCACAAATTTAACATACAGAACTTGAAACATGAAAATGGCTCGTTAATTACATTTCTAATATGTTTTGGTCATAGAAGCGCCGAGATGAATGATTAATATTTTGATAGCTGGTAAAAACAATCTTTGACCTGTGCCTGAAGTATTTTTGTGAATGCTAGTTGCAGATAGGGGAAAATTATTTACTACTACTTAAAATTGAGTTTCTGTTCCAATTACAGACTTGATATTACATCTCAATCTAATTGTTTCGTGTTCTTTTAATTTAATCAAGAGAATAAATATTAAATAAGGCAAATATTTAAGAAAATTAAAACACCTTTCTGGTGGAATAGGCCATAGAAAAAAAAGCTATTCTGACTGTTTCTTTTTAAAAAGAAATTTGTAGATTTTTCTTCCAATTAAATATCTGCCAATCGTTTAAATTTGAACCAAATGGAATTTTGGTGGAACCCCTAACCAAATGGAATTATTTGACCTTCGTGTTACTCCTTCTGCCAGTCGTGAGGTTATCCAATTTTATTGTTAACTAATTTTATTGATACGATATAAAATAAGACGTTATATATATATATATATATATTTTTTTTTGTTGGTACAGTTTTTTGTTATTTTTATATAATATTGTTTTTTATTTTACATTGTTAAATTTTGAGCCAAATCGCATAGTTACGGGTGCTCCTGTATAAAAATAAATAAGAATAATATATACACACATTATTTTTTTAATATTCTACCACGGTTTTTATTATATTATTGAAATTTTATTATTACAATACATCCCGGGAAGTTCTTTTAGGAAATAAGAAATTATTGTTTTATTGTAATTATTACTGCATTGAAATCATTCTCTTTCAAGTCATAGAGAACAATGTTTTAGTCTGCTGTATTTAACACAATTTAATGATATGTTATATTTAATCATTATTCTCAGGTGAAATTTTCCTATGAAGTTATATTTAACTGTTATGAAATAATGTTTGCCCTGAGTTATTTTAGTCAGTGTCGGACACGCCTGGTCGGCAAATGCCCTGGGAGCCCACGGGTCTCAAATGCAAAAAAGAGAAAAAACCTAAATTTTAAAAGGTACTAATTTCATTAATTCTTAACACCTCAAATAATATGTTTTTACATTTGTAAATACATCGCTGATACATATTTCTATGTGCAAATGTTACAATTGTATTTTGCACTTTATGCTATTCTTACAGGTCTTTTTAAAATGTGGTAATGTTTTGTAAGGAACTAATGTCCTGGATAATTATTACAGGTAATTCTAGATTTTTTAATTTTTGTAATAACCTACAATCCTACAATAAATATTTGTATGTCTTCAGTCCTCAGACACCTCAAAGTCATCAGATACATATTTTGTTAATTTCAATTCAAAATATACTTATTAAAAACATACTAGTAAGGGCATTATTACACACACACACACACACACACACACACACACACACACACATATATATATATATATATATATATATATATATGTTACTAAATAAGAACTGGTTTGTATTATATTTCGTATCAAACATCCTCCAAGGGGGGGGGGTTCACGGCTAATTTTTCCTAGGCCTAGAGCTTCCATTCCGTCGCTGATTTTAGTCTTCAAAGTTTAACTAATTAATGCTTCATTTATTTATGGATTATAGGCCAATTTTTTATCTGTATTTCTAAACTTATGCCATCTCTCTTACCAACAAGAGTGGAGTTACGTTTTAGGCACTACGTAATTCTTGTGAGTAATTGCTACAGACGCAATTTGTGTTTGTTTGTTAAATTTAGCCAAAATAAGAAGTTACTGAGCAATACACATATATTCATATTCGGTTTTAACAGATTTCCCTTAAGGGGGAAAGGGAGTTTTGAAAATTCAAAATATCTCCGTTACTATAAGTCGGATCGAAAAATTGTAAGGAATCTATCTTATTGCAAATTAAATTTACTATAAATATTGGTTGATACATTTATTCTCTATCTTGAATATTAACCGAGATATTTGCATTTGTATTATGTGTGTCTGGTCGGCAGAATTCGGCTATGTTCGGGACTTTCCGCCGTAAGCTAGTTCTTCCGTTTCCGTACTGTTCGTCCCTGATGAATAGGTTAGAGATTCGTTACTACTACTGTTATTAGTAGGCAGATTTCTCTATTGTAAAACTTCATTTGGGAAATCTGTTTCCCCCCTCCGTGACGGACTTTTTCTATGATTGAAATTATGTATGACAATTTTACTCCATTTAAAGCTCACTTCTACCTTTTTTTTCATAAGGTGGTATTTTATTAATTTAAAATGCACTTTAAATATAATACCGATATTTAATCAATTGTAACAATTCATTATTTCGAACCAAATTCACAAGGAATTTCATAACCATTGATGCCTATGGGCGACTTTTCTCACTTAAAAGTCATGTAAAATATTGCTTTCTTTGTAATTCGTTAAATATAATTACAATGCAATGATAATGCGTCTTCGTAGTTTTTATTCAGTCCGTACATCTATTTTGGTTTATGTGCTAGATAATGACATATGCAAATTTTTTATTCCAACAAGATCCTTCACAAATAAAATTATGCTTGATCAAGATAATGGTATTTTGTTATTATTATTAACTATCCATGCCATTTTTTTCTGTTCTTTTAAGCTTCAGCTAAGGATATTATGTTTTTGGCTCAATATATTAATTAAAATTTTTCAAATAATATGGTTTATTTATTATTTATTTTCAGAGATGCATTTTCCTTTTCTGGTCTATCTAGGGTTTTAAGCCGAATTAAAGAGTAATTGCGAACAAGGAGATAACATGAGTGTGGTCAAAATACTTTAGGATCTATATGGCATCATCGTCTTTCGACCCATCTGAGTAAGGAATCATTAACAATGTATTTTGAAACATGTTCACCTTCTTCCCGGGCTACTCTTTTCCAGATGCCGTGCTTGACATTAAGCGGGAAAGTGAATACGCGGTTTTCTATAATATGATCGATTTCAATGAAATAGGCATCGAGGTACTCCTGTAGAGCTATTTGAAGCTACGTTGGGAAGTACGTCCCCACAAGGCTCAGGGAGCAGCTTTAGGCTTACTGGCGTATTTTAGCATTTTCTTGGTTTACTAGCAAACTACGTACATTTCCCTGCTTCAAAGAGCCTTGCACATTTTGTATGTGTGAGGAGTTTGTACATTTTACTTTCATGTATGCTGCCCTGTAGCTTTCTTGAATTGCCTGTATTCCAGTATTAAATCTGCCAGAGTTCCTTCTTCTGTATCCTTGGTCTTTTCACTGGTTCCTGCTTGCATCTTCCTTCTGTGAGGTGCTTGTTAGAAGCATCCTATTGAAATCTTTCTAGTTCCTATCGCCCACAGCCAAAATATTTCCCCTTATAATTCGGAGCCTTTTCCCGTTGGGCCCTAATCCTTTATCCATTGTCATGGCTGTTCGTCATCGGCGTAACTCCTTCCCCCGGACTGATCTGCCCCTGGGGGACTGGATCCTCCCCTCGCGACCACTGGCCTCCCTCGGCAGCTGTCCTATTCATCCTCAGCCATATGCCACTCCCTGTGAATAGTCTAGTTACTGTTTAATATGCACACCCTCCCTCTCCCCTCGATATACACACGCACCCCCGCACATTCCTTCCCCTTCGCCTCATCGATTTATCACTGGCCCCCTTTTTTTTACAATGATACTCCACTGAACTAATCCCCAATAAAGCCCCACTCGACCAACTCACAAATGTACCCTTCTTTTCATTTTATATATTTTGTGTGCTTAAATAACTAGAAGCTCTGTGAACCTTAGACCTCGTTCTAAAAATGTTAATTACCTCAATGTAGTAGGCTACTTAAACCGTGCTAAAATCGCGTTCTCCAGGGGATAAATATTAACGCATTACCCGTTTCAATCATTAAATACGTCACGACAAACAAATAAGCTGAAGGCTGCGTACTGATTTTCAGTTATTTAAACCAGGTTCTTAGTAGGAAAAAAGTCCGTCACACACGCGACTACTTTAACTAGATTTCCAAAGAGCTGGTTTGAAATAATATTGATCTCCTCTCCCCATATATTTTTTATATCTAAGCGAAAACTCGATGAGTAGAAGGGTAGAGGTTGAATACAATGGTGTGCTTAATAACTCGCTTAATAATTAAGCTGCAAAAAATAGAAGTGTAGAAAGACAATTTTAAAGCGTCAGTAGTTTAGCAAGATTGTTCTAAAACATGTTTAGATATGAATTATAATAACGGAGACTTTTTGAATTTTCGAAATCCTCCCTCTAAGCCCCCCCCCCCCTCTTGTCAGATCCTGGTGTGTATTGGACGTGTAATAATGGAGATATTTCGAATCCGCGAAATTCCTCCCCTGTAACCCCACCCCGTCCGATTTCAGCCGAAAACGAACTTGATCATTATTTTTTACATAAAACGTTTAGAAATCCAGTTTGGTTACGCTTAAATAAAAATGATGACTGTTAGAGCGTTAACAGACAAACGCTATCTATTATATATATATATATATATATATATATATATATATATATATATATATATAATATTTTGAATGGACCTCATTTTCGTCATCTCCTAGGTAGGATCGCTCGGGACATATTGAAAATCGGAAATCGTCATGAGTACAACTTCAATACCTGATTTCGCTTAAGGAAAATCCTTCAAAAATAAGGTATAACTGGTTTAACAGAAGGGAATGTGCTAAATAACAAATAGATATTAGAAAACCAAATATGAAAACTACATGGATAGATCTATCAAAGCGAGAAAATATTCCTTCCGAGATTAAGCGAAGCGATAGAAGCTATCACTGTATGAATGACATTGAGACGTAAATAGAGTGAGTTTATCTAGATAGTTTGGACACGTGACACGGTAAGAGTTACCTAGATTCCCAGAAACATGCATGGAACCAAACATGTGATATTGCAGGATAACACTGTCATGATATGATATGACTGAAAGCGTGTCAATCCCACTGCTCTCTGACATTGCTGACCAACCACTTCCATTAATTAAGGAATCTGTACTGGCTTCTTAAATATAGAGCTTGGCCAAATATGGAAATCTACTACCAAAGTGCAACCAAAATGTCTCTCATAGTAAAGTAATCTAAGCCGATTTCCCACGCGGAGGTTTACAATAGATAAATATACATAAAGGTAACACTACTGTGAATGTTAAGTGAATAAATACAAACGGTAATGAGAAATCTTCAGTTATATTACAATACTAGTTAATAATCTCTACAACGGAAAGCGGCTGAATTGTAAACAGACCAGCCAACCTTGTAGCGCTGACTCAAAGGCTTCGAGATAGACCGCAAAGACAAACAATTAATGACATATATCTGAATATAACATATTAATTTTATTGAAAACAATTTACTAAAGCTAGTGCTGCAATTTGTAATGAATCAGTTTTATCTCAATTACTCAAATTAGTAATCAAAGAACAAAAGTCCGTCACGCAGGGGCTGCGTAAACTAAGCAGATTTCCCACGTGAAGTTTTACAATAGAGAAATCTGCCTAGTAATAACCTATTCTCACGAGGACGAATAGTTAGTGAAACGGCCACACTAGCGCTAGTGCGCTCGGCGGAAACTCCCAAACATAGCCAACCACACTCACAATACAAATACAAATATCTCGGTTAATATTAAAGATACAGAATAAATGTATAGAACAATATCTATAGTAAATTTAATGTGCAATAAGATTGGCTCTATACAATTGTTCGATCCGACGTACAGTAACGGAGATAATACGAATTTTTGGAAATCCCCCCCTTTAAACCCCTCCCCTCCCACTGGTCCGATTTTAGCCATTAACGATCTTGATCTTTCTTTTTACATGAAATGTTTAAATATCAAGTTTGGTAACCCTTCCTTCAAGGAAATCTGCTAAATTGTAGCGTACGATTTTAAACACAATAATTTATCGACCCGTCAATGTTTCCCAATCATTTACTCAGTCAATAAACTTCCTATATTTTAATTTCTGAATAAGAATATTCTCATATCGTTCCTTTCTATTAGCTTTGAAAGTTCGTGAAATTCGATTTCTCCAATCACTTTGAATCCAGACACCCGGAGCCCGGGCTAAGTGGCCTAATCGGGGGTCCAGATCTCTCCAATTACGGATATGACAAATTCAAAGGCCATATTACTTCCAATTAGGAATGAAAGGTTGGGAGGGTCCTAAGTTCCTATTGATTCTACTGGAAGGGATCGCTCAATAACATCAAAGAATTATTACTGAGTTACTGGAAAAATTAAATTTCATTCTCAATAATTGCATTGCTCCGTAGAGACGATAACAAAAAAGTCACATTTGTTTTTCCACATAGTTTGTATTTTATTCTTACATACAAAACCTCTGGGGTTTGCAAAATTCTCTGTGGTTATGGAAAACTCTACTATATATTGTCCAAACAAATGATAATGAGGGATCAGTGGTCCTGCCGACAGCCGTACCTTTGCAGTGGGATTTTCCAAACAAATTCTTCTATCATTGCTAAGGCTACAAATGGCTGCTAATGAGCATTCAGCATATATATTTTACATAAATATGCTGCAGCCTAATTTAAGTCAGTTGGTGGATGTAGGTGATGGAAATAATTAAAAGCTTCCTAAATTTTAAACATTTTAGAAAACGAAAATGCTCTATTTATATCTCTCTCATTCTATTAGGAATCATTTTGGTGACAATTAAATCAAACCTGAGACCGCTAGCGCGGTTCCCTTAAGGGAAATCTGCTAAAACTTCGCGTTAAGAACAACTTAATAGTATTAGGTAGTGAAAATCTGTCGGATCAGGGTGGTAGTAGACTGCCATGTTTGAAAAAGTCCATCACGCAGGGGCTGTGAAAAACCTTTATCTTCAGATTTCCCATGTGAGTTATAAAATAGAGAAATCTCCATACGAGTGACGGAAACGGCCGAACTAGGTTTCGGCGGAAACGAATCGAAGCGACCATAGTTCGTCCGTTACACTTTATAAAAATGCAAATATCTCGGTTAATATTTAAGATAGAGAATAAATGCATATAACAATATTAATAGTAAATTTAATTTACAATAAGATTGTTTCTATACAATTTTTTGATCCGACGTATAGTAACGGACATATTTCGAATTTTCGAAACCCCTCCTCTCAACCCCCCCCCCTCCCACTGGTCCGATTTCAGCTGTTTACGAACTTGATCTTCCTTTTTATATAAAACGATTAAATACTGACTTTGGTGATGATTGAAAATTGAAAAATTGCGACCGCTAGTGTGTTAACAGACAAATACGTATGTATGTATATATATATATATATATATATATATATATATCTATAGAGAGAGAGAGAGAGAGAGAGAGAGAGAGTTTTGAACGGACCTCATTTTCGTCTTCTCCTGGGTAGGATTAATGGACATTGAAGGAATTTTTCGAAAATCGCTTCATGAGTACGACCTCAACAGCTGATTTCATTCAAAGGAAATCTGCTAAAATCACTGTGACTAAACGAGCCACTATAATTCAAACATTATATTATCGATGAGTAGTAGGCATCCTATAGATACAGAGATGAGATTGTCAATTTAAAAAAAAAGTTGACCTTTTAGATTTTTTGCATCACGATGTCAAGTTTGGGACCACTGTGCGGCCGTGAAGATGAGGGCGCCAGCTGCCTCGCTAGTAGCTCAAATCCATACCTCCATATATCACAGTAAAATGTGGGTATCCTACAATTCGGTAGCTGGTAGCAACCCATTTGACAAATGTCAGGGTGTAGAATGGAGTATATTCAGTACGAACATTAGCTGATGTTTATCCTATTCCTGTTGATGTTATCATTATTATGACGTGCAAAGTATTGCTGATGATATATGAGTACATACAAAGTTACACAAATAGCATAACGTTTCGGTTCTTCTCTGGAATCTCTCACTATTTTGATAGTTCATTTAATAACATACTAGCTGTACCCTCCGCGCGTTGCTACGCCAGGAACTAAAATATTAAATTAATATAAAGATGTATGTAATAAGAGTTACTCTAAATATCAAATTAAACATCTTTTGTTACGTGCTCGTTCGCCAAAAAACAATAGGAAACGAAATATGACGATTTTTCATTCCATGCCTCCCTAACAACCCCCACTCCCATTTGTTCCTAAAAAACGTTAATATAGCTTATAGTCAAAAATACTGAGTTTCGTTAATTTCGATTTAGTCTTTCATGTCCTATAACATTGTTGACCCTTTCTATAGTTTTTCGTGTTTACCTCATTTATACTTCAGTATACGAAAAAAGTGAATATTACAAATGTTACTCTAAATAACAAAATAAATGTTTGTTATGTGCACGTTTGCCGAAAAATGAATAGGTTAAGAAATATCGCGATTTTATATTTCAGACCTCCTTTATAACCCCCACTCCTGTTCAGATCTCAAAATCTTAATATAGCTTATAATCAAGGAGGTGTTAATACCTAAATCGTATACGGAGTTTCGTTTAGTTCGGTTGAGTCTTGTGCCATATACAATTGTTGACTCTCACTATAGTTTTTAACGTATAACTCATTTATACTTTGGTATACGACAAAAGAGCATATTACAAAAGATACTCTAAATAACAAAATAAACAACTTTTGTCGAGTGCATATTTGCCAAAAAAAAAACAATAGGAGACGAAATATCACTATTTTTAATTTCAGGCCTCCCTTATAACCCCCACTCCTGTTCGTCTCAGAGAATATTAATACAGCCAGAAACCTAACCTGTTCTAGTAGTAATATACATACCAAGTTTCATAAAATTCGTTTAAGCCGTTTGTGATTCTATAAAGGACATACACACAAACATTCATTTTTATATATAAGATAAGATAATGCCATATAAATGACTTTGGTGGTGTTAAATATCTCTGAAGAATAAGAAAATAAATTCTTCTAATATATTGCAAATCACATGAATAAAAAGGAGGAAAAAAGAGAACAGGTTTTCCACATTGCAAAATGCAACACGTTTTACTACCAAAAACTGTTATTATGATTTTATTGAATGAATTTGTTAATTTCCTTGATATTATTAGGCTTATAAAGAAAATGTATGTAATAAATCTTATTTAGAAAATTGTAGTCCAGAATGAATTTTAAAATATTAAGATACACCCCCTTCACACAGAACTGGTTTTAAAAGAGAATATCTAATAGAATTAAATCAAATTATTTATTACTAACTCCATGGTCCAATCTATATATTTGGAATGAAAACATTAGTTATTCAACGATGGTATCGTAGGAATTCTAATAATTAATTTAGCCACATTCCTAACCGATTCGTTCAATTACCTCTTTTTCTTCATAGTCTAAATATGTAAATTGCTGAACGGATAAACATTTTCAGTACCTGGTGAAAAGGAAGGGATTATGTAGTGATTAAGCTAGCCCAATATTTATAACTTAACATGAAAGCTTTATAATTAGAACGCGTAAACGACGAACAACACAGACGGATCCAAAAATACAATAATTTTGCATTGAAGACTCTGCGGGTTAAACTGTATTTCAATAGCTACTGACGTACATTTTTCTTTGTACAATACCTTCTAACGCAAGTCCTGGTTATAAAATGATAGCTTAAATTAAAAACACATCTAGAATTAAGTATCTGAAATTAGGAAAAGTAAAAATAAAAACTCTTTAATAGTAAAGAAAAATGTACGTATAGAAAAAAATTTAGATTTCTTCATTCTCTTAGATCCCAATGCCTCCTAAACCAGTTAATCATTTCAAAATTGTGGTCATTAGAGTTAAAGGTTTGTGTGTGTGTGTGTATATATATATATATATATATATATATATATATATATATATTTACCTGCCAGAACCAAAAATCTGGAGGTTTTAACTGGAGAAAGTCCATCACGCAGGGGCTCCGTAAACTAAGCAGATACCCCACGTGTCGGAATTACACACTACTGACCATATTTTCTCACACATGAACAAAAAAAAAAATGAGAAAAAGTGGATGGTCCATACAATTTAAATTGATGACGTCATCACTCTAACTATTTGCATTTACTCACATAAAAATGTTGAATTGGAAACCATAACAGGTATTTATGATTGGAGTAACACATTTTGTGATATATTTTCTTATTGTTAAAGTGCTGTAACAGAAAGTGGGGTTTACTGAAGGTTGAAAATTAAAAAGTGCCTATATCTTGGGTAATATTGCAGATAAAGAAAACACTATTACAGAAACAGTTATAGAACATTTGATGTCCATTATGACTGGTTACAATACAATTTTTATATGGTTGGTGCAATATATATATATATTTTTTTTATTAATAACGGAGATATTATGAATTTTCGAAATTTCCCCCATCTGCATGTCCGGTTTCTGCCGTTTACGAACTTCATCTATAGTTTTACATAAAACGTTTAATTCGAGTTATATAACCATTAAACAAAAAATAGGACAGCTAGAGCGGTAACAGACATGTATTGATATATATATATATATATATATATATATATATATATATATATATATATATATATTTAGTTTTGAACGGGCTTCATTTTCGAAATCTCCTTGGTAAGATTGATGGACATTAGAGGAAATATTTTGAAAATCGTGATATAAGTGCAACCTCACTAGCCTTCCTAAGGGAAATCAGCTAATAAGAGACTAAGGGCAGGGTCCGACAGCTTTAGATAATTCTATGGAATTTGTAAACCCAATATCGCAGATAGTTGTCTTAGAATTAAGAGGAAACTATATTTTCACTACCAAATTCTTTCGAAATGTGAGACTTTTTGTTCCCTGATTTAGGAGAGATATCAGCTTCTAGCAAATTATGAAGAAAAAGCCTTTTCATTGGTTAAGGGATTGAAACGGCCGAACTAATCCGAACAATACCCGACCACATGTCCCACCGACTTCATAAAAATGCAAATATCTCGGTTAATATTCAAGATAGAGAATAAATGTATATAACAATATCTATAGTAAATTTAATTTGAAATAAGAATAGTTCTATACAATGTTTCGATCCGACGTATAGTAACGGAGATATTCCGAATTTTAGGAAATCCCCTCCTCTAACCCCCCCCCCTCGCACTGGTCCAATTTTTTATATATATATATATATATATATATATATATTTAAAATTTTGAACGGACCTCATTTTCGTCATCTCCTGGGTAGGATCGATAGACATTTGAAGAAATTTTTCGATAATCGCGTCATGAGTACGACCTCAATAGCTGATTTCCCTCAAGGGAAATCTGCTAAAAATACTGGACCAAAATATTAGCCCTCTCACATGAGATCACTCACTTTACAAACTCAAACAACACAAAGTGGTTAAAATGGGCAATAAGTGGTTATTTCTCATCACCCCTAGAAAAATCATCCTTATCAATAAAATTTTTCTTAAAAATTCTGGCTTGCGCCAGAAAGGAAAATCTCGCTTAGTTGGCTGTCACGTAAGTAATTTTTTTAACTTCCTTAATCCTGACACCCACATCTGCGGAAGTGTTGACTTTTATCACCTTACATATAGGAAAGTTGAATTTCAGACATATCCTGTCTCCTGCTTTTATAAGTTCAGTTGCCACACTAATTATTTCTTCGGTAGATTTTCCGATGATGAAAGAGTTGTCAGCGAATTCTAGATGATTGAGGAGCTCTAGATCATTATTTATGCCGAATTCACTCCATTGCAGAGCTCTTCAAGCAGCATCCCTTGTTCTTGATTCTTGATCTCTTCATCTTGATAAAAAATTGAGTAGATAGGAATTTTCTTCCTTATAGTTTTTGAGTTCTGTATATTCTATTGACGGATTTTTCTTTTCCTCCAATTTCCTTATTTTGTTCCACTCGAGTTTTAATATATGCCAGGAAGTGACTGAATATGTTTGGGTTTTCGAGTTTGGTACAAAAATTGCGACCGCTAGAGCGTTAACAGACAAATAAATAAATAAATAAATATATATATATATATATATATATAATTTTGAACGGACCTCATTTTCGTCATATCCTGGGTAGGATCGATGGACATTTGAAGAAAAGTTTTAAAAATTGCGTCATGAGTATGACCTCTATAGCTAAATTCTTCCTTAAGGGAAATCTGCTAAAAATCACCATACTATACCATAGGCTGCTCCTTTAGTTCAGAAGTGTTCATAAAAAGTAACAAAAATAATACCCTGGAAACTTTGAAGAATCTATTACCAAAATTAAGTTGGACTAAGTTAGATGAAATGAATTATAAATAAAATATTGGAATGTGTAGCCACAACTGAGATAACCTTCGATGTAAACACGGAAGAAAGTTTGGATTGTTTATATTCAATGATAAGAGCAGCTCCCCATAGAGGTAATACTAATGAGATAATAGGTCATTATATTAAGAAAGGAAAGGTGCCAGGATCATTTATCTAGGACGGGCTCAACGTTCCTCCAGTATTTGAAAAAAAAAAAAACAACACGAGAATTCCCCACTTCTATTAGCTACTGAACATGACCATAAGCGAATCTCAAAACTGGAACCCCTTTACGTACATACGGGGGGTTTATATGCAGCTGGAAATGCAGAGTTCTTTCCTGCTGAGTAGGCCTCCTCCCTCTCTGCAAGTAGCCAGAGTAATGGCCTTAATGTCGTAGCCCTAGCTCCTATTATAGGCATTTTGTTAAATAATAGGAATTTTAATTATCCCAAATGGATCTTTTTCATGTTAAAAATATGTTTATATTTAATTAGGTATTATGTGATTTTATCTATATTTTAAATTAATTAATTTATGTATTATTAGTTTATATGGTTGACTATAAATGTTTTTAATATTTTTAAATATTAAATGTTTTTAATATTATTTTGACTTTAATGTTTTTAATATTTTTAAATATTAAATGTTTTTAATATTATTTTGACTTTAATGTTTTTAATATTTTTAAACTAAGACAATTTGTATGACTGATTTTAGTAATTTTATTTAAGTTAAGACATTTCAAATGTATGTTTTTGTTTATACATCACATGGCCTTAAACATCTTTCTATATTGTTTTGTTGTTAACACCTGATGATGGTAAAAGGCCTTCTGCTTTGATAACGAAATTGGTGGGAAGACTTCCTGTTATTAAGACCTGTTACCCATATTAAGGAAACGCTTATTTAAACTTCTAAATTTGTTTAAGAAAAATAATTCGGATTTTTTAACGTAATTATATGTCTCCGATAACAAGGAATATAATGAAATGTGTAAGACTAGGCAAAAAACATGACTTCAAAAAATTGCATGAAAATCTTAAATCAGCAAATGATCTCCTATTATTAAGGCAATTTCTCTCAGAGGAAAGTGATTTTTTGGAGTTCTATCAAGGAATGCCGTGAAAGGAAGAAGACTATGAATCATATGCCAAGCTATTAGTGCAAGAGGAATCCTTGGATAGAGATTTTGATTTGGAGTAGATCAAAGAAGTCTTAAGACCAGAAAAGGACAGTAAAGCTCCTGGTCTTGACAGGATGCCATAAGAGTTTTACGAGAATGCTCCTGACAAATTTCTGCAGCACCTAGTCAATCAGTTCAATATGATAATAATTGTATAGCCATCCTCAGTCTGGAAGATATTCCAGACTGAGGATGTGCCTCTCTCATTTACTAAGGCCATTATATTCTTTTTACTCAAGAAATGAAGTAGAGACAAGACCGACATCGTGGGTATCACATTTATCGAAGTTATTTTCTGGAATTATCATGAAAAGATTGGAAAAAATGGGCATCTGAGAATAGCATAACAACCGAATTTGAAGCAGGCTTCAAGAAAGGTTACTCGACATTTGACAAAATTTTTAATTTAATAAACATTGTGAAGTTTTAGCTATCAAACAAATGTCAAAAAGTTTAAGCTTTTTTTGTTGACCTCAAAGCAGCGTTTGATTCTCCTATCAGCCAATCTCTCCTAGAAAGGTATCTCTCTTAGACATAACGAGTAAAAATAAAAAAATTATAGAAAACTATATAAAATTACTCAACCTGCTATATGGGTAAAAGATAAGCTCTCTCGCCTCATAGATGGGTTATCAGGATTGAGGTAAGGTGATAATTTGAGTGCTCTCCTGTTCACTTTATTAATGACCTAGCCGAATAAATCCGAGCTGGAATTAAAATAGGTAATATTCTTATTCCTTACTTAATGTACGTGGATGACATTGTCTTCCTCAGCAATGACAGGAGAATCATGCAGCTAAAGATCAACAGACTCATCTTTCTGCTAGTTATTTAGGAACGGTGGAAAAACATCCAAGGATGACGTGTGGTATTTTGAAGGTACAAAATAGAAATAGTGACCGAATACGAATATCTAGTAATCACTTCAACTTCTTGCCTATCATTAAACAATCATTATAATATTAAGCAATATCAAAACAGTATGAATTAAATGTCACTTTGCTTACAATTATCCGGAATAATAGCGCCCCATCATCAACAAAGTTCCTATTAATTCTCTCGGTAATAAGCACCATGCTATGTTATGGTGCGCAAGTTTGGGAAGGAAAGAAGTACAAATAAATCGAAGAATTGCTAAGATATTTTATTAAAAGATTATTTTTCCTCCTCAAAATACACCTAATTATACACTATGTCTGGAAACACTATTATTCATATTTACCATTTCACTGGACTTGAAGTACAGTTAATGTCTTGAACACAATTGATGATAGTCTAACAATGAAACTCGCTAAAGAAAAATATACTTTGTTTTTTTTAACGTAGCTGATATTTGTCAAACAGTAAAGCTTTCAACAGATGAATTTTTCTAAGACCCTATCAGTGAGAAGAACAAAAAAAGTCCGTCAAGCAGGGGCTGCGTCAACTAAGCAGATTTCCCATGTGCGCCACGTATTTGCATTTATCTCGAAACTTAAAAGTTCAATAAGAACAATATTTGGCATTTAAGCTTCAAATAAAGAGATTCATAGCATAATAGAATATTGAAAATATGAGATGAGTAGGTGTGGGACTATACTGAAGACGAAAACTAAAAAAATGCAAATATCTCAGTAAATAATCAAGATAGTGAAAAAATGTACATAACAACATTTATAGAACATTACATTAGCAATAAGATTGGTTCTATACAATTTTTTGATCCGACGCATAATAACGGAGATATTAAGACTTTTCAAAATTCTCCCCCTCTAAACCCCCCTCCCCCTGGTCCGATTTCAGCCGTTAACGAACTTAATCTTTCTTTTTACATAAAACGACTAAATATCGAGTTTGGTAACGATTAAACTAAAATTGCGACCGCTAGAGCGGTAACAGACAAATATATATATATATATATATATATATATATATATATATATATATATATATATATATATACAGTTTTGAACGGACCTCATTTTCGTCATCTACTAGGTAGATCCGATGGACATTTGAAGAAAAATTTCGAAAATTCTGTCATGAGTACAACCTCAATAGCTGATTTCCCCTCAGGGAAATCTGCTAATTGTAGCTTAACCACCCACTGCGTAACTTACCTGAAGGCATCACTTCCTCGCTGTTTATCCCATTTTCTGGGAGTTCCGCTTTGCAGCATTTGATAGGATTACTCTCAGCAGGGATCAAGTAATAGCCATCCTGATCCAAGGAGATTACATCAACTTGTGTAAATATCTGAAGAGTGCTGGAAGATATCACAGACTCCTTTGTTTTCAGTATAATTTATAAGTTCAGTTGTTCTTTTATGATCTTATGTAAGGGAAAACCTACTACTGTTACTATTATTTTTTTTGTTCAACATCAATATTATGTAATATCACAAGTTTTTATTTTAATCTCCTTTTGAATGTTTATATAAAATAATGTTTTATTATATAGTGTATAGTATGCCACTAGTACTAAAGGTTTTACCGTGCATTTTCTAAATTAATATGTATTCCTGAAGTAATTGTAATTTCATTTGCTGGAAAATAAATTTACTTGACTTCTACTTACTTTAAATAAAGTACTCGTCCCGTCATACACTGTGCACTGTTGAGGTCATCGAAACTCAGTTCAGCAGCACTGAACCTCAGTTCTACGAGCACTATTGACAGAATCAAAAAATAAATTTCGTAAACCTTAACAGTAGGAAACTTACACAAATTCAGCCATGGCTACTTATTGGACATACATCACTCATTCACATCTACTTTTTACTGAATCTGGAAAATCCTACGTGCCTATATGTATATAAAACCGGTGCCTATATATATTAACTGGATGCCTTGTAACAACCACTTAGAAAGGGCGGTAACCTGTAGAAAACCCGTCCCAATTAGCCATAGTAGCAAAAAGTGGACGTTAATAAATAATAAGAATAGCAACCACTTAGAGCACAAAACACTATATTTTTAAAAGCATGGACGAGTTACTCATTACTCATTAACTGGCTACTCCAAAGAGTTAAAAATATCAGATGATATATAACACAAAACTTACCATAGTTCCTAATGGTATTCATGTTGGTGTAACGAAAAAAGTCCGTCACGCAGGGACTGCGTAAACTAAGCAGATTTCCCACGTGAAGTTTTACAATAGAGAAATCTGCATACTGGTAACACAATACCACCATGATTAAATACAAACGGTAATGAGAAATCGTTCAGTTAATTAAAATAAATTCCCAACCGAAACGGCTCCTGATTTGTAAGAATAATTTATATTTTAATAACTCAAATTTTAGTAGTCCAAGAACTAAAGACGGGGGGGGGCGGATGAACAGAACGTATTTGCATAAATCTCACAAAGTGACGAAGGTAAGGTAAGGTTAGAAACGACAAGTAAGGTTAGAAGAAGCTTCCACCTGAGCTGACGGAAATGGCCGAACTATACCCGACCACTGACTTCATAAAAATGCAAATTTCTCGGTTAATATTTAAGATAGAGAATAAATGTATACAACAATATTTATAGTAAATTTAATTTGCAATAAGATTGATTCTGTACAAATTTTCGATCCGACGTAAAGTAACGGAGATATTTCGAATTTTCGAAAATCCTCCCCTCTAAACCCCCCCCCCCCCATCCTACTGGTCCAATTTCAGCCGTTAACGAACTTGATCTTTCTTTTTACAAAAAACGATTAAATATCGAGTTTGGTACCGATCAAACGAAAATTGCGACCGCTAGAGCGGCAACATACAAATATATATATATATATATATATATATATATATATATATATATATATAGAGAGAGAGAGAGAGAGAGAGAGAGAGACTGTTTTGAACGGACTTCATTTTCGTCATCTACTAGGTAGGATCGATGAACATTTGAAGAAAAATTTCGAAAATTCCGTCATGAGTACAACCTCAATACCTGATTTCTCCTCAGGGAAATCTGCTAAAAAATAAAATAAATAAGGAGTTTCCATAAAATAACATGCGTAATTATACACAGGTGGATAACTGAATGCTAGCTCACCCTAACCCCGTAACATTGAACTACACCCTGCTTGACGGATCAACCTGAATATCTCTTTAGTGGGTTCTAATTTCAGGAAACCACTAGCTAACTTCCTTTAGGAGAAGAGGTTCGGCTTACTTTTAAAAATAATTCTAAGGACTCACTAGTAGATTGCCAGCACACAAAGGATTCAATTCCCTTGAGTGGAAATTTCTAACCTTGCAGCAAAGCACAGACCTCCTTCCCACCACCACCTACTTCACCACACTACCCTTCCACTACCATTTCATCAAATGGCCATTACACGGGATTTATCCATTTACTGCAACAGACTTATAGCCCTGTACTGCTATTGCAATTATTTACTTCGCTGGTATTTAATTTCTTCTGCTCAGGGGGAAGAAAGTGTCCTGAGCTTTATTGAAAAAAAAATCGATTCCCTCAGTCTATGAACGGAAACGGAGACAAGGAGATGTGTAATTATGAAGTTCATGTCGACTTTATGGACATCGAAACATACTCCGGAAATTAATTAAATGACATACAGCAAACTGAACGCTAGTTCCAGATCCACCTATCTCATTTTCAAATTTTCTATCAGTGATGGATTATGTAACCATCAAATTATGGGTATATTAAAAGACAAGACTCATCAGCATTCTGTTCTTTTACTAAATAACTTTCCAACAAGTTACTACTTAGTAGATTTCAAATTCCATCTTTTTTTTCTCTAAATTTGCCTACGAGATGGCTTGTGCAGATCCTGGCATGCTCTCTGTACTCATACTTCTTATGAGGGTTCTAAATTTCGCATTGTCTCTACAATTTTTCTCTTAAATTTGATTGTAGGAGGTGCATTGTATCTGGCGCGAAGTAGAAACACACTTATCTTCCATTACTGATTTGATCTCTTAGCATTACATTAAATGTTCTATATTTTTGCATGGACTGATTCCATTGTTTTTTAAACAATAGTTAATAATGCTTCGAGAAGCCTATAAACAATATGTCCCTTCACCTTCCTAGCTTTACAAGGTGTGCCTATTTTCATAATAAAAATAATTTACACATTCACAAACACAAAAAAAAGTATTTTCTTACTAACAGACCTAGATCCTAGATTGGATCCACCAGTGACACATTACGGCTGATGTGTGTGCCTTGAATATCACTTAAAATGAAATTGCAATAGTCCGTTAATCAGGAGACGCGTAAGCTAAGGATGTTCACCTCTTGGGTTTGTTTCTTTTTTTTATTATCTTCGTTTCGGACTATACTCTTCCTCAAGAGCGAAAATTCTATGTTTTTACTGAGGCGTTTCTTGCTAATTGGTGAATGATGAGATATTAGAAGAACGTCCTGTATTAAATGCTTATCCTCTTATTAGGGCACCGTGGGTTTTAACCGAGGCGGGTTCAAAATGTTTTGTGTGATTTAGAGATATGACACCAAAAAAGAGTGATGTAATATGGAAACAACAATTTCTACTTCACTGTCGTTCTGGCTCTGAGACCAAAGGCAGTCTAATTTATAAGTAAGATTTTTTAAATACTTATGCAAATTTCACAAAAAAATCACGAATTTTGTCCAAGATATTATTTCTACATACAAGGGTTGTATAGTTTATATTTTATGTATGAGGAGAAAAAAAGGAATATCACGAAACTCCCCGTCGAATTGCGAAACTTCTGAAGCCACTTTCATTCCCAGACATCTGCTAAAACTCAAAGCACCTAAGACTACTACCCACTCCCCACGAGTTTCCACAACTATTTACAAGAAAGCTACCTTGTATCTAAAATAAAAAGAGGCAACTGTAAAACAAGCCCTACTGAATAATGTCTGGTCAAAAGAAAATCTAACTGTTCACTTTAATACTAGACTTTCTATCCTGAAATCTTCAACAATCACAAACATTCCACTCATCCATCTATGCAAAGGAAAGCTACTTTTACGTTTAAAAAAATATTCATCTTGAAGCTTCTTAAAATCTCTTTCTCGCTCCCGAGGACAGCTACATCATCAGCATATGTGAGGAATTTGTTCACATTGCTTACATGTATTCCCACAGTTGTATTGGAAGCTCCATGTGTTACCTTCTCCAACGCTAGATTGAACAGCATTGAAGATAAACTGTCACCTTGGCTCAATCCTGACTTACCTCAGTCATCTCCTCAATGATGTACGTCTTTGTCAATGTTTTCCTGTAAATCCCAGGTCTGTCATTATTTTCCAAAGAGAGCTTCTATCAACTGAATCATAAGCTACTTTGTCAATGAA
Organism: Riptortus pedestris; assembly: GCA_019009955.1. Lineage (NCBI taxonomy): Eukaryota > Metazoa > Arthropoda > Insecta > Hemiptera > Alydidae > Riptortus > Riptortus pedestris. The sequence goes on along the minus strand of CM032229.1, from coordinate 106,860,346 downwards.
TAGGGCGTGTACATCTTGCTCTGTCTCCCACCGCATCCCAAATATCAGTCTGAGGGTAAATAACTGCTCCGACGTAGTTCTTCCTCATCTGAACCCTTCCTGATTATCCCCTAGCACCATTTCGTAGTACGTGTTCAAAATGTTATGTATGATTTTGTACGCTATAGGGAGCAGAGGGATTCCTGTGTAATTTCCACACTTCGTGGACACTTTTTTGACGATTGAACATATGAGGACTATATTTCATTCATACGGAATACGCTCCTCCCTTCAGATCTGAGGATTACGTAATATATACGGTTCATATATTGCTCACATCCATTTTAGAACAGTTCGGCAGACAAATCATAAATCCAAAGGGCCTTTCGCTTTTTGATTTTGTCGAATGCCACCTCCACATCCAAGAAATCTGGCTGAGACTCCGTATTTCCTTGTAGGTCCTCAGTCTGGTTCATGTCCTCAAACACTGTAAAGAGGTAAGACACAAAACAACAAACTAAGCCAAATAAAACAAACAGTTCTGGAAAGGCTATCATACAACAGAAGTACACGAAGAGTGAATGTTGAGCTAACTAGACTACGTATTGGTCATTCCTCACTGACTCTTGCGACTTCGTGCAACAAACAGAGACACACAGACTTGTAGACACTGCAACGAAACTCTGATAATAAATCACAACATATGACAACTTCCCAAGTATAACCCCCACCCTCATCAGTGGTAGAAAATTGTAATACAACGTATTACAATAGTTGTTGTTTTAATATGTTAATACATATATTTTGACAATAGCCATTCTTTTAATACGTTGTAAAATGTAATTCACAATTATACTGAGGCGTTCCCATGGGAAAAAATTATTATTAAGGGAAGTCAACCAACCCTTTAGTTTCGAAAAATACGTTCTAAATACAATTTAACCTTTGCATTTTTTCGATAAGACAAACATTACAATTATCATACCTCTGCATCAATTGCACCGAGAATAAAGACAAAGATTGTTATGAGAGGCCGAAAAGAAGGTAAGAGAACAGATTCAAATAGGAATTTGGAATCTCACCACTCTTGTACAACAGAGAATTCCAGTCTGTATCGTCAGGAGAACGAACTTCACCACAGCGCAGAAGAACTGGTCTCGGCCAAACAACTGCATATGATATACAGGATCCAATTTTATAAACCCGCCAAAGGCGCCGGTGTTCAAATTACACGACTCGCAACAAGGAATCCTTTGATTGCCTCTTACATAAATATTAGCCCGTACCAGTACTTTTAATATGAGAGACAGAGTCATTGGAAAGAATCTCGATTTTGATGCCATTGTTCTTGAATGATTTGGAACGTTGAAAAAAATAGCCCCTCTCCATATTAAATAGCATTATAGACAACCCTTGGAGTCCTGACACTCAAAGTTTCCTGTGCAAATGAAAATAAACAGTTTAGGTCCCTTTCGTTTCAAAGATTGTATGAGAGGACGAGCATTTCATCACTAAAAAGGATGGGTCCTGAAGAGGTGGTATATAAGCCTGAAACTTGTCGGGAAATTTTCAACAAAGTCTGCGTGGGGAATAGGAGTTTTTGCTTCTCCTTAAAGTATAAAGAAAATAAACAGGCACGATATAGAGAGATATTTGATTCATGTGAGGCTTATCCGCTATAATGTTGCCTTGTTTTCTTATAATACTTCCATTTCCCTCCATAGAAGATATACTTTTATTTATTTTCTGCTGACCTTGAGTCTTTCCGTTTTTTATCTGTCTTTATTTACTACGTCTTTTCCTATTATTTCCGAGTTATAGCTGTTTTCATTTTCAAATTAAATTAATAATTGTTTTCCTTTTTAATAATTTTTTGGAATTAGCTAGATGAATAGCTATTCTACTAATGAGCCAACAAAATTCAGTAATGCTAACAAAAAAAATAGCACAAAGGGAGAGAATAGTGCTAGAATGTTTCAAAAATGATAAAGAAAAAAAACTAAAAACTTGAATAAAAAATAATTAAAACTGATCATGATTGATATATATCCCATCTCCTAGAGTAATTTGTAAATGGTTTGCCCAAAGGAATGTTCAGAAGTAGGCAAATTTTTTATCCTTTAGGGTACTGTCCCACCAGTAAAATGCGAGTTCGTTAAGGGTTCTCCACAAAAAGACTAGATGAGAATAAAAATCGTTACGAGGATAAAATCGGACAGCTACGCGCAAACATTAGCGTTGTATAGATTCATTATCAATTCAATTTTTTATTGATTGTTGGAACGTTTTCCAAACTGGAGTATATTTTTTACCTTAGCTACATCTTACATTGTATCTTACAGTGGGGAACTCTAAATGTAAGTAAAGGAGATAGTAACTTAAGAAAAAAGTATTGAATAAAAATCTCAGATAGGTTAAAGATGAAATATCTGAAGTGAGAGCATTACAAGAATTTACTGTATGATAAGAATAAAAAGTAGATAATAACAGGGTCTTTGTTCGATTTTCGTACACAACACACATTACCTATGAATGATTTTATATATGCATACCCAACACACATTACCTACGAATGATTTTGTATATGCATACCCAACACACATTACCTACGAATGATTTTGTATATGCATACCCAACACACATTACCTATGAATGATTTTATATATGCATACCCAACACACATTACCTACGAATGATTTTGTATATGCATACCCAACACACATTACCTATGAATGATTTTGTATATGCATACCCAACACACATTACCTAGGAATGATTTTGTATATGCATAGCGAACACACATTACTTATGAATGATTTTGTATATGCATACCGAACACACATTACCTACTAATGATTTTGTATATGCATACCCAACACACATTACCTACGAATGATTTTGTATATGCATACCCAACACACATTACCACTTTTCACTCTAATATTCTATGTAATTGCATTTATAAACTCTGCCATCAATTTGTCAAAGAACAAGAAATTGTTTCGACACTAACGAATTAGGATGGTTGCCAAATACTGTTGGAGAATGTTCATATATTTACTGTAAGCAAACACCAATATCAAATGCAAAAACGAGAAAAATTGTCCATTTTTGTTACGTTAGGCATGGAGGAGGCGGGCAATGGTGGAATAATTGTGAAAGTAAATCCGATAACAACGTCCGTATCTCCTTAACCCGAGTGAAAAACCTGGGCAAAAGTTGTAGTAAACTTAATTTGTAATAAGATCCGTTGCATGTTTAATAGTTTAACTCATAGAATTTTAAAATTCTAACTCATGTTTGGTAAGTCCCAATAGTTCGCAAAGGTCCATTATGCAGGCTTAATAACTTGAAGTGAAAATGGGATGAGTAGAAGTGGGCGTTTGCAAAAGGCTGAAGCCAAAAAAATACATATAATGTGGTCAATATTCGATAAAGAGAAAAAAATTGAAGAACAAGAGTTGTAGAAAATTAATATTTCAATGATTATTTATATAAAATTTGGGATCCGACTCACTGTATCGGTGGTGTCAATTATGCCATCTCTAAACCTCCCCTCCTCGAAGGAAGAATTCAGCAATTACTATAATCATTTTTTTGCATGAATAGGTTAAATGTCTATGCGGTGTTGACCAAACAAACACGATTTAGTTTAGAAATTACACCGAAATCATCACACCGACAATATTTGCATACATCTGCACTACACAGTACAAGTTCTAAATATAATAATAATGAAAATAACATGTGTTATTCTAGCTTCAAATAAAGTGTTTCATGATATAATAGCTTGATGTTATTATGACAGGAGAAGGAGTCCGAGTAAAGGCAGAAAACTAAAAAAAATACAAGTATGTCTTTTAATATGCAGGATAGAGACGATATACGTTTAAATAAATGTTCAATAAGATTGGTTTTAAAACATTTCTCGACTCAACGTATAGGTAAGAACGGAGAAATTTTGGTTTTGACAATTGGTGAACTTAGAATCAAAAGTTGTTAAGCCAAGAAAAAGTGACATTGCCTTATCAACTTCTGGTTTTGAGTCTTCAATTAGAAAACTTCCAGCTGCTACCGAAGATATCAGCTAATATAAGTAATTTATTCCTTTCCTAGGAAACTCATCACTTTGAGTTTAATTGATAGACTGCCTTTACCAACTAGTCAATGATAATTTCATTATTGGATTTTTTGGTGCCTCAGATTAAAAGAATGATTTTCGAGTGAGGGATAAAGGACATAAATACTTCAAATAACACCTGGAACTGCTTAGAGGATGAGCAAAATGTCGGACTATTATGGAATTTGTTCATGTGTCGCTTTCCCATAATAAGAATAGGTCATCAAGGTAGCTTTATAGCGTAGCTAAAGTTCCGAGTAGCGGAAACTTATACAATTCAATAGATGCTTTTTGGGACAATCTGCTCAGTCAGTAGATGTTGAAAGCAAAAAAAATAAAAACTGGAATGCTTTACGGATAAAAATGGAACCTATTTACAGAGAATTGTGGAAGCTATTATAAACTTCCATTCAATAGACATCTATATTGAAGCTTCGACTAAATAAAAAGAACAAGATTGGCCACTCATCCCTTAACCTTAAATTACTTCCCTTCTCTGCAGAAAAAACCTCTATCTCTTTTGGAAGTTGTTTTTATGAGTCCCAATTTTAGGACATAACTTCCCAACTTTTTTCAGGATGGCAACAGTTTGGATTTAAATTACAGAAAGTTCCAAGAACTCAGAGATATCAATCACCAAGTACCCAAAGGACTAATTTCTTTAAAACATGAATTACTACAAAGACAATAAACATATTAAATATTTACTTTACTTTTTTTTTCTCCCCTATTGAAACAATTTTTTACAGCATATCTTTTTCGTACACACACACATACACCCGAGCATGCGAGTGTGAGAGAGAAGATGAGGAACTTCAAACCCAATTCTATAATTAGAGAGAATGTGATGATATTCAAGGGCAAGTCAGAGATCTGAAGAGTCTCAGTCCCTTAAAATACTAATAACGCACAGTCTTGGATGACTCAGGTGCGTAAGCTTCACTGCTGCTGTTTCAGGTTGTTAGGAGTACAGTAATAATATCACGAAATAAATATACAAGAACTGGCTCTGGGGACAGGAGATGATTTTCAGCATTCAGGGAACCTACTTTAATTACGTTCGGGAGAATTAGTTAATCATGGTGATCAGCATTTTTCCCAGTCTGGTATTTGGGCGAGACCAACTATGCATTTGATGTTCCATTGAAATATGTTAAAAGAAACTCAAAGCCAGGTGGGTTTCCTTCTCGCGCGAGATTGGATCTCCAGGATGTAATGACATAGAAGTTGGGAGGGGTAGAAGACATTGTTAACTCTCCTTGGAAGAAGGAATGGAACCTTAGCCCTCCATGCATCAGCAAAGTTCTCGTTGCCCACCAAGAATGCCATGGCATTCCTCTTTCTCTCTTTGGAATTATTCGACGCCGAAGCATCAGCTCGCTTCAGCTCCAAACGCCCTTCCGTTTCCAGAGTCTGTCCAGTACCGGTGACTGAGAGCATACAATGACTTTCTTTGTCGGACTTATGCTCTACCTCGTAAGCGAACTCCGCTAGGCTGAGTGACCATCACGGTAACTGAGTTAACTTATAATTAACACTGTGCTAACGATTCAACACAGCGCTATCTCTGATATGTTTATATCGACACCCCAACAGATACTATTATAATCATAGAGGGCCAAGCAACACTCGGCAGTGTTCTTTCTTACACTGAATCCAAACAAAAACGAAATCCGCCGTTCATCTTTGCGGTATTCACTTGTACACCGGGCATGCCTGCTGTCCCTAATCTGCGAGTGAAATGTTCCCAGAGATATGTCAGGTGGAAAGTGCTCAACACAATGAGGTGTTTCGGAGTAATCAGGATTTTCCAATATCCACTCGAAAGGTAAGGTTTTGAAGTAATTACTTGTGTCTAACTGGTCCAGGTTCCTTAGATGAGTGGTATTGGATAATCATCGACTCTTGCATTGAGCTCCGGGAAATGCACCAGAATGGTGTTCTCATTTCACTTCTCCCAATACTGTCATCTTAAACTATTTCTACGAGCCAGATTTTCGGCCAGGTTGCACAATACATGTCTCCAAGGAGTTAATCGACACACACTAATCCTTTGTAGGTGAATCATCTCCATTCTGAGGGACCTCGGCTTTATTGAGAGCTTTCCACCTATAGCCAGTTTGGCGTATGCATCTCTCTTCCGACTACCCTTTTTCAAGTTGACTTTGTCCTGTCTGGGACTTATTGTGGAGAGAATTTCTCAGCTATCTTTACTGCTATCATTGAAATGGTTTGAACTCATCTCTTATGCTGTTCTCCAGTCTACTGAAACCATTGTTGCTCCTCTTTCACTAGATAGGACTAATCAGGAGTTCTGTTTCTTTCCGGCAATACCCTGGCGCATGATATGTAAAAAATCCTCTAAGGTAGACGGTTCTGCCGACAGACCATCTCATTCAATGTCAACATCGCCTACACTTATATTTATAGGACACTAAACAGACCTTTATCTGTTGTTATACTCTTCAACCGGTCGCTCAACATTTTCCGTACAGATATTTTAGAGGGAATTGATTATCACTGATTCCTGCGAAGGACGTTCTATCACAAAGATATCAACCTCACTGTCTACATGTGATGAGGCCTCAGGTTAATTCAGATTACAACCCCTTGATTTACAACCTGTACTGTCTAATTCTTTTCAGTGGGAGACTGTGTTTCGGAGCTCTTCCGGTCCACTGGCTGTTGGGCTAGGCGTTACATTCTGGCAGGTTGGACAAACACAGGGAAATGTCCAATCTACTCATGAGAAGCACGAAACTATTGAACTTATCTTGTGAGGTTCCTGACCTTTTGGCTCAACAGGCGCGCCACCAGTCATACCCCAAGCTCTCTACTAATAGTACCTCAGAATCCTTCATCTCCTTAGCGCAAGAGTCCCTTTCACTTCATTAGCTGGTTGGTAAGGAAGGAATTATTGCGGGACACTGTCCGTTTTTATTTTCGTTTTCTGGGCTAACTCCTTGCGAGTATTCTACAGTTTGAGCCATTTGAATGTACCTTCTTTATCCCATACACTTTGCATAGGTACACAATCTTGAATCACGGAGATTCCTTTCTACAAATAGCATTGAGGTATTTAATATTACTCAGGTTTTGGCCAACTTGAACCTCTTTTATAGGGCGCCTTTAATACTTCATTTGTTTATTCAGTAATGTTCATATTTAGTTAAGCAGGATCCAGCAAATAGGGAAAAGAAAGATGTAGTCTTAAACTTAGTTGTCATTAGATGTTTTTATTTGACGACCAGTTTCACCACACAAGTGACATCTTTTTAAAGACCACTTAACGCAGTGTGGAAATTCATTCCAGGACTGCAAATAACACTTTCACGCAATTTAAATAAAAGCAGAAACTAGACACGCTCGAAAAGTCAGAAATAGAAAAGAGCAAGGAAATAAAGGGCAGAAAGTGCCTTAATGTCCAATCCAAGGTGGAAAGTCCACTGATAGAGGCGATAGTACATTGGTAGGCGACGACTAGGGGGGCCCTGGTGTCAAAGATACCATTCATAGAGCAACACGGCTTTGATAGCTACCTTATTACTCCTTCTATAGTAATATACTTGTTCTTCTGGTGTCCTTTCCTCTACTAAAAAGTAAGTCAAATTATTTAATATAATTAGAACATAGTAAAAATTTAATAAATTATTAACTTAAACTTATATTGTTGCTTTGTTAAAATTGAAGTAGTTATAGATGATAAAAACAAATGTGTATGTTATTGAGCTTAAAATGTTCATAATTATGTATTTTAGCTTGAAAATGCCACTTATATGATGTCGTCAAATAAAAACATTTAATGCAGGAAGGCTACATCATTCTTTTCCCTTATCTTATACGAATGTCCCAGTGGCATCGTCATTACAACTAAAACCATGCCAGGGCTAATTTTATAGGAATTCGGTCACCGATTCTGACACTTTCACGGAGTCAATTATTATTATCAAAGACTTGAGGTGTTTGCCGTGTATTTATGTTTTTGGTCAGCGTTTCGCAAGACTTACTTTCGCTCCCTCAGTGCATATATCCCTCTTCAGGTCATCCGGCCATGGGTGGAGCCTCACCTTACTAGTATCTTCGGCTACTCTCTCAACGTCGGTCCCTTTGTAAATTCATCTTTTTTGTTAAATTAAATAAAGGGTTGGTTCTGCCAGTAAAAATGATACTGTTGCCATACCTATCAGTGAAGACCATCGTCACTGGCTGATGTTCTAGTACAGCTGGCAAGCGCTTTCGATGCGATGGCGCCATCTTCCGGTCAAAAGTAGTACTGAATTAGTTGCCCGTTAGTCAGTAAGTTTTATACGTCTGTCCCCCGTATTAGGTTGTTTACGTTTTAGTCCTTGTCTGTTGACTTATACCATTGGTCTGTCAAGCAAAGGGAGGTTGGCTTGAACGGACAACGACCTACTGCACGTAAACAATTTACCTGGACTCAGGCTAAAACCACCATTCGCTTGATAGATCTAAGTTGTAACACAGACAAAGATTAAAACGTAAACACCCAATATAGATACTAGACCTACTGACTAACGGGCAACTAACTCAGTACAACTTTTGACGAGCTTGAAGATGGTACCATCGCATCGAAAGCGCTTGCTAGCTGAAGTCGATCATCAGCCAGTGACGACGTACTTCACCGATAGGTATGAATAGAATATCATCTTTTTTGTTTACAGGCTTCTTTCTAGGTGGAATGAAGGCCTTCCAAAGTTTGCTCAATCTATAGCTATCTTGTTCAATTCTCCCTGGTATCGATCCAGCACCTTGACTTCATCAAATTTTATGTAATGGTTAGTTGCCAAAAATGTTCCTTAGACGACTCAGCATTTTGTCCGAACCTTCGGTGTGGTGCCGAATCTTCATACTTAGTATCATTACCAATTTTTCACTGTGTTCCAAGCGCTGTTCCAAGGTTCTTGAGTATTTTTAATTTTTTTTTTCTGTTTTACCTTTTATAAAAGGTATTACTGCTGTCTGTCGGTACTCTTTTTTACTTAAACTATTCTTTTGTTTTTAATGAATTACTTTTGGGTTTCTTCCTTCTCACAGCCCTTTTTTCTATAAAAGAAAGTATTTTTTCCTTTAGGCAGGTTCTTTGGCTCTGGTATTTTTTGAGCTCTAGAATTATCCATTCTGTGATAGATGGTGATGTGAATCGGCATATTGATACCTATTGGTATTTGTTTGTTTTCTGCAACCGGTTCCTGTGAGCTGTTCATTTAGTTTTCTTTCCACCAGAACGTCCAGGAGTGGTGCCTTCCTATCCTTTTCTAACTCCATTGTGAACTCAATGTAGAAATTGAGTTTAGATGCAGTAAAAATTCATTCACGATGTCTTTTCCATGTGGCCATTAGACGAATGTGTCATCGAAATATTTGAACCATATTTTAGGCCTAAGTAACGCTATCTGGAGTGCCTTCTCTTCAGAGTGTAACCCTCGGCTGCATTAGCTCTTAATAACTCTATATCTAGTAAATCCTTGTTAAACAATGTATATGTTAATTTAACCCGTGGAACAACGATCGCTCTTCTCAATCACCCAATAGTCTACGGAACTTTGGTATCTGTATCAAACTACACAAGGCCCAGCTGGGTCTTCCACCTGCCTCCATGCCTAGTCAATGTTTATTTATGGACAGCTTTCTGCTGGAATCTGATTCCTAGCAGTACCGACCTTTATTGATGTTTGTGTTGCGAAAAAGGAACCGAGGCTATCTCTTGATCATAACATTGAAGTCTTCTGTTACTATCTGAATACCATGCTTTTTTATGTCCTTCTCTTCCCCCCCGCTGCACTTTACGCCAGTCCCATACCAGCGGTCCATCCAATTTCTAATCTTTAAACTTTGAATTCGATCTACCAGGTAGCCCGCGACACTGAATACCATGATGTCAAATTTCGCTAATGATCATTTCCAATTGTTCATAGAATTCATCCTTGAAGTTCCTGGTCCTTAAGTGCATATACATTTATAATTGAAATATTGATTCCTGGCACCCCTACACTCTCAGTACACTAATTCCATTACTAGTGGGGTAGAAACCTAAGACTGATTTCCTGTCCTTAGAACTTACTATGAAGGCAGTTCCACCACAGTAATTAAGTTTGAAGTCTCTTTGCTGTAGAAAATTGTGAGCTTAGTAATAGAGGTTTCATCATTAGCAGACCCCTCTCTTATTGTACGGAAGTTATTCCGATGGGTGTTCGGGGTTGGTTTAACACCTAATCATGCCTTGGAGCAATATCATATGTTTTCAACAATACCTCATATCATCTCATTTTTGAGATAACCAGTTCTGAGACATGTTAGTTTCGAATGCTGTAGACTTTTCCCTTAGCTGTGCGGATAACCAGGGGAGGCTGTGTGAAATAAAAAAAATCTATATTACAGAACAGACCATTATTTGCCAATTCATAAGATAATCATTGTACATAAATCAGAAGCTTTGAGTTACTTTCTACAAAGTATCTAATCCTATGAAAGACGATATTGGAAACAAGTTGATGAAAACATTTACAGATTGCCTTTACTCCATCGGAGAAAAAAGTTACAAATTATGTACATTCATACTATATTTTCATTGGGTTTATGACGAATATTATTGCCTGGATGGGAGAAAACGGCTGTGAATTATATGGGAGGATATAACAATGACGGTGTTGAAATACAAAATGTCTTCCTAAAGAAAACATAGGAAAAAAATGAAGAAAGTAAATGAAAACATCTAGACAATCCAATGCATCAATGTCCAAGTCGCCTAGACTAAGTGTAGCTTGTTGTACCATTTCCATGATTAAGAACTCTTGCGTGTTCAAGTAGTACTTGGAAGGCGGTAGCAACTGAGAACAATAGTGTACAAACAGATTTAAAACTAACTTAATTACCTAAGCTTCGATGAAATATCTTGTCGATTTCCTTCTTCTGCAGACAAGATAAATCAACAACCCTACGATTAGCCCGTTGATCTTCCTGTTCAGCATGTGCTTTATTGGCAGTCGTGAAAATCAGAGTCCAAATGAACAACGTATTTTTACTCCAGGTTTTCTCGTAGAAGTACATCACTGTAAAACTTTTCAACTAATCTTTATTAATATTATTATTTATTGAAGTCCAGTTTTTGCAACTATGGCTAATTGGGACGCGTCTACAAGTTACCACCCTCTTCTAACCAGGGTGGGATTAAGGTTTTTGTTTAATGAGCACGACATTAAATAAATTCTTATTGAATCAAACGTGTCACACTAGGTTTAACATGTGAGATTAAGGCCAACGCTTTAACTCACGTGGCTAGCCTGACCCTCTAGCTACTCTTTAAACCTGATGTTTACGTGTTTAAAGGTCTCAAACTTCTCATTAAACCTGATTTTTGAGACACGAACTTTCAACATTGCCGCAAGGTCAATGAATTCTAAGTTTCCTTCCCCTTCATACTTTCAGCAGTTGATGAATCTGTACCTCCGCCTCTATTAGAACATTGCTGATCATTGTCACCGTCCTGCAGTGTATCAAGCTACCTAGCGTAACTTATGTGTCATTCCCCTGATTCTTCATGTATCATTTAGTTTCCTTCCACCTATCCCAACCCACTATTGCCTTTCTTTAAGGAAGGCAATGGATTTTCAGACCAGAAGAGATACCTGTGGGGGTTTCTTGGTGAAAGCCCACGTTTTACAACAACAATAAGGTTGAAATCACCAGTTTTTATACAATAAACTTCTTTTTCCAAAACGATCGTTGACTACGATAGCTTTTTTCCAAAACAATATAAACGAATTTCACATTCAAGTTGTCATTCATGATTCATCTATATTCCCTGAATCCATGTGCTCATAGGTCAGCCAATACTCTAGACTGCTCATTTGTGTTTGTATTATAATAATTTTAAGTTAATTTATCATAGTTTTAGCTCATGTTCATCCACGACTTCCAATACTCTGTAAACATTTACACGTTCCATAGTATCATTCGAAGCCATCTATCCTCTCTTTTTCCCGTGTTAACTAACTCTCTATCGATAGTAAAGTTACAATTATAATAGAAAACATGCAACTTCCTAATAATCATTCAAGGTTATCTTATCCATCTCTTAATGTTCTCCGCCAGATCAACCAATAGCCTGTTTTCAAAACACACACACACACACACACATAAATATATATATATATATATATATATATATATATATATATATATATATATATATATATATATATTTCACTTATTCTTCGAGGTGATTTTAACGAACCGTGAATCTGTTTGCATTGAGGTGAGCCATGCTCTTAAAACAATGTGGAAATCTCAATATGCCATTCGAGACAGTATACCCGTACTTTACTACGCTAAATTTGTATATATTTTTATATGGACAAGATATACTTCTCAACTTATTCCAGTTGAAACATCTGCCCTTGAAACTGTGTTCTTTGGTATCATTCAAAACTCTGCACAATTACTCCGCATTGTATTAACTACATTTTTAGTAGCTAACCCTCCATGGACAAACTATTCTTCTGAAAGGACTGACATTCTTTAGCTCCTTTCTCCTCCAAGAACGAACCCTGTCGGAGCATGTTCTCATTTCTTGCTCATACTGCACGAGAAAGGAGCGGAGTGATTGAATCTGCATACATCCAAAGGCCATTGAATGTGGGAGAGGCCAAAGCTGGGAAAATGTAATTGTTGAAGCGAGAAGAGAAAATCTATTTGCCATGGAGGGGGAGAGACCCCCGGGACGGTTCCCATGGTTACCGGATCGATAGGGAGGCTGCGCGGGACCCCTGCGCCACCATCCATCCCCCACGCACTACAAACATATACATTTTGTTTAATAATTCAACACAATATTTCTCTCCTGTAGCGGTGGTAATAGCTCAGTAAAAAACCTGAAATGTCACAAATGTCTCGGAATAAAAAACTTCAACTGTAGGTCATGGAATTTTTTTGTCATTATAGGTATGTCTGTTCTTATTCCCCTACGCAGCTTTACCCCTATTTCGATTAATTATAATCAATAATACGCATTATAGATTTAACAGGTAATCTCACGTACCATATAATTAATTAGCGTTCCTGAATAAGGAAAATAATTCAATTCCATTCTCTGAAGCTACACCTCTCCTCTTGCTCTTCCTTTTATATACTCTCACTAACAATATACGCCAGAGGGGCAAAACAGGAGTGCACATCCAAGAAGTATAAACTTCACCCTTGGATGACTTAGAGCTAAGGTCAGCGAAGTGACTTATGGCGTCGGTCTTAACTCACTTGGAAAACTTCGATTTTCGCGTGGATTCACAAAATAAATTCCACAATCCTACTCCACCCGGGCTAGTAAAAGGATCATAGCCTGTCCCGATTAGCTTCAATTATTCAATTAAAAATAAAATAAGAAAAAATCTTTATTAATAGTCATATTAATTAAGAAGATGCCCAGGATACTAAACGAATCTGATCTTCTCTGGAGTGCCTAATGATTTATTAAAAACAAATTGTAAGGATATTGATTAAGATAAATAGTAGAATGATGATAAATTAAACAAAATGTTAAAGTAAATGTGTTTGTGTCAAAAAATACTAGCGTATCTATCTATCTTGTTTCATTCAGGAGGGATGATTCAATGGAAAAAGAAGTTAGTTTTGGAATGGTTCCTATAGAGCCGAACAATGGTCTTTTCTTGTTTCAACTCCTGTTTCTGAAGGTTTCTTTGAATTTATATTAAATTACTCTGTTTGAAGTAATTGTTCCCTATTCCTTATTTACAATTTCCATGCCTCACAACCAGTAAATCATGTTCGGATATTCGCTCTTTTCATTAAAAAAACTGAGAGTATCTCAGCCTCCTAACTCGTCTATACTACTCACACCCTCAAAACATTTATCCTAGAAGTTATGATGGTGATTGGTACTGCCGAGCATGTTGTATGACATTGCTCAGTACGTGTGCCGGAGTTTCGGAATCTTTAGCAAAATTGCTGCAAAGTCGTTAAACATTTTCAATCGTATTCTTGGTGTCCAGGAACCCAGGAAGAGTTGCTGGTTTGTGCTTGATTTAAGACTGTTAATCAGAAGTTGTTAATTTTTTTTTCGTTTTCGGGAGTTATTTAATGTACTTCACACATATTCTGCCGACACTGTCATCAAAAGATCCCCCCCCCCGAACCATACAACTAATTTATTTCTCATTCTAAGAGGACTGAAATATTCGCCCACTCCATTGCTTCAATGTTGCGTTCTCTCCAAAGTGGGCGAATCGGATTTTCAGCAAATTATTCCAGCTTCAGTGTGACTGAAAGGTGCTGTAAATGTACTTTCCATTGGTAATTCAGAAAACCTAGGACCGGAATGAACAAATTAAGTCTGAATTTGAAATAAAACCTGTATGGTGCGTCACAGAGGTTTTTATACAAATGGTTCGATAAACATCATAAAAAGAGTAGGCGAGAGCGCTCCTCCCTGTGACACATCCCGTTTTACTACGATAAACTAGGAGTTTCGTGTCCCAAATGAAATTCTTACTTTACGCAACTGAGAGTTAATTATATGTGTTAGGCCTCCTAATATTCCTTTTATTGTTATTTATTAACGTCCACTATATGTAACAATATCTAGTTGGGACGGGTTATCTACAGACTGTCACACTTTTCTAGACAGTGGGTCTAACGATTTTATTTAACTAGTTCGTCACGAGATAAATTCTTATGGCCCACGTAGGACTCGAACTCACGACTCCAGGTTTACCCAATGAGATTAAGAACAATGTCTTTACTAACTTGGCTAACCTGAGCCTCCCTTTTGATTTTAAGCATTTGGCTATAGACACGTGAATAATTTCTCATATACTCCTGTTGTATCTGAATGACTATATTCTTTTCTTCTGAATTATCTCAAAAATAACGAATAAAGCCAAGCCTTCTGCATGCTTGAGTGGTGTAGATTCCATTTTGTAAAATATTTCAATTCCTTGTAAGGTCAAGTGTGGGAGGAACAGAGAGTTAAGATAGAAGAGAGTAGTGATATATCTCATTCTTAGCCGTGACTTAACCATAATCTTAGTCTTCATTCGGTGATTGATAATTTGATTAAAGCAGTCATCCGTAATACTAGCTGGTTGCAAGTAGAAGGATCTCTAAGGGAAACAAACATCTTAGGATATCTAAGGCATGAAAACTTAGTTTATTTTTATAAATATACTTTTTTTGTCGTAAAACAACTAAAGAGTACTCCGAAAGCCTGGAAACGTGTAAACCTTTGAAAAAGAGGAGAATTTATCAGCAGCAAAATATTTAACCCTTACTTCTAAGAGGCAAGGTAGGCCATATTCTTCAAAAACAAGAAGTACTGTTATGGATTCTTCCTTGATGTAGTCCAAGCTTTTGATAAGGCACCAAGGTTAGTGGTCAAACTAAAAAATACACTCCCTTTTGCCTACTACCTCATCCGTAAATCATACCTTTCCGACAGTCACTTTCAAGTTTCATTTGGCTATTTAGTCTCTCTCTTTTTTCCCCAAATGTCAGGTACACCACAGGGTCCTTTCTCATTCCTTACCTATACTGCCATCCTAAAACTTACCTTCTTACGTATGCAGGTGGTATTGCAATCTTAACATCTAACTCAGTCCAAATATGGCATCCACATCTCTAGAAGAACGCCGCCTAGCTCTGCCTGAATCCTGGATGACTCAGTGAAGGGTCATAGTCAACAGCAGCAAATCAAGCCCTGTAACATTTACTCTCCGACGTTCCATTTGCCCTCCAGTTACACTCAGTAGCTCACTAATTCCTCAAAAATCTCAAATTATGTATCTAGGATTCCCATTAGATAAGCGACAAACTTGGAAACCTCACAACACATTAAAAACACAAGAATCGAATCGACGACCCACAATTCTTACTAAGACTACTTGAGAACAGATCTAAATTACCACTGTACAACAAAGAACTGATTTACACTGCAGTAGTCAGACCAATAAGGACATACGGCCTTGAACATTGGGGTTCCACTAAGCCTTCAAATTCCTCCAAAATCCAAACCCTCCAATCCAGAATACTCCTCAAAATTATAGATTCCCCATAATTTTACTTATCCAATTTAACTCTCCATAACATTGCTTGTAGTATTTACATATTGCCGTGAAATAAAAAAAAAATACTTGAGAGCTAGAGAGTATGAACACTAGAGTGAATATAGAACGAAGAAAACCAAAGTAAGTTTACAATTGAATAGGTATATCGTGAGAATAAATAAGGATGTCTCCAACACCTTGCACATATTACAATACATAGACAAAATATATTATATATATTTATTGTGTGTGTGTGTGTGTGTGTGCCTATGGATTTGTGTAATTTGCATATGAGAAAACAGTGAGTTGCTGTTGGTGATCACCAACATCAACCACCAATGCTTGGGAACTCTTAGCATTTATATGCAAAAACTGCATGAAAATACGACAATAGGAAATTTCAAGGTTGTTTCATTCTCATTTCCACCAGATCTCAAGCCAATCGGGCTCCGTTGTTTAGAGATTCCCCTGAGAACAATGTCTTGCAAAAACTTAGTCAAGAGGTAATTACAATCAAACTCTCCAAAGCCTCTGCAATATTAATATCAGAGCTCTACAGCGCCTCTTTCCTTATAATTTACACCCAATTATCTTCATTCATCTTGTTCTTGCGCTTATGTAAGATTTCCTAGAACGTATCAATAGCAGCATTTTTGAGTCTCCAGATCCTATTCAGACCTCAAGCGAGAACCAGCAAAAGTGGCAAACTCTTTACAGCGGTAATAGGTATACCTTATAAAGTACAGTGTCCTATATCCTCGAAATGCCAAACACGAAAGAAGTTATCAGAAGACTCCTGCAAAGACAAAATGGCAGAACTTTACTGGCAAAATGGCAATCCCCGGTTCTGGTAGCAGCTTGTAGGATCTAATCAGAAACAAATTTTAGTATCTCTTTAGTAATTTATTTGGATCTTCGGGTGTCTAGGAAATCCTCGATTAAATAGACGATGTGACAATGGAGCAACTTATCAAATCCATCACCCTTAACAGGTATGAACTTTTTTACTATGAAGTAAGTACCTTCGCCGAAGACTGGTATTGGACGTATTGATGTATGTTGGTGGCTGGGCCACGGTAGCTTGGAAGCCAAAACGGCTTACGTGAACTCTTCGCCTTTAATATCTCGTCTCTTTGATTTCTGCCCTTTGACCAAAATCTTGAATAGCCGCCTCTTTTCAAGCACGAAGCTATGATCTTACGGTGCAGAGAGGGACAGAAGCAACTAAAATTAGCCTGTAATCACTAGATCACAGAGGGAGATTTTCCTTTAGAATGAATACAGTCATTTCTTGTAATAGATTGCTCATATATTTATTTGCCAGAAGGTATGCATTAAAAGAGAGCATGCAATTATAGCAGGACTGAGTTGCTGAGATCTAGTAAACTATAAACTGGCGATCAACGTATGCTTATGGATTAATCGAATTTACAATAACCCGCTTAAGATTTTAAGTTTCGTAAGTTATAAAAAATTATAAGGATCAATTGTACATTACAGTTTGAGAGAGTATGTAGCTTAATACATAGTTTGAAAAGTGTAAATATTAGAGTATTATTTTATTGAGAGAGCAATATAAATCATTCATCAAAATAAATTTATATTCCGTTGGAGGTAAGAGTACCTACACTTGTAGAAGTTAAAACTTATGATTGTGAAAAACATTTTAAGGTCATTCCTTGCCAGTCCTTTTTTTCTCCTCATAGTTATGTTGTTTTGCCACAAGGCATATTACATGTATGGTTAGATCCATATAAATGGTGTCTTGCAATAATAACAATTGTAATTAATACCTGAAAAAAAATGAAATAAAAAATAGTGAAATAAATGAAGTAAATACAAAAATAAAATTTTGAAAGAAACTTTTTTATTGTAAAATTACCATAGATGATATTAAACTGTTGTATTCAACATTAAAGATCATATCTGTGATTTGCAAAAATCGGACCAGAAATAGTGGAGGTTTAAAGGGGGGGGGGTAATTAGAAAATTTAAAATATCTCCGTTAATATTTGTCGGATCGTAAAATGTTATAGAATCAATCTTGTTAAACTATTTTTGGCATTTTTCGTAACTCAAGTACTAAGCGAGGTATTCGTACATTCTTTATTTAATGAGTTTGTCACGAAATAAATTCCTATTACCCAAGTTGGAATCGAACTCATGACTCTAGGCTAACGAAGCAAGTTAGATCAACTCCTAAACTCACATGGCTAACCTAAGCTCCCAATTGGCACAAATATAAAACCTATTCATTAAAAATATATTAATGGCCTCTAATATCAGGAGGATTTTCGCCTTCTAATATCAAATAATACTTCAACTTATTAATCTGATATTTCTCATACTAAACCACCAGTTGATGTGATGGTACATACCAGCTATGGAGATTATCCTATAGAAATCATAGCAACCATTACTAAACTAGGACTTGAATCATCCGGAAGACAAGTACTTGGTATTTTCCATTTTTATTAATTTTTTTTTTATAATTGTATTTTGGCATCTTAATTCTTACAACCACGGTTTTTCCTCAGGTGATTGAGTCTTAAAATCAACTAGCAGTTCTTAAAGTAGAACATAATTCATCTTTATGACCATGGAAATATTCATTTAGTAATCAGAATAGAAGGAAAACGACCCTTCCCTCCAACTGCAAAAGTACATTCTATCCATCCGCGTTAATGTCCCAGTCATATGAAGGCTAGCTAAATTCCTCCGGTAAGCATAGTCGGTCAATAATCGAGAGCATAGAATTGGTCTTCATTAGCCAAACCTTCATGATATCCGTGTATCTTGTAAAATACTAAGCTTTAATAATAGGGGGAGGGGGCTCAGGTTAGCCATGCGAGTTAAAGCGTTGACCTTTATCTCACATGGCAAACCTAGAGAGCCGAGTTCGATTCTTGCCTGGGCAAAGGAAATTATTTAGTGACGAAATTCATTAAATAACATCCTAAAATCCCACCCTGGCTAGAGAAGAGTGGTAACCTGTAGATAACCCGTCCCGATTAGCCAGAGTTGCAAAAAGTGGACGTTAATAAATAATAATAATAATAATAGGGGGAATGTATTATTGGCGGTTTTTCAGAGTATGTATTTCGTATCAATAATTAAAAGATTTTGTTGTCTCCTGATCAAATACCCATAACCAAACAAGCACAAGACTTTGGCCTACTATTCCAAACTGGATCTTGCACTATCACATCTACCGTTATTAAACCGTCCAAGTACTCGATGCTTTCCCCCATGATCCTATACTATATCTCGCACTACCATATCTGCTGTTATCAGCCCATCCAAATACTCCATTCTTTCCCCCCATGGTCCTATAAAGGTTCTTGTACTACCACGTTTGCTGTTATAAGCCCACCCAAGTACTCCATAAATTTCCCTATGAGCCTAAACTGTATCTTGCACTACCATGTCTGCCATTATCAGCCCACCCAAATACTCCATTCCTTTCCCTATGATCCTATACTATATCTCGCACTACCATATCTGCTGTTATCAGCCCATCCAAATTCTCCATTCTTTCCCCCCATGGTCCTATAAAGGTTCTTGTACTACCATGTCTGCTGTTATCAGCCATCACAAATACTCCATTCTTTTCCCTATGACCCTAAACTCTATCTTGCACTGCCATGCCTGCCATTATCAGCCCACCCAAATACTCCATTCTTTTCCCTATGAGCCTAAACTGTATCTTGCACTACCATGCCTGTTGTTATCAGGCAACACAAATACTCCATTCCTTTCCCTATGATCCTAAA
This sequence comes from Riptortus pedestris, assembly GCA_019009955.1. Taxonomy (NCBI): domain Eukaryota; kingdom Metazoa; phylum Arthropoda; class Insecta; order Hemiptera; family Alydidae; genus Riptortus; species Riptortus pedestris. The sequence continues at coordinate 106,840,400 of CM032229.1, read as the reverse complement.
CTAGAGCTTGCACTACTGTGCCTGCTGTTGTCAGCCCACCCAAATACTCCATTCCTTTCCCTATGATCCTATACTATATCTTGCACTACCATGTCTGCTGTTATCAGCCATCACAAATACTCCATTCTTTTCCCTATGAGCCTAAACTGTATCTTGCACTACCATGTCTGCCATTATCAGCCCACCCAAATACTCCATTCCTTTCCCTATGATCCTATACTATATCTTGCACTACCATGTCTGCTGTTATCAGCCATCACAAATACTCCATTCTTTTCCCTATGAGCCTAAACTGTATCTTGCACTACCATGTCTGCCGCGTTATCAGCCTACCCAAATACTCCATTCTTTCCCCCATGATCCTATACTATATCTTGCACTACCATGTCTGCTGTTATCAGCCATCACAAATACTCCATTCTTTTCCCTATGAGCCTAAACTGTATCTTGCACTACCATGTCTGCCATTATCAGCCCACCCAAATACTCCATTCCTTTCCCTATGATCCTATACTATATCTTGCACTACCATGTCTGCCGCGTTATCAGCCCACCCAAATACTCCATTCCTTTCCCTATGATCCTATACTATATCTTGCACTACCATGTCTGCTGTTATCAGCCATCACAAATACTCCATTCTTTTCCCTATGAGCCTAAACTGTATCTTGCACTACCATGTCTGCCATTATCAGCCCACCCAAATACTCCATTCCTTTCCCTATGATCCTATACTATATCTTGCACTACCATGTCTGCTGTTATCAGCCATCACAAATACTCCATTCCTTTCCCTATGATCCTATACTATATCTTGCACTACCATGTCTGCTGTTATCAGCCATCACAAATACTCCATTCTTTTCCCTATGAGCCTAAACTCTATCTTGCACTGCCATGCCTGCCATTATCAGCCCACCCAAATACTCGATTGGGGTCCTGAGGCTGGATTAGGAGGTCTGGGCTTGATGGGATTGCAGGGCGGTGGCTGAGGAGGCTGGAGAGATCAATATCTGTGTAGCCATGGCAACCCCGCCCCAGACTGCGCGGCGCCGATCGTTACACCGTCCCTTCTCCCTCAATTATATAAACCATTGCTTGCTCTTTGCTAATCCTCTCCATCATTTCATCTCGTGATTTTAATTTATAGTTGGCTTTGAGAGGAGAGCCTTACCTCTTCAGTTTTCTGTCTCTGTAAATTTCTTAACACCACATAAATAGAGAAAACAATTATAAAAACTGTTTCTTCGTCAATGACAAGTACTCGAGACTTTTATTCCCTGAAATAAAATTCAATAACGATTTTACTCCATAATATTTGTCCTAAAGTGACAATGAAATAAGGTAAAATCTACAAACAAATGTGACTTATGCTCTGGTTTTCCAGGTTATTTGGTAAAATATGGAAGAGAATTTAATTGAATTGAATATAAAAAATAATAAATGACTTAATTAATGCAGAAGACATGGGTATTACAAAATAACGAAGGATTGATAACAATCGTAAACTAAATTCATATCTTTACTTACTGGTGATAATATTTTGAAATATAAGCACATGGAAAACTTTCCATAAAATGTGGGGAAATGACGATAAAAACGACGAGTCCTTTCCAAATTTACATTTAAGCGTTTAGACTCTTAAATATAGTATCACGAAGGGTGATGTTTCTATACGCCAATTATTTTCTACTTTTAAAAAAGACATAAGGTCGAAGTAAATGAATTTCTCAACAGATCTAGGAGGATGAAGAAAGTCCCTAAACCTCTGAATCTTGGAAGGTAGATTTGTGAAGAAGTTTTATTCAATGAAGTTCGAATGAGGAAAAGTTCTCTGGAACTGGGTTGTTAGACTTAGATTGGGAACACTTATTAGACATTTGAACATTTACGTAATTATTTTAGAACATATGATGAGGAAATGAATTAATATTTATTTATTACAGTCCACAAAGGCAGAGGAATTGAACCACCTGACTTCGCATCGGTACATATTCTAATATTGAAATGATATTTAGTTCCTCTTCCTCTTTCTTCCGATTAGGATGGGAAGTCTTCATGGAACCTTGGGAGAGCGACCATTTGTCGATCTTTATGAGTACTGACTTTAATAGCTACCGAATACGTTTCCTAAATACACCTCGACTAATACGAATCAAGCAGAATAGTCAAATTTCAGATTTGCATTATGGACGACATAAATAATTGCTCAATTCATACAATAGACGAATTTACAAATATCATAAAACAAGTAGCAATAACTGTTCAACATTTAATCAAAATAGATCAAATTTAATAATGAACATAATTTTAAAAGGAGCTAATTGGCCAGAGCCACCTCATATTATATTTAACAAATATAATAAAGAACTTATAAAGTTTATCAAAAGTATAGATATGGATGTAGCAAAAATACATTAGATTGTAAAGTTGATTGTGAGGAATGGGAATTATAATTCAATATATTTACCTTACATAGACTCGCAAATTAAACATCGGTTGAGTTTAACTTTAATTGATTTTATTTTATTTATTTATTTTTTCATTTCATTTATTAATTTTATTTGTAATTATCTTACTTATTTTAATATTTTATTTTATTATTATTTTTTTTATTATATATATTATAACTGAGTAGATAGTTGAGGAACGTGTATATATTGTAAAATAAAAATGTATTTAAACATAATCATACATGTAATATGTCATGTGGCAATGGAACATGTATTCAAATAAAGAACTCCTCATAGGGTTACTATGAGAAAAAAGAAAGAAAAAAAGTTGCAATAATTCTATACCTAAAACCTTTGAAATCTTCGGACAAATCCAGTTCCACGATAGAACCGAGACTGTGCACAGCTGTAGGGAACTAATGAAGACAATTCTAATCTATTCCAAATCCTCAAACTCCTTGTCCTTGAACAATATAAAAGAGCTAAACCTACTCAAACTCCTTGTCCTTGAACAATATAAAAGAGCTAAACCTACTCAAACTCCTTGTCCTTGAACAATATAAAAGAGCTAAACCTACTCAAACACTTTGTCCTTGAACAATATAAAAGAGCTAAACCTACTCAAACTCCTTGTCCTTGAACAATATAAAAGAGCTAAACCTACTCAAACTCCTTGTCCTTGAACAATATAAAAGAGCTAAACCTACTCAAACACTTTGTCCTTGAACAATATAAAAGAGCTAAACCTACTCAAACTCCTTGTCCTTGAACAATATAAAAGAGCTAAACATACTCAAACTCCTTGTCCTTGAACAATATAAAAGAGCTAACCCTACTTAAACGTGTACTGCCTACCTAACCTACGGAAAATTCATATCTCACGAAACATGGCCTCAGCATCCACAAGCCGTGCTTTATTTGTGGTCAATGCGACTACTTACTTTTATGATCAATTGGAAACTAATTGAACCAAGCTATTGTCTACAAAAGTAAGTTGTAGTGTTGACCAAAAAAGTAAAGGAAAGTCACTTTGCCCGGAAGCATTGTTTCCTGAGATATGAATTTTTCAGGAGGGATGGTTCAAAGATTAGTTTCAGGTTCTTTAAAGAGGAAACGAATGGAATTGGAATGAACCAAAGAGGATAGAAGGAAGTTACTGAAAGGAATATCTATAAAAAATCGCATGCATTCTCTATAAAAAGAAGTTCTTTATTGTTATTAAAACGTATTGAAGAAGATGTAATGCATTTTAAATTGACCAAGAAAATTGATGACGTGATCATGTAACGTATTTGCATTTCAAAGTTCAATGAAAACCTTAATTGGTATTTAACCTTGGGATGAAGAGGTTCATGGCATAACATCTTATTGTTGATATGACATGAGTAGGAGTGGGGTTTTTCCAATAGCCGAAAACTAAAATATGAAAATATCTCGGTTATAATTCAATATAGAAAAAACATGTATATCGCAACATTTATAGTGCATTAATGTTGAATTTCCCCTAGGGGAAATCAGCTCTTGAGGTTGTACTCATGACGTGATTATATATATTGTGCAGTGCCGTCGTTTTATGTGAAGTTCAGTGACCGCGAGTGAATTATTGGATTGTGAAATCTGAAGAACAGTGACACTATCAGTGTAATACTGTGAGTAGTAATAGTTAACCGAGAGTATTGTGCATTGTGAAATAAAGTGTGCAATGGTGCAGTGTAAACTGTGAAACTTGTGTGTGTTTAATTTTGCAATCCAAAAGAACTCTTATTAACAACGTTTATTACTGGTTATGTAATAAAACGTAACAATATATATATATACTAGCTAAGGTACCCGGCCTCGCTCGGGAATTCTTAGAGTCTGAATGTTGATGGTATTTTTTATTTGGGAAGGCTACAATGTGTACAACGACACTTTCCGTCTGGGCTAATAGTTTTCTCGTAAGGGTCAGGCAGCGGACTTAAAGAATAGAAATTTCAGTTTTGAAGAATAAATGAAAATTAGTTTCTCATCAATCCCTCTCCACTGTTTGACACGCCATGAATTACTCAGACATAATCATGAATAGCATTTAGTATTTATTTATTTTTTAAATACTTATCATTAAATTAATCTAAAGTGAACATATTTCCTCCCAAAAACCAATCCGAGCATAACATTATATGCATAATAGAAGAATGCGAGTAGAAAAAAAAAACAACATTTCACAGGAAATTAGTTAATAGGATTAACAGTATTAGCCTGTTCCGCTTGAGTGTTATCAACATTGCTTTACTTAAATACCTATAGTTCATATTGGAAAGAATTGTTAAGGATATCAATATTTCTACGCAAATTACTTGCTTCATACATTGTTACCAAAAAAACATATAAAATAAAAGTTAGTCTAAATGACAAAGTAAACAACTTTTGTTAAGTGGACGTTTGCCTTAAAACAAATAAAAATGAAATATAGTGATTTTTTATTTCAGGGCCATTTATAACCCCACTCCCGTTCGAAGTTAAAAATTTTAATATAGCTTTTAATCATGGAATAATCAATGCTAATTCACATAGAGTTTGTTCGCTTCAATCATTGGTGCCCAATAAAATTGTTGGTTCCTGCTTTAATTTTGAATGTATAACTCGTTTATATTATGTTATATCACAAAAGTGAATATAACCAAAGATACTCTAAATGACAAAATAAACAACTTTTCGCATGTGCAAATTTGACAAAAAACCAATAAGAAACGAAATATCGCTATTTTTAATTTCAGTCCTCCGTTATAACCCCCACTCCTACTCTTCCCTAGAAATGATTGTACAGCTTATTATCATGGAGGAGTTAGTGCTAATACACATACCGAGTTTTATTTAGTTCGGTTGAGTATTTTGTGCCAAATAAAATTGTTGAATCGCGCTATCATTTTTAGCGTATTTATACTTCTGTATACGACGAAAGTGTAAATAACAAAAGTTACTCTAATTGACAAAATAAACAACTTTTATTATGTTCATATTTGCCGAAAAAGCAATACGAAACGAAATATCGCTATTTTTAATTGCAGGCCTCCCCCTTATAACCCCCACTCCTGTTCGTCTCAGAGAATATTAATATAGCCTAAAGTCTAAGTTGGGTTAGTAGTAATATACATACCAAGTTTCATAAAATTCGGTTCAGCCGTTTATGCGTGGAAATATAACAAACGAACATACACCAAAGAAACAAAATGCAGTTATGGTGTCTATGACATGCGAAACGAAAAGTTATTTTGAAATTTCGAGGAAAAAATCAATGTACAGACAGAGGTTACAATTTTATATATTTCGCGGAAAAAATCAATTTACAGACAGAGGTTACAATTTTATATATATATAGATATATATATATATATATATATATATATATATATATATATATATATATAACTTTGAACGGACCTCATTTCAGTCATCTCCTAGGAGGATCGATGGACATTTGGAGGCATTTTTCGGAAATCACGTCATGAGTACGACCTCATATGTGTTTAACACACACAGCTTAATCTCCATAGTCCGAACTTGCCGAGAGAGAAAAACAATTACATGATTTTTTTTTCCATTTCAGAAATAGTCGAAGGTAGGTCAATGTTTAAAATCGAAGAAAATGTGCGCAAGAGGAAATTATTCGAAATACTGGCAGCTGGATAGTTTGATTTGCAGAAATGGGTTTCATCTATACTCGCTCTAATATCCGATGAATTCCCACCACCTTCTTCAATATTTCGGATGAAAGTCAGAATTTAGACAGTATTTATTTTTCTGTTCAATTGGTTATTGCATATGGCTGTACAATAGGTGATAATAGGAAGCATAAACAATTGTGATAAGTTCACCACCCTATCGCGCCTAGACCGTGGCCTTTTATTCTGGCTGGTGAGTTTAATGTTTGTAAGTCAACAATCTCTGCCTTGAAAAAAAGAACGAAAATTATTTCGTAGGAAACTAATTCGGAGAAGGGTACTGGATAAAGACAGATAATGCGCCCAAGTAATTATCAACTTTTTAAAGATGCAGTTTATGAGTGATTTTTACCAGAATAATCTCGTCACACGCCTCTTATAGACCCTGTTTTGAAGCAAAAATCATTTTCTAAACAAAAATTTATGCCGATGTAACTGATTTCAAAGTGAGCGATGGCTGGCTTGATAAGTTCAAAAAGTCCGTCACACAGGGGCTGCGTAAACTAAGTAGATTTCCCCCGTAAAGTTTTACAATAGAGAAATTTCACGAGAGCCGAGCAGTTAATGAAACGGCCGAACTAGCTTTTGGCGGGAAAGTCAGTTCGTCCGTTAGCCGCCCAGATTTAATAAAATGAAAATATCTCAATTAATAAACAAGATAGAGAATAAATGTATATAACAATATTTATAGTAAATTTAATTTGCAATAAGATTGATTCTGTAAAATATTTCGATCCGGGGTATAGTAACGGAGATATTTCGAATTTCCGAAAATCCTCCCCTCTAAACCCCCCCTCTCCCACTGGTCCGATTTCAGCCGTTAACGAACTTGATCTTTCTTTTTACATAAAACGACTAAATATCGAGTTTGGTAACGATCAAACAAAAATTGCGGCCGCTAGAGCGGTAACAGACAAATATATATACATACATATACATATACATATATGCAGTTTTGAACGGACCTCATTTTCGTCATCTACTAGGTAGGATCAATTGACATTTGAAGAAAAATTTCGAAAATTCCGTCATAAGTACAACCTCAAAAGCTGATTTCCCTCAAGGGAAATCTGCTAAAAAGTCGTCCCATAGGGGCTGTGTTAACTAAGCAGATTTCCCAAGTGCTTGCCATCAACCCTCAAAGCCATTAAGAACATAACCAGCCAATGACTGAAGGCTCCCCACTGTCTGTAACTATATAAGGAGAGAAACAATATAAGGACGTCTCCGCATTTGGAGATGCCACATGAAGAAGCCCATTGGAAAATCCTAAACCTCCCCAAACCTCTGAAGACATGCCGCAATCAACAACCATAAGGAAGTTTGTGTTCATTATAACCTGTCTTGAGTCTTCTACCAGTTTGTCCTATGATATGCTAGAATACATGCAGAGAAACTTAGTTCACTTTCAATTTGACAGCACCTTCAGTATGAATCTACCAGATTCAGTCTGCAAGCAAGCATATGGGCCGACTAGAAAATTTATTTATTTATTTGAGCTGTGGCGATGTTGCTCAAAACAAAAGCAGGGCCAACTAGATATAAGAGTCCCGGAGTAATTTGCTTAAGGTCCTCCCTTGCCTAAGGAGGGTTGTACTTTAATGTAGAAATAGGGGAGTTTAAGAATAATTGTGGATACTGGGAAGCCGAAATAGCAAGTAGCAGAAATGTCATACAAAGAGATGCTGGAAAATGTAATATTATAATCTTGATGATTATAATATGATGGTCTTAGTTGAAAAATCTAATAATGAAAAAAGACATATAGAATGAACATTTATTAAAGCTGTAAATGATCACAAAATGATACTAGCAATTACATACATCAACAATAGGCTAATAATTATTACAACCCATCAATAAGATAATCATGACACACAATAACAATTTTAAATAAATAAATTCTTTTATACATATTGGGAAAACAGTGACCAAACTAAAGTTGAGATGGGACGATCAATATAATTAATGAGGTTTAAAACAGCATTCATAATTCCATAAGACATCCTGAAAATACCTTAAAATGGAGTCTTAAAAATGAGAGTATCTTGATAAGTCCGCTCTGACATTTAGGTATCATACAAGTATGAATTAAATTTTTAATTACAATAGAAACTCGATAATCCAAACCAATAAATCAAGAGATGGTTAGATTATAATAGTGATCAAATACATAAAAAGTATGATCTTGTTCATACAATTCTTGTTTTTTTTTTTTTTATTTTTTTTTTTTATTTTTTTTTTTTTTTTTATTTTTAATAGAGTTCATTCTCATCAAAGTTAACTATGAAAAAGAACTCAGCATAAAGTGTCCATGAAATATATATCTTTTCATGGGAACTGAATCTGAATTAATCAAATTTATCTTTCCACATAACATTTTTATAAGCACAATTATGTTTATGTGTGATGGAGGGATGCACAGCAGAGAGCACAAGTAATATCACTAGAAAAATCTGATGTTCATAAACTAAAGCGATTTTTAGTTTCTAATGGAAAACAAAATCACAGTTATGAATTATTCAATATAACCACAATATTTCCTCAAAGTACAGTTAAAGGTTCACTCTAAAACAAAAACAAAAAAATAGAAATACTAGAGTGGCCTCTGGCAAAAATGTTTTATAAATTAATATAAATCCTAGTGAGAAGTGAAATCCCTGGAAAGATTAAGCTTCTAGTAGGGTTTATGCGCAAAGTGGTGGCCAGGCAAAAGTGAAAACTGTGTTGCTGTTTTTGGCATTGCACTCAATCCTTATACAAAAAATAATGAAAATAAAAGAAAATTCTCTTAAAATAACCAAAAAAATAAATTACTAAAACATTTCTTTCTGTTCTGATAACAAAAGGTTTCACATTATCGAGATTCTACTGTATGACTCAGACTATAGCTTTTTATTACATAAATTGTATTCAGATGTGGTTGTGTTAATGGCCTGTTGGACGAATCAGCAACTGCCCCAAATCAGGTCTAACATTTACAAAAATACAATGGCGTGGATTTTTGTCAGAACAGACCAGATATAATACAATTAAATATTGTTATCACTGGGCTATTGTTATGATATAACTATGATATATTTATCATAACAATTGATTTAGTAACTACATTCTGCGGAAAAAATATTATTGGACAATAACTATTAGGAAAATGAGAAGGAATAATTCTTTTATTCCCTTGTCTTATAATAGGTGTTCCACAAATTGTAAGTACACTACGTTTCTAATTGATTTATTCTTAAATACAGAGCAATTAGTCTTAAGTACTAATGAGATAGTTAAAGAAAGTACTATTTTACTATCTGAGATTTAACAGTCTTAACAATAGATAAAGGCTATAGTTTATAATGTCACAAGATATAGAACTGTTTATCTTTTCAATTTTATATATATATATATATATATATATATATATATATATATATATATATATATATATATGCCATAATATAAATTGAACATCACATTATACATGGATAAAGTTTATTAAAGTTAAAAACATTATAAGAATATTGAGTAATAATAATGTCGAAAATTGAGAAATATCAAATTCTATAGAAATGGGAAGAGAAAGATACTCCCTCAATACTAGATGAGGGCAAAAACTTATTTTTTTTTTCTTTTTGTAGATTTTAATAATTAGTTTTTGGTCCAAAATTGTTAAAAATGTACTAATAAATACAGAATGAAGAAGGAGAACCAGATACTTTTTGAAGCTATTTGCAGCTGATATGCTCGGCTATCATATGGAAAACAAAGGAAAGAGCATAAGACCCAATTATGTTTTTGTAGCCTTTCAATCTGCAACATTGTGCATTCAAACTTTTTTTTTTACATTATCAGGGACTATTTCACAATCACTTCATTATTTTCAGTGAATAGTCGGCTTCCTTAATGCACCAGCTGTAGGGAATATATTTTATGAAGGGAATGTTATATTATTCTTCATCTTCTGAACAATAAAGAAAGTATACTACAGTGTTTGGGTTATATGGAAAAAAAATGCTCCCCTCCCCCTGTTACAAAATGTTAGACAAAGGAGCGAGTAGGAACTTGTAGAAGCTAGAATTCCAATATTGAGGTACCTAGTTCCAGACAGCAATAAAGGTCTTTAGAGAGTCCGATAGTTATAATTCAAAATGGGAATAGTATCTGTTACAATACCAGATTGTGCAGTTTAAAAAAAAAAAAAAAACTGGTAGCAATTCATTACTTTGGAACATTTTATTACATAAACTTCAACAATTTTTAATCTGATGCACTAACAGTATTTCTTTCTTAGGATCAGCACTCAGAATTTTTTTGACTAGAACTAATGAAATCAGATACTATTTATAGGTCATTGAATTTTCATAAGTCAGAATATGAAGTTAGCAGATGGTTTCCTAAACACTTCAGCATTATTTTACATTTCATCTATTAAATCTTCATATTAATTATCTTTGTGAATAAATTGACTAAATCCCCCCTCCCAAAAAAATAAAATAATGATAATAATAAAGCACCTCTTCTAAATGGAAAAAAAAAAATTGTTTTATTTCTTCAGCCCTATTTCACATTTTTTCTAGATACATTCTCAAAAAAAATAGATAAAATAAATTTTAGTTATAAAATAATATGAAAAGGAAGAAAAAACTTAGTAAAACATGAGAACAGAAACCAGCCAATGTAGAAGTTATCCTGTCACTACTACATTTCCAAAAGCTTAGCCTCTTAAGGGTTAAACTAAAATTTTTGCTGGAGTTTCTGTGGTCCCAATGAGTAAGTTATAAAACTCTTCAGGGACCTGGGCCTTAACAATCACTTTTATTCATTATGGTTGTTCTCACAATGGACTTGTAATACTAGAGCCTCAAAAGAGCAGACCACTTAACCAGGAATACATGGGCGTGCCAACTTGAACCATCTAGTGCGTTGTACAATATTTAGGACAGTAGGCATTTCATAGAGGCCCAGAAGGTGTATGCCCAAATACAGTAGTGTTATTTATGTGTCACTACCATTAGATACTTCTTAGGCCAACTACTCTACTCTATCCTTATTGGTTTGAGTTCAAATTATGCCATACATTTTGAGTTGTCTGACAATATGAATCCCTAGATTTGTGATGTTCACAAAATGGTCTTGTGTAAGTAGTTTGGTGACAAGTAGGATATTGACACAGCTAAATAACATAAAAAATTGTATGGAAATATGATGTGAGGAGCTGATTGATCTTTAGCTGCTAAAATAGTCTCATGTAAGTGCATACATGCACTCACACTCACAAAACATAATTCCCCTTATACAATACATTCCATCCCTTCCTTATAACTCACAGAATCAGCTGCAAATGAGATTTGCAAATTATCGTGTTCTCCTATTCCATTCATTACCACCGATCGTTTTTGTTTTTTAATTCATATTTGTAAGATTATAATTAACAGTTTTTCTATTCTAACCCACAAATCCCATTCTACCCATATTTTCATCAGTTAAATGTACAAATAATATTTATTCTACTTTTTTAAAGCAATAGGTCTATGGACTAGGACAATATATATTTGAAGTCACTGAATTGCAACGATTCTCTGAACTCGCTCATTTCGCTGCTCAGAGTGGTTATTATCTCGTCAGTAAGTAGAGATGGATCGGTACCATTAAAGTCTTGCATAATTAGATTCAACAAAAAATAGTCAGAGATGTGCAAAATCAGCTTATAAAAGTATATAATATTATATTCAGCAATGCCTTGAATAATCCATGTATTATTGACTATGTAATTTCAGTATCTTCCCTTATATTACTCATATATTTCACACCTATTTGTATGAAGACAGACAAAATCACCTTTTTCAACTATTTATTTTCACTTGTCTATTCTTTATGTTTATGCATTAACGCTCTCTTAAAGTCATTTCAATTTAATACGTCAGAAACTAGTTTATTGTTACAGGCCTTTTGAACATACACAACACATTCAGCCTGGAAACAGACAATATCATAAACTCAATATAGAATGAGTTGACAAACAACAACCAGCAGTCATCAATTCAACCATTCTTATATTTATATACATTCAATATAAAACTAATTAAAATTTTGTAATAACTATCCAGCTTAATGCTAATATTATCTTACAGTTGAATAATCTAACACAAAGATTGCCTAATGTTAACTAATTGTTCGTTGCCTGTCAGCCTGCCCTAAAAAATGTAGGAATGTACTTAGTATTCACTCTACACCCAAAGATGTATACAGAACAAATAAATATCATAAAATAGTAAGTAACAATCAGATAATGCTAAAATAAAGTTCTAGGTTCACCATTATCATGTAAATATATCTTTGTTAACATCGTTCAAAGAATAAGAAATATTTCTAATAGTATTTATTAACAAATGGAGTACTTGGCCTATGAACAACAATCGAATACAGATACACTAAAAAAAGAGGAGCTTACAGAGTTAACAACGAAACTATTGACAGCATTTAATTCGAAAGAGTAAGAACACAGCTCCAAATGAAGAGATATCCAGCAGTTGTGAAAAAATATTAAATTTAACTTAAAAAATATTATGTAACTTCAAAGAGTATGAATCCTCAATAACAGATTCGAGTAAAAACTGAGGAGTGATACTGAACTCTTCAATGACAGGTTTGAACAGCAAGGAGCACAGAAACTAGGAAAGGTGTTGAATTCTTCAATGATGGAATTGAGCGGCAAGGAGTACAGAAACTAGGAAAGGTGTTGAATTCTTTAACGACAGAGTTGAGGGGCAAGGAGTACAGAAACTAGGAAAGGTGTTGAATTCTTCAATGACGGAGTTGAGGGGCAAGGAGTACAGAAACTAGGAAAGGTGTTGAGTTCTTCAATGACTGAGTTGAGGGGCAAGGAGTACAGAAACTAGGAAAGGTGTTGAGTTCTTCAATGACTGAGTTGAGGGGCAAGGAGTACAGAAACTAGGAAAGGTGTTGAATTCTTCAATGACGGAGTTGAGGGGCAAGGAGTACAGAAACTAGGAAAGGTGTTGAACTCATCAATGATGGATGTGAGTGGCAAGGAGTGCAGAAACTAGGAAAGGTGTTGAATTCTTCAATGACGGAGTTGAGGGGCAAGGAGTACAGAAACTAGGAAAGGTGTTGAATTCTTCAATGACGGAGTTGAGGGGCAAGGAGTACAGAAACTAGGAAAGGTGTTAAACTCATCAATGATGGATGTGAGTGGCAAGGAGTGCAGAAACTAGGAAAGGTGTTAAACTCTTCAATGGTGGACTTCAGTGGCAAGTACAGAAACTAGGAAAGGTGTTGAATTCTTCAACGACAGAGTTGAGGGGCAAGGAGTACAGAAACTAGGAAAGGTGTTGAATTCTTCAATGACGGAGTTGAGGGGCATGGAGTGCAGAAACTAGGAAAGGTGTTGAACTCATCGGTGATAGATCTGAGTGGTAAGAAGTATATAAAGTAGGAGTAGTACAGAACTCCTCAATGATGGATTATAAGCTAGAAGTGTTCTTGAACTCTTCTAGGAAGTATATAAAACATGTGAAAAGATAAGGGAGCGTTGAAATATGGAGTAGGGTTGAATTCTTCATCTAAGTAAGGAATCACAGTTATGTGGGATGGTGTAAGAAGAAGATTGGAGTAATGTTAAATTTTTCAAGATAGGAGCTACAATATTTGAGCAATCAATAGCAGGTGTGGTAGTACATCAGAGACGTTCCAAAAAGTTCAATGAATGAAACATAGCTTTACAGTTTATTGATCATGGAAGGTGAGAATCAGAAGTAGAGGTGTTAGCAGGTTTCCCTTAAGGGAAATCAGCTATTGAGGTCGTACTCATGACGCGATTTTCGAAAAATTTCTTGAAAAGTCCATCGATCCAACCAGAGATGACAAAAATGAGAGCCATTCAAAATTTGATATATATATATATATATATATATATATATATATATATATATCTATATATATATATATATATATATATAAATTTGTCTGTTAACACTTTAGCGACTCTGCACGCAGACACTCTGACAATGAGCCGACTTTTGTACCTATTAAACAAATGAAGGGGAGTCTTGGTCAATAGAACTCTAGCAAAGAGTAAAGAGAGGATAGATACTAGCTGGATGATACGACAATGAGGATGAGAGGATGGAATAGATGAGGACAATGCACAGAGTAGGATGAGGAGAGGATAGATACTAGCTGGATGATACGACAATGCAGAGAGTAGGATGAGGAGAGGATAGATACTAGCTGGATGTAGGATGAGGAGAGGATAGATACTAGCTGGATGATACGACAACGCAGAGAGTAGGATGAGGAGAGGATAGATACTTGCTGGATGATACGACAATGCAGAGAGTAGGATGAGGAGAGGATAGATACTAGCTGGATGATACGACAATGCAGAGAGTAGGATGAGGAGAGGATAGATACTAGCTGGATGAAACGACAATGCAGAGAGTAGGATGAGGAGAGGATAGATACTAGCTGGATGATACGACAATGGAGAGAGTAGGATGAGGAGAGGATAGATACTAGCTGGATGATACGACAATGCAGAGAGTAGGATGAGGAGAGGATAGATACTTGCTGGATGATACGACAATGCAGAGAGTAGGATGAGGAGAGGATAGATACTAGCTGGATGATACGACAATGCAGAGAGTAGGATGAGGAGAGGATAGATACTTGCTGGATGATATGACAATGCAGAGAGTAGGATGAGGAGAGGATAGATACTAGCTGGATGATACGACAATTAGGATGAGAGGATAAACTAGTTAAGAGGACAAGATAATGTCTTCCATAAAATGAAGATTGTTATGATCTTACGAGAATGGATTCAGTTATGTTTAGAAGAAAAGAGATTAAAATTAGAATTTGGTGTACTCGGCAAATAGTGATGATAATGAAAACTAGAGGATAATTTGTTACAGTTATTAAATAGCTCTACTAAAGAGGATGAGGATATTTTCTAGAAGATGAGGATAGTAATGAGTTGAGAGGGATCGATGCTGTTCAATGAGGAAGAGGAAAAGACTGAACATGAGAAGAGGATATAAGCATTTTTATCTCTGGAGGTGAGGAGGGCTAATGTATAGGGGCAAGTGGAGGCTGGAGATGATGGAGATGGCATGCCCGACACATAAGGTGCCCATTCAGCGGGTAGCAACGCTTGTCCGGCTCGTCAGTCAGCTGCATTCCACACTCCTGCAACACAGATAAATTCTTCAATACATAGACAATTTCAACATTTATTTATTTATAAAACATTAGATATTTCATGCAAAACAAACTCCACAACACACTGGACAATGTGTTCTGTCTAATAATATAATAACACATTTGTTTTTACTCTAAGAAAGAATAACCTACTTTAATAAGTCACTATCAAATTGAGAACATGTTTCTCCCTTATAAACCAATTGGTATTATAGCATTATGCTTGAGGAAGTATCTGAAAGAGAAATGTTTGAATTGGACAATATTTGAATCAATGATGGGGTTAGTTAGTACACTAGACTCAAATCCTGGTGGATACAAACATTTCTTTGGTCTTAGATCTATTTACTATTTAGGGGCTCAGGTTAGCCATGCGAGTTAAAGCGTTGACCTTTATCTCACATGGTAAACCTAGAGTGGCGAGTTCGATTCTTGCCTGGGCAAAGGAAATTAATTAGTGACGAAATTCATTAAATAACGTCCTAAAATCCCACCCTGGCTAGAAAAGGGTGGTAACCTGTAGATAACCCGTCCCGATTAGCCTAAGTTGCAAAAAGTGGACGTTAATAAATAATAATAATAATAATATTTACTATTTATAAATATTAAATAGGTTTCCATTTTTACTGAGATCAATTATATATTGGACAAGGGTAATAAAAGTTCTTCATGCCTCAGACAATATTTGTGTTCATTACTGCATATCTTTTATTCTTCTGGGTATTTTAGATGCTCAAATTAATATTTTTAAATATTATTATATACTTTATGTCCCTCCACAATAAATAAAATCCCAAAAAAAATGATTGATTAACTAAAATAGCATTAAATGATTTTAATCTTTAATTTAAAAAAAATGAACTAGTTTAAAGGAATGAAAATGCCCAGGAGGGTGAAATATATCCAAAACTGAAATAATGTCTATGTGGCCCTAAGGATATATATATATATATATATATATATATATATATATATATATATATATATTAGTCTGTTAACGCTCTAGCAGTTGCAATTTTTGATTGATCATTAATGGCCACCCAGTGGGAGGGGGGGATTTCGATATTTCTAATATCTCAGTTATTATGTGTCGGGCCTGACAATTGTATAGAAGCAATATTATTGCACAAATAAGGTTCTGTAAATGTTGTAAAGTACATGTTTTCGCTATTTGAATATAAATCGAGATATTTGTATTATTTAGTTTTCAGCCTTGAGTAAACCCTACTCCTAGTCATGTCATATTAACAATAATCTGTTACATTATGAAACACTGTATTTGAAGCCTAAATTTTGTTTATTAGAACCTTTTCCTGTCAAGTTATATTCTCATCCAACTCCACAGTGTAGCACATTTAAAAACCAAATGACATCAGGTACACCATACAAATCCATTCTGTATGTTCATATGTTTGGTGTTGATTCTGGCACTCATCTATATTGCTCATCAATAGATCCAAATGTCTGTCACAGGATTGGTTTAGCAGATCTCTTGTTATTTTTGGTAAGAGTCCACATTTAGTGCAAAAATTTAGTACAATGTGCATGTGTCCGTTTGATGGTGTTATACAAATTTGTAGATTTGGTTTCCTGTTAAACTTTTAATGCACAGAGCTTGGTGGTGGGAACCAAAACAGCTGGCCGAACCTACCATTTTGGATTCCATTCTATTCACCTTCCAGGTACTTCAATAAACTATAACTTGGCTATGTGAATGCCTCTAAACCGATAGAACTACCAAACTCCTTAGTCCATATGGACATTTTTCTCGTACTTAGCTTTTCCTAACTTATTCTAATTCACAATTATCACACTGCTCATTCAGACTCGTCTATAGCACCAGCTATTACTGAGATATTTTTGTGGATGTTAAATAAATTATTAGTATGCACCAGGTACTCAATATCACCAGAAGTTTTTTTCTTATCTTCAAAACACTACTCATATGTTGTGAATAAACATTTAATAATGCTAGTGGTCAATTATATAATGTTTCCATTCAAATCAAGTTTTTCCAGAAAATATAGCTGTAAAATGCCTTTAAAAGTACTAGTAGTTAAGTCACCTAGTCCTTACTGAATGCTTATTTTACATTCTTGGGTAAAATAGGTCCATTCAAAAAGTAATATAATTCATAAAACATTTAAATAACTTTAGATTTATTTAGTAGAAATATGCAGATTACGCTATTAAGTAGAAATTACCTCACATATATAGCAGTCGACGTGGAAATCTTTGTCCATTGACACTACTCTAACTGTCTCTTCAGTACCCTGGACAAAACATAAATGTCAAAATATTTAGCTAAAATTTATGAAGCATAATTTCCTCACGTACTTCTATTTTCCAATGACAAAAAAAAAATCTAATATTTTATGATAGGGGAAACAAGGAAGGAAAAACTATTTTTTGAAATTAAAATAAAAAATGCATATACTAATTTTTAGAATACACAATGACAGCTTTATGAGGCACTGTGGTAGACAATAACAAAATATTTTGAGACCTGCCCCAATAGAGGGCAAGAGGGATTCTGGAAGAGACTATGGGCAATGGGCCCAAAATTCCATAACAATGTACAAATGCATGCAAAGTTTTGTGAATTTACATCTACTAATTATAAAGATACTAAGTTTATATGAATAAATGAATAATGCATAATTATATTAATTAGATCCCAAAGATATATAACAACAATAATATGATGCATATAAATTAATATTATCATACAATTATATAACAATGATCAAATAAGATAAAAACCTGATCATAAAAAAAGCAAATAAATTATTGTAACATAAAAAATCATTTATTATTTGACTAACTGTGAAACCCAAAACATTCATGAATGCAATACACTAATTTTATTTTTTTGTTCATTTTAGACTGTGACATATTATTTACGATTAGACTTTTTAAATATTTTGCGGTTATAAAAATTTTTTATTAATATTGTCATATTAAAATACTTTAGCTCTCCTGAATAAGTACCAAAGAGGATTAGAAACATGTAGAGCATAAAAAAATTAACTAGAAATTATTCATTTTTATGTTAATTGATATAAGTTTAATATATCAGGACCATTTCACACAATACATAAATTAATATCCCTTGATAGTGACCATCACAAATTTAAACACTTCACTTGTGCGTATAAGCTGATGGACAGAGATTAAAACACTTTTTCTCCCTTATATTTTGTAATTTAGTTGAATAATTCAATATAAAAAAAAAAAAAAAAAAGATTAGTTTTTACTGAAGTTTTATCAATACTTCCTAAATAATATCAAAACAACTTGATTATAATTTCGACAATTTTTATAATTACATAACGGGTGATACGTGAAAATTTACAAAAACAGAGATGGTAATTTAATAAATCATTGCTAATTTTATATGAAAATTATTTTCTTTATTTAATAAATTTAAACTTAAATACATTAGTAATACTAAATTAAAATAAAAAACAGGAGATTTATTCAGAAATGAAATTAATGGTTTATAAGTATAACTGTAACATATTTTATTAAAATTATACTTCAAATTAACCAAACTATATTATTGACTCATCCATTAGCAATATGATAGTTTCCTATGCCATTTTCAAAATATAGCATAGGTGTCTTCAGAGGGTTGCAGGAATACATAGTATGTTAGTTAGTTTTCTGATGTGTTAGTGCAAGTGAAGGTACATTGATTTGTGCTCTGAGAGGTTACCCCTATTATTTAAAAATGATCAAAGAAAGTTAGAATGAAAGTATTATTATTGTGTTAAAATTAAAAAAAAAAAAAAAAAATAATAAAATGTAAGTTTATCAACAAAGAAATGTCTATAGCTTTGTGGGTATTAAACATATGGCTCAAACCTAACGTAGATTAGGGCAACCTTTCAAAACATAACTGAGAACCAAAACAAACTTTAATTATTGCTTAAATCAATAACTGCATTTATTAATAATGAAGCTTCTAAGGATATGATTTATCCTCATATCCTGCTGGCCATACTTCTAATTGATTTTGGGAAAACACTATAAAAAGTATAACATTAAGAGATTATGTCAATATTATTCCTGTAGTCCTATTTTAACTTGTAACCTGTTTCTCCGCTTCCTCAATGCCAACAGGATTCCAACAATCAATCTGGATTCAACTCCATGGAATTATTTATTATAATAAATGAAATCTGCTTTTTTTTCTAATAGGTCTTTTGGTTCAAAATTATACCTTCTATATCATAGTAATTCTCAAAATGCTATGAACCGACATAGCAAAGACAAAATAAGCCTATTTTATAGAGGACATCCTGTTATAAGCAAAAAGTGAAATCCTGCTCCTTAGTTGCACTATTATGTAAAATACGGGACAGTTGCATTTCAAATAAATTTCTAGGTATATCCCAAATACTTAACTTTAAAAGCAAAATATATAAAAAAGACATGGTCCTTACTAAATCAAAATAATTTATACAAAAGTAACAAAGGTAAAAACAGGCAATAAACCATATTCCCAGGCAAACCCAAGTGGATAAGTGAATTTAGAAGAGGGATTTAGTTAAAATATTCAAATTTATAATATTTGTCTATAATTATTGACCATAGAGTATCATCACAAAGAATGTCTTGTCTAATTAGAATCTATAATTGAATCCAAATTGTGAACTAGAACTTAAATACTTGGATAATTCTCTGAATTTTATCAAAATAAAATATGCATATTGAACTACTAAACAAAATTGCTTTAATTCAAATAAATAAACCGTAAAACTATTTTCAAATAAAAAGTATTAGTGTTACTCATAATTCTATGAGAATGAAGGTTTTATATATATATATAAATGTTTAACAATCCCTGCTGTAAAATAAAATTATTTTTCAAAGCTTGGTTAAAATAACAAACTGATTAAATATTAAAAGGTAAACACATAAAAGAAAAGAAAAATGTATTATATTGGGTCAGAAAGGTTGATAAAGTAATGAGGTTTTTTTAATTTTAATTTTATTATTCAGAGATCAATTTCTTTAGCTTGTGTTCAAGCTGTGCTGTAAAGAACTAACTGATTTAATTACATTTTTTTTTTGTGGCCACTGATTTTGGAATTTTATCAAATAAATAAAAACCACTGCCTTCTTTTTAGTCTTTTCTTCAGCTTCTCTCACAATTTTCACTTCAAGGACAGCCTCTCCATGAGTAAAACATAACGTAATTTAGATGTTTTTACTTAGACCTTCATCATTAATTAGATGGCTGGAAGTTTGGTCAATGTGCGTGGAGGTTTCCCTTGAAGTGAAAAACTTTGTATTGGAGTTTCATGAAAGAAAAGTTCCTATGTGCAATAATGATTCTTAAATAGTTAAACCACATATTTAACAACGTATGATTTGATATGAGTATCTAATAGGTTATTAACTGTTTCCTGGGAAGAAATAGTATAATATTTTCCAAAAGTTTAGATAGTTTGTGCTTCAAGTAGGAAGTTGCTGAACCCACACTTAAATTTTTCAGGAGAAACTAAAGGTCAAGTACATTCATAATAAAAGTTGGATTGGAAGAAGTGGGAAGTTAGAGGAGAGATGGATGAAATGACTGCCGTACTTCTCCTCAAAAATTGTTATATAACCAATTTTGTAGACTAAGTAATTATCTAAAAAAATTCTTTCAATTTTTCTCAATCAAATACTATTTGTATGTTTTTGTTCTTAACCTTGAGTAAACCCCCTTGTATGGTAACAATTTCCAGAAATAGCTATTTTATCACTATCTAATGTTCAGTTAAAATCTTAAGTATCACCATAAGGTGTTTTTACTAAGAGAGAAACAGAGAAAAGAATGTAAAATGAAAAAAACATGTTTGTCATTCTAAAAGAGAGACATGTGTGCGGGCGGCTCTTTGATAATATACAATTAATTTTTACATACTATGCTAAGTTTAAAATTAAATTATTCATTTTTAAAAGGAATTAAGTGAGGAATTACTGTATGTGAATCAGCCTGAGTAGGGCTTCTGTAATATTTTCTATTTGTATAGTTCCCAATTGAGAACTAATTAAATTTTCTTTGTGTGATTATCAAAAATTCTCAATTGCTACTTAATTAATATTTCCAAATATGCATTTGACTCAATTGTTTCCAACCCAATATAATGAAAACAGTATAAGTAAAAAGAAAGAGAAAGAGAGAGATAGAGTTAATGTCAATGTACCTCAACTGGAGTGATTCCTTTACCACAGGCGGCGCACTTGGGGGCAAACACCCTGGAATCAGAGCACAGCGCCCACAGGTTAGTAAACATTCCAATCATCAATCAGTCTATTATATCTAGCAATACTACAAATAGCAGTTATTCTACAATTACTACTATATCTACTTAGAAAATTAGTAAAGCATATTCATTAAAATAGAAATCAATTTGTTAAAGTAAAAGCAACCATTGTCCAACGCCTTGTGTATACAATTTTTAAATAAGTTAGTACTGCCCCATGATTCCTTTCTTAGCAAGGAAAATAAAGTATTGTGTTCCAGTACAAAGCTTCTTTCAGTGGTAATTTCAGGTTCATCATCATCACACCCTGATTAGTTATTACAACAGAATAGACCTTCAGTCAAAATTAACGCACCGCTCAATTTTTACAATGTCATTAACGTTGCATTCAATATCTATACATATTAAAAGATAGGTTAATCATTTTTTACAATCAGGGTATATTTTTAGTCCAACTGTAACCATACCCATCTATTTTATGAAAAAATTAAGCTAAATGAGTGACAAAAATAATTATTTTCATAGTAGAGATGGCAAGTCAAGAAAACATTTATAAAAACAAGCCATAATCAGACGTTTACTGATTAAAACAAAATTATGAATAAAATTTCATTCAATGAATAAAACTCTAATTATTTTGTACAAATTCTATTTACATTTAGTGGGTATATCTTTTCTTACTCACTTGTGCTTATTAAAGGTAGTGTAGTAACAGCAAACAATTTTGATTTTCAGATTTGAGTATTGTTTATGTAACATGAGTATAAGTGGAGGTTTACTGAAGGCTGAAAATTCCAAATATCTCGGTTAATATTCAAGATACAGAATAAATATGTATAACAATAATTATAGTACATTTAATTTGCAATAAGATTGGTTCTATAAAATATTTTGATCAAACGTATAGTAACGGAGAAATTTCAAATTTTCAAAATTCTCTCCCTGGTCCGATTTCAACCGTTAACGAACTTAATCTTTCTTTTTAAATAAATCGACTAAATATCGAGTTTGGTAACGATTAAACAATAATTGCGATGGCTTGAGAGCGGTAACAGACATATATATATATATATATATATATATATATATATATATATATATATATATATATATATATATATTGTTGCGAAAATTAAATAGATGAATAATTCTTCAGAGAGAGAGAGAGAGAGTCGCGTATTTGGAAAGTGTGACGTAGATCAAAGCAGCCGACAGGAAAGTTCTAGCCTCTATAGACCTTCCAGCCAGACCTCGAACAGTCTAGACAGTTCCCCTTTGATGTATGCCGCCTCCCTATAAAAAGGAGCTCGGGCCAGCCGTGAGTCAGTTTATGCTCAGCGATATCGATGGTCACATCAGTGCTACAGTGCGACTTAGTGCAGTGCGGTAAAGAGTTTTTTTATAAGAAGAACAGTGTTGTGCCATGACTGTAAGTAACAGTTTAGTGCCGTGTTTAAGACAGTGCAGTGCCGCGAAGTAAAGGACAGTGAAGTGCCGCGAAGTAAAGGACAGTGAAGTGCCGTGAAGCAAAGGACAGTGCAGTGCCGTCTTTCTGTGAATTTCAGTGAATTATTGGACTGTGACTCATTGAAGAACAGTAACGCTATCAGTGTATACTGTGAGTAGTGATTAAGAATAATCACCAAGTTTATTGTGCATTGTGAAATAAATTTTGCAGTGATAAAAACTGTGAAACTTGCGAGTATTTAATTTTGCAATCCTAAAGAACTCTTATTAAAAACGTTTATTACTGGTTTTGGTATTACAAAAACGTAACAACTGGTGTCAGAAGTGGGATTGCAAAATTAAAATCAACAAAAATGAAGTTTGAAGAACTAAAAATGGAACATCTGAAGAAGGAGCTGGTTAAATTGAATCTGCCAACAACAGGAAACAAGGCTGAACTACAAAGACGGTTGACAGATGAATTCCAAAGGCAAGGAATTGATATAAGTGCTCATGAGTTTGACACTAAGGAAGACATTGCTGTAAGTACTCCTTTCTCAAGTAGCAATTTGGATTTAAATTCAATTTTGGCTGCAATGATGAAATTATAGCAGATAATAACCAGAAACTCTTAGAAGCTTCTAGAGCTAATTACGAAAAAATAGAAGAAGCTTCTAGAGCTAATTATGAAAGACTAGAAGAAGTTTCTAGAACTAATTGCGAGAGGCTAGAAGAGAAATTTCAGGAAGCTTCTAGAAGCAACAGTGAGAAGATCTTAGCGGAAGTAAGACAAGAATTTCAAGAAGCTTCTAGAAGCAACAGTGAGAAGATCTTAGCGGAAGTCAGACAAGAATTTCAGGAAGCTTCTAGGGCTAATTGCGAGAGGTTAGAAGAAAAATTCCAGGAAGCTTCCTGAACAACAAACCAAAAACTCCACGAAATATCAGAGGTGTTGGACAAACGAGTGGGAGCAATAGAACAGAGGGTCGGCGAGTTTGATGAAAAACTCTGCGGCATTAAGAAGAATGTTGAAGAGAAAATGACCAACCTACAACGAAAGAAAGGACTATCCCCGAAATTGCAAACGCACTGGGAGGGACCTTACAAGGTGATAAAGAGATTGAACGACGTTGTCTACCGGATACAGAGATACCACAATCCGAGGTCTAAAATGAAAGTGGTACACCTAGAGCGACTAGCCAAGTATGGCAACGGCGATATTGAGCCTATTCGGGACGAAAAGGCTTAAGTGGGCGGCAGTGTTGCGAAAATTAAATAGATGAATAATTCTTCAGAGAGAGAGAGAGAGAGAGAGAGAGAGTCGCGTATTTGGAAAGTGTGACGTAGATCAAAGCAGCCGACAGGAAAGTTCTAGCCTCTATAGACCTTCCAGCCAGACCTCGAACAGTCTAGACAGTTCCCCTTTGATGTATGCCGCCTCCCTATAAAAAGGAGCTCGGGCCAGCCGTGAGTCAGTTTATGCTCAGCGATATCGATGGTCACATCAGTGCTACAGTGCGACTTAGTGCAGTGCGGTAAAGAGTTTTTTATAAGAAGAACAGTGTTGTGCCGTGACTGTAAGTAACAGTTTAGTGCCGTGTTTAAGACAGTGCAGTGCCGCGAAGTAAAGGACAGTGCAGTGCCGTGAAGTAAAGGACAGTGAAGTGCCGTGAAGTAAAGGACAGTGCAGTGCCGTCTTTCTGTGAATTTCAGTGAATTATTGGACTGTGACTCATTGAAGAACAGTAACGCTATCAGTGTATACTGTGAGTAGTGATTAAGAATAATCACCAAGTTTATTGTGCATTGTGAAATAAATTTTGCAGTGATAAAAACTGTGAAACTTGCGAGTATTTAATTTTGCAATCCTAAAGAACTCTTCTTAAAAACGTTTATTACTGGTTTTGGTATTACAAAAACGTAACAATATATATATATATATATATATATATATATATATATATATATATATATATATATATATATACACACAGTTTTGAACGGACCCCTCATTTTCGTCATCTCCTAGGTAGGAGATGGACATTTGAAGAAAAATTTCGAAAATCGTGTCATCAGTGCAATCTCAATAGCTGATTTCCCTAAAGGGAAATCTGAAAAAATTTAAAACACTGTTAAATAGTCTTAACTTTTGACGTTGAAAACAGCTATTGTTTCTTTTTCTCCAATTATTAACACCAGTGAGTTAACCCTGGAAATTCTGTGGTGTCTTCTAGCATATGGGAAATTGTTAAGTACTCAACCCCTACACTTGTTTGCCTTCTTATGTATGTTTAATCCTATAGCGACAGAAGCTTTCTTCATTAAACTCAAGCCTTCAAGGATGATATTCAAATACCGAAGTCTTCCTTTGCAACAATTTGCCACTTTGTTTGGAACTTTCTGAGAGCTCGAAACACCATCAGAGCTCTGACTCCTTACAGGTGTGAAGCCTGAGAAGCACTCCTCGAAATGAAGTGCTCAGTAATCAACAAAACTATAAGGATCAGAGCATTGAACATGATTCTCAAAAAGTTACTAAGAAAATAATAAACAGTTGTGAAGGAAGACATGGATTTTAAATATCATCCTTGAGTGATGTCCTTCTTGTCTAACTACAACATTAAGTTATTTTTCAGTCTTAATTTGATCTCCAGGCAAAATTTGTCTCAGGAATTTAATTGAGAGGGATGAATTAAGAACTCTTAACATTTTTCGTAGAAGGCCACTCAATGAGTGAGGTAGCTAGAAGACCCAATGAGCATCAAACATATGCATCAAACAAACTCATGATGCAATTTTCAAAAAATGTCTTGAGATATTATTGACCATAGGGAATGTTTACATATATATCACACCAGAGGAGAAATAGAGCATAAAATGTGAGATGTAACTGTGTCATTCCAATGGATAATCTACTTAGTTAAATAGCTCCCATGTGGAGAGGACTTTCTTAAACTACGCTAAAGTGCCAGTAATTACTCTGTGATTGTTCAATGAACTTTCCGTGATTCTCAGATTAGATTTAGACATTCTAGATTTAGATTCTAAACTGTCAAGATAACAAGACGCCTTTCTGTGCAGCACACTGACTAAAGTCATTAAAATATTTTGAAAAACACAAATAGGAGAGAAAGGAAACAAAATGTGGCTTAAGAAAACCAAATTCCGACAGATAAGGGCACAAAGACACTGTTGTAACAAAGAGGATTAAGCAAAGATAAGAAGAAAGCAATGGATAACAAATATTCTACTTCTACTACAATTATAATCTCATTGATAAACTCTATAAATTCACCTTTAAAAAGTATAGATAAAGAATAAATCATTAAAGAAATTAATAACTGAGTGGTGCATTAATTTTGCCAAGCAATTTATTAGAATACAAATGTATTTGGTTCATTTCACTTATTTCCTTTAATTTTTAAGAGAACGCAGTGTAAGTAGTAAGAAACTTAAGAAGAGCTCTAAGTTAGCTTGAAGGACAAACCCATTTAATAAGGATCAATAAGAAGGCCAAGTCCTCTGCTGTTTTTAACACAGGCTCTGTTACTGTTTGAAAACAGTAGAGGACTTGGCCTTCTTATTGATCGTTATCAATTGGTTCCTCTACCATCCAGCATATTCCAGAGAAAACCCATTTAATTTTTTAAAGCATGAATCTAGTGCTGAGAAGATTTTAACACATCACATCTCTGCTCGAAGGTGAGCATATATAATATACTTGTCATACAAATAAATAAGTAATGTAAAAAATGGAAAATTATTTATTGTTATGTACTGTTAAGATAGGTATAATGATAACTGCAATCAAGTTACCACTATAACTTATAATTATAACAATCAAAGTTTGTTTTCTAATAATTTTTATATGTACATGTACTAGAACTAATGTGTTAGTTGTTGACATATTAACAGCTGTCTCATCGCTGACTATCTGAAGTTAGTGGTACGACTTACCGAGATCATTGTATGAAATAATGTTAATGCTCCTGAAGAGGTGCCATGAGGCATGTAACATATGATTAAATAAATGTTTTAATAGAAGAAGGGCTTTTATTTATTCACCTTCAGCCTAGATTATAGTATGATAATATATTGCAAAGAATGTTTATTGAATTGAGTAAGAAAAGAGTAGGTTAGGGTTAGATTGAAAAAAGATCAATAATAACAATACTTAAAACCAAAAGTATATTTAAATGTATAAATATAATTAATCCCACTTAAACGGAGTAAATCCAAATAACTGAATAATAGTGAAAACCCCTTGAGAATGAGCCTTTTAATATTTTAGTTAACAACAAAATTTACAGATTAAATCATTGGGGGTTGAGAAATGATATACGATTAGAATTAAACTATTAAATATGTAAAGATAGTTATATAGCTATAATAACAGAGTTGGCTCTGATTGTTTGAGCATTTCTTTACAATATATTCCATTTTAAAAAAATGAGATTAAGGTAATTTTATGAACCAGTAGTCAGCTTAAAAATAAATGAATCAAATAACTCATAAATAAACTTTATAAATCTAAAATATTTGGCTCAACGCAACATCCCATGGCTTTGATGGAAGGCCTGCTGTATTGTAATGTACTGCCATTGTAAAGTTGTATTGTAAAGTCCAACATCTTCATTTAATTAGATTGCAAACTATCTCACAATGACAAGTAGGACTGGAGGAAGGGATAGAAATCGAAATTCAAAGCCAACAAACACACTCATAAATAAAATTTAATGTCCAAAAGCTGGGGTTTTGAGCCTGGCTCCTCTAATACATAAATTCTGTGCTTTAAACACTAGTCAGCACAGGTTTCTTTGTCAATCAAAGATATTTAATTAACTAGTTTATTCTTTGTTGTAAAGTATGAGTTTTACTTAACTTTACAAAACCAAAAGTAGTTTGTCCTTATATGCCAATACATTTTTGCTAGTTGAATTGTATAGAATTTTTTATTTATTTACTTTTCATATAAAACTACAAATCCATTAAGATGTTTTCCCATTAAGATATAATTGGCCAATTATTTATTGACTTAAGAGAGCTCCAAACATTTTCTGAAATTCACATAAAAGTTGAAGAACTAGAGTTAAAAGCCTTAACAGTCAGTAGCAATATAACTTCCTATCAGATAGAATCGAATGACAGTTGAACTGGATGAGGTACAAGGTGGGAGTAAAGAACTTAACTAACCATACAGTTAAACAACCTAAAACTACTACTGTAAAATAGGAGTCAACATCAGCACTGCATGAAAGTGTATTGATAAACTGATCTTGTCCAATTATGGATTAATCCAAGATTATTTTTATGTTTAATTTAAAGAAAATAGTGATCAGTATTCAGCATGGATATAAGTGCCATAGGAATGTAATACTAATGTAAGCAGTGTATTAAAAACCATGCAATAACGTGATCTATAGCGAGCCCACCATCACCTATCCAATCCTCAACATGCATGAATCAGAGAACCACTGCAATGTTAATCAGAACAATGCTAAAGCACATTTAAAACTAATTAAAATATATAAATAACATCAATAAATATTTAAATAATTAGTATACCTGTGGTAATCATTGACGCAGTAAATCTTGTTGTCTACATCAACAGTAAAAGGAACTCCATCCAGACACTCATTACACATACAGCATCGAAAACAGCCAGGGTGGTATGATTTTCCCATTGCCTGCAAAATCTGTTTAACAAATTACCATTTATTCTAAACTAATAATGTAATATCAGTTGGTGAATAGTATCAAAGCTGAAGGGTTTGTCGGCATTTGAATTGAAAATTTCTATGCGATCTTTACAAGCCAAAAATGTTAAAAATTAGAATTAATAGATTAGGGTTAAAGAAAATGTCAATTACTGATGTATTCTTTAATCCTGATTTTCTATTTGAACCTCCACCGTCCAGGACATTTCACATATATTATGTAAGAGTAAGTTACAATTCATTCAGAAAATATTTAAAATCTTTTCCATTTTATTAATCACACCTACATAACCATTCCAATTTTATCCTTCCCATTTTTTTTAGATGGATGTGGAATTTATAGCGTTTGGACATAACTAGGCAAGTCAAGTGACTCCAAGAGAGTGACAATTAAGTTGTGTCGAACACCTTATCATCTTGTTAAGGCCTAAAGTATACATACAAATAAAGAACCATACTGACCACTATTTAACAAGAGCAAGACACCTCAATTAATGTTTCTAAAGATAACAGTATGGAGCTAACTGTAGTTCCGTTACTGGCTCTGGCTAAGTATTAGGCTACTGCTGGTACTTTGTAACGAACTATTGAGAGAGAGATTCTAAAATTTGTTTCAGCAATGGAACAATCTATGTGTAAAAGACTAGGGTAGACAAAGAAGCATAAACAAAATAGGGTTGTATGTGGTGCCAACTCAGTGAATGATGGCAAAGGAATTCTTGATTTGATGATGAATGAGAAGAAAAGGCAAAAAAAGAAATGAGCCTAAATTAAAAATTTTCATAGAAAATTATGGACAAAACATACTCCCCAAAAAAGAAATGTATACAAGCAAAATAAATCTAAAATTACATGGTTTTTGTAGTAACAATTAAAATAAAGGTTTTTGGGCCCAGATATTGATTGACATAATCTTTTATTACAAGAAAATGATTATTTAGGACAAAAAACAACAACAAAGGATGTTGTTAGAGGGGACCGTGTATGAAAGAAAATAAAAATCTGTTTTCACCATTACTGAACTTCTACAGGAAGTGCCTTCCGCAAGCTATGCATAGCACGGGATTGGTGCAGCCCTGTAGCAGTATAAGATAAAGTGTGGAGACCCTTGGGATTTCCCTCCCTTTTCCTGGTGCAGCAGAATTATGCTAATTATGACAGGGAGCTCCTTGCGATTTATGAGGCAGTGAAGCACTTCCGCCCTCTCGTCAAGGTCTGCCCTCAACTTTTTCATAGTTATGGACCACAATCCGAGTAAGCCACTCTTTGCCCCATCTGTCATCTTGGCTGGCTTCATCAGCCAGTTCAACAACAGACATATGATACAGGCCAGGTAGCAAGAATGTTGTCCACAATGCTCTCTCAGCCATCGATGAGATAGACTTCCCTAATAATTTGGAAGCTCTGGCAGAGGCACAGCAGAAGGACCCTACAGTCCAACTGAAGCTGATGTCGATGGCTAGAACAAAGTCCGTTCTAATCTGTAATATCTCAAAGGCGACCCCAAGGCTTTACGTACCTCCAGAGTTCAGGCGCTATACTTTCTCTACTGTCTGCATGGCCTCAGCCATCCAGGTATCAAGGCAATGAGGAAATTCCTCTCCCAACACTATTTTTGGCCCGAGATGAGTTCCGACATAGGCAGCTGGCCAAAGTCCCTGTGTCCCTCGCCAAGGGGCCAAGGTTCATCCCCATACGACGACACCCCTTTAAGGATAATTTGGAATGACTCAAACACGCAGAACCATAACACCCACTGAAAGGCATTCTGGCACAATGATGTGACTAGCTGCCCTAACATCTTTCTCCACAAGGATGCGGTCCAGAAACCCTTTGTTACACCTTATTCGGAACAAGGTTATAGAGCGAGGTGATAACATATTCACAGTAATCGTCAGTACAAGGAGGTGAATGTCTGAGTCAAGCCAGCCTGCCTGATGGAGCAACACAGATGAGATACTGTAGTGCTGTACCAACTTTCCCAGAAACCTCCATGGCCGTGGACAAATCAGCAACTCCCACAGAATCCTAGTACTGACACACAGACACACAAGAAATGGAGAGACACCCCCTACGACACCTGATGGATAAAGAACCAAGTCCGGCCGTCCGTTGAAGAAGGTGTTATTCTTCCATCAGTGACTCCGTCAATAGGGGGCGAGTGCTGGTGTGGCAACTTAAGTTGCTGTGGATACATAATAAACATTGTCGTGGCAACAGATTCAGAGAGACGTGGACAAGAGAAGATAGTTCAGGCTAACTTTTGAGGAGTATTAGTACAAAAGTATTATTACAAGTGTATATGTGTATGTATATTTCTTTGAATATAATAAAAGTGTTGTATTATGAACTTTTTTTTCATAAACTAAACATGTTGAATACTCAACATGCAATTGTTGAAACGAGTCAGGTATAAATGATAATAAATAAAATACATACCATCTCCATTATTAGGTGGCCACAAATTGCACACTTCTCTGCAGTTTGCTGGAAACCAGAATACTGAAAAAAAACCCCAAAAAAACCATTAGTAATGAGTCACCAATAATTAAAACACACTAACAAAATTGAGTTAATATCCATTCAATATTATTTATTTTCTTCTTATTTTTTTTTTATTTATTTTTTTTTTTTTTGTACGCATTTGCTATTATATTCAAAAATTATTTTAGACAAGTATCAATAATAACTGAAACAAGGCACACTTATGCAAGAAAGATTTTGATCACACATTCAGCAGCTTTATTTAGACAAAAATAGATAAATTTAACAAATAAATCATTGGCTTAAAACACCAGGCCTTTCACAATGTTTTAGCAGATTTCCCTTACGGGAAATCAGCTATTGAGGTTGTACTCATGATGCGATTTTCGAAATTTTTCTTCAAATGTCCATCGATCCTACCCAGGAGATGACGAAAATGAGGTCCGTTCAAAACTGTATATATATATATCTATATATATATATATATATATATATATATATATATATATATATATATATATCTATCTATCTATCTATATATTTGTCTGTTACCGCTCTAGCGGTCGCAATTTTTGTTTGATCGTTACCAAACTCGATATTTAGTCGTTTTATGTAAAAAGAAAGATCAAGTTCGTTAACGGCTGAAATCGGACCAGTGGGAGGGGGGGTTTAGAGGGGAGGAATTTTGAAAATTCGAAATATCTCCGTTATTATACGCCGGATCGAAAAAGTGTACAGAATCAATCTTATTGCAAATTAAATTTACTATAAATATTGTTATATACATTTATTCCCTATCTTGATTATTAACCGAGATATTTGCATTTTTATGAAATTTGGGCCGATAACGGATTTTTGAATTTCCCGCGAAAAGCTAGTTCGCCCATTTGCCGTCACCGTTTGGCTCTCCTATGGAGATTTCTCTACTGTATAACTTCACGTGGGAAATCTGCTTAGTTTACGCAGCCCCTGCGTGACGGACTTTTTTATAGGGGGAGGGAGTTCAACTGGTCAGGTTGACACTGCCTCTAATGTACTGTGGTGGTACTACAGACCATAGATCCACTACTTCTTTATTTAAGTAACTCCACAATTTCTATGCAATACTGAGTGATACCTGGGGGGACGGATAGAAGTTGAACCTCAAAAACACAGTGACCACACAACTAATTAAAATTTAGGGTGTGATCTCACAGTTTGAACTTGAAAAGTCTAGCATAGAAACCCAGTGCTTTTTGACTGGATCACTGTTTCCATTAAATTTGACAAAGGAAATTATATGAAGAAATCATACAATTTAACTCCCCATTCTCCTAAAAAAATGACTATAGAAAGTTTTATATATATCTTTTTAAACAATATCATAAACTAGTATACAAAAAGTCTGTCACATGTTGGTATGACACACTATTGATCTATTCTCCGCATATTTTTTTCTATTTCTAACTAAAAATCGGATAAATAGAATTGGGGATTTGCCAAAGGCTGAAAACAAGGAAGTAGGAGTAATATAATATTAATTTTTAAGCATGGCTTAATATTTAAGCTACAAAACAAATCAATAGGACAGGAGTTGTAAAGTGTCAATAGCTTAAAAA
Organism: Riptortus pedestris; assembly: GCA_019009955.1. Lineage (NCBI taxonomy): Eukaryota > Metazoa > Arthropoda > Insecta > Hemiptera > Alydidae > Riptortus > Riptortus pedestris. Next base: position 106,807,528 of record CM032229.1, on the reverse strand, counting down.
GATTTGTTCTAGAATATTTTACAATGCGACTCATAATACCAGAGATATTTTGAATTTTCAAAATTCCCCCCTATTCCAGGCACGATTTCAGCCATTAACAAATAGTGAAGAATGAAACAGTTAAATATTGAGTATGGTATATAAGAAATAAATATTTACGTTTAAAGAGGCAAAATCTTAATTGATGACGTCATCACTTTATTTGCATGTATCTCACATAGAAAACACTCAATGAAAACAATATTTGCTTGGAATAAAGTGATATAACAGCTCATTGTTAATATAACATTAGTAGGAGTGGGGGTTTATTGAAGGCTAAGAACTAAAATATGGAAATATCTCAATTGATATTCGAGATAGAGAAAAGATGTGTATTAGAAAATTACATGTGCAATAGTATTAATTCTATACAATTTTTTGATCCGACACATAATAACAGAGATACTTTGAATTTTCCAAATTTGACCCCCCCCCCAGTCAGATTTTATCATTAACGAACTTGATCTTTATGTTTGCGTGAAACTTTGAAATGTCGAGTTTATTAATGATTATAGAAAAATTGTGACTGCTAGAATGTTAACAGACAAATATATATGTATATACACACAGATTTGAATGGGCCTCATTTTTGTCATCCCCTGGGAAGGATTGATGCACATTTGAAGAAGTTTTTTGAAAAATTGCATGATGAGTACAATCCCAATAGCGGATTTCCCTTAAGGGAAATCTACTAAAAGCAATGTTTAAAAGTATCAATTATTTTTTGATTTCAGCCAAGAAGATAAGTATTTTATAAGCAATCAAGACTTCACAGACCCAAATGAGTTATATGTATACAACACATATACATATATATGTTAATTATTGTCATTTTTTGATATATTCCTTAGTCTAAGGTCCTGATCCTAAAACCTTCCACCCACATTTTACAATTCACAAAAGAGAAAACAAATAAGTTACCAGATAATCCTCTTCGCAGTAGACCCTGCCATGAACATTATAGAAGGCCTTCCCTCTGAGAGCCCGACCACACGAACAGCAGATGAAGCAGTTGGTGTGATAGAGATTTCCCATTGCTTGGCATGCTTGTCCTGCCCCTGTAACTTTCTCTCCGCATGTATGGCAGATACCTAAGAAAACACAAAGACAGCTAATTGAGTCAGACCTTATATTTAATTTATATATTGTGATGATATTAATCAATTAATTATTTTGTCCCACATATATGCAGTCCAATATTAAATGTTTGGTCCACACGGGTGTATACAAAGATATGAGCACTACAACAATAATTATAAGAAATAACAATACTGGAATCCAAATGCAGTTGGAAGAGGAATAATAAATGAAAATAATGTACAACTGTTTCCACAATTAAAATAAATTATTTATTAATTTATTTATATGTTTTTTTTTAAAAAAAATAAAGCTCCAGCTCACTTATAATTTTAAATTACATAACATAATGGAAACAATTATCTGTAATTAATCTTCAAGAGACTCTTAATTATGAATTAAGGCACAGTGAGTGCTGCAATAGATTGGTAATTTGAATTCAGATTACAATTATTTTGAAGAGCTCACTCTATAGCAGGTATGGGCAACCTTTGACATGTTGCTGACCAAACTTTAGTGTCTGAATATGTTTGTGGGCCGCATTTAAAAGTAGTGTAGACACTGAAATCTATGAGACAATTGAGCTTGAATTTGTGAAACTAGTCCATCGATGTTTGGATTTACTAACTTTCATCATTGAAAAGAACTGTTCGCATTTATAAGTACTGCCAAACGTACACATATCTCTCCTCATTTTCCTCATATGAAGTAAGTAGTGTAATATTTTTGTTTAATTGGGTTTTTCAAAAAGTAATTTAAAAAAATAAATTAGTTTTGGAACATTTTTTAAGTAAAGTTGATGTTAAGAGCTGATCCTCTATTATGTAGAATAACCTGTCTTTATGCCTGTTTGTACAGTTTTAAAAATGCTCAAATGAACCTAAGTCTAATAATAAAGGCTTATCTATAGGTTATAATGCCCTTCGAGACAATGTGAGCTAGGAGTAAGATTTTCTAATGAAATAAGTTCCTTTGCCCAATAAGAATCAAGCCAATGATTCGAAGTTAACCAAGAGTATTATGATCAATGAATTAAAACAAATGACTTACCTGAACCAAGGGCCAGATAAAAAACAGTTCTTTCAGTAGTATACATATATGTTAGTGACTACAGGATAACTAAATTAATACGCAAAATAACAGTATATTCTTATGAAAAAATACGTTACATTTTTGTGATGAAAATTTTACAAAATCTAGGAGAGTAGGAGCTTACTCTAAAAATGCCTAAAGCTATTTTTTGTATTATATATTTAAAGGTTGTGGGAGTAGAAAGAGGGAGGAGAGTGGTTGTTGACCTATACCCCCAGGCTGTACCTCTCCCCTCCCTCACTATCCTGCCATCTCAATAGCGTTTACATCAAAGCCCTCATTTCACAGCTTTGAACCTTAGCATCCCACTAAATCAGTATATAAAAAAAACCTCGATAGATTTGGAGATGGCCAAGTTATAAAATTTTATATTAAAAATTATTATTATTCCGCAACTAATTTTCAAAATCATCGTCAGGTTCAAAGACTATACCTTGCAAGTCAGAAGCAAGTTTTCATATTACTACACTTTATCCTAGATGCGAAATGTCTTCACCAATGACTCTCTGGGCCTAATCTTAGGTTAAAATAATTTTTGATTAAATAATTGTTGTACCTTAAGATATAGTCTTATAGGAGTTATCCATTCAGATTTTTCAACATTCCATTTCTTCCGAGTCTTGAATCTATGCAAAATCTGTATCTTTGTCTAAACAATGGGATTTATTTTTGTGAAGAGCTAAACTTCCACTCACAAAAAGAAGCACACTCCAAATGAATAACTATCAAACATGTTTTTCTCACATATATGCCTGTACACTAGACTACACGACGTTTGGTTATGACGTTCTGGACTTTCATCCTTGTCAAACCGTTTGTCACACAGTCTTAAACTTTTCCGTTTACTCAACTTTGTCCTAGGCTAACGCTTGGAGCGAAAAGCTCGCGTTTAGCACACGCCTAGCTGAAGAGATCCGAAAGATCGAAACGAAGTAGCCCAAACATATCATTACTGAAAATGGGATTTCGAAACTTAACTTTAATGGTTATACACCGATTGACTTGTTTCGGTTGATGGGACTTTGGTCTATCGTTAAACGATAAAACGATAGACCAAAGTCCCATCAACCGAAATCCAACATCGTCTAAAAACTTGATGCAATTGTAATTGCAAGCTATTACAAAAGTCTGTCACCCAGTAACTGCCTAATTAGATAATTTCCAAGATCACCTAGTTATTAGATGTTATATTTTAGTTTCAAATCATTGTCCTTTGACTGATATTCGGAACTTTGAGTACTACATTGTCTATTTTATGTCTTCAGACAGCTCAATAAAAGTTAAAGAATTCAAATTGAAGCTCAGCTATATTAAATTTGAAGTTTTAAACAGTTCAAATATTTAGTACATACATAAATGCATGCGCTAAGCAAGAGATAGTGAATTTTCATTTGTTTATTTTTTCCTAATAGAAGATTAAAAATTAATTATGGTTTCTGATGCCCAAAATATGTGGCCATAAAGAGCTATGGAAACTAAATACATAAAATCATAAGTCTTAAAAAGGCTCAAATGATTAATAAGTTTGACGAAGTTGTTGTGTTATTGCAGGGGGATTGCAGACACAAGATCAGTTGTTCTTAACACAAGTAGGATACCGCATATAACCTACTCAGTATGCAATTTATTTTATTTCATAACATTTGTAGAGTCCTTCAAAATCAGATAAATACAAAATCTATATATGACTTATTTTTAAATCCAAACATCATGTTTTTGGCACACATTTCCGACAAGCCGCAAAGATTCAAAAGAATTTTTAGGTAATTTTATTGTCTAATTTAATTCATGAAAATCTTTCCATTCGTTGTTAATATATTATGATGGAATTTGTACACATTTTGTTTTATGAATATATTTAAACTTAAATTTTCAAAAATTTCTAAGAGATATAATTAAAGAATACTATTTCACAAGTAGCAGAATTATCAACCCTCCAAGCAACAAGCAGATGCACACAGGAACTAAATACAATTTTTCAATAAATCAAATGACATGAATGTTATTAATTGGTATTTTGTAGTAAGTCCATAAAATAGAGAATGCATAAACTAAATAGATTTCTCATGCACAAAAATAATAAAACGATTTTAAAGGAACATTCTAATCTCTACTTCTCCTTTCATAATTACCCTATTTAAACGAGACTTGGAAAATAAGTTGGATGTGACAGGTTCAATAAAATAAAAAGTTCTATTACTAGGAGTGGGGGCTCACTGAAGGAAAAAATACAAATATTGAATTAATTACTAAATTGTGGAAATATAAAGAGCACCATTTATTTTACATAACTTTAAACTTTAAAAAATTGTCTACAATCCATATTTAAACTAAAGAGATATTAGAAGAATTTACATTTCGCCCTTTATCTAAACCACCGGTGGTTGTGTTGTAGGGTTTGGTGTGATGTGGCATGACATGGTTTGTGTAAGTTATATATACTGTTCCATTTTATTTTATTGCACAAAAAAAATTATTTGTGTTAGCCTAAAAAAGCATTCAATATTTTTTTTCATAATTTACAACTTTGCATAATGCTTCATTGAAAGCTGATTTAAGAGTGAACATGATTTTATCCGAAATATTTCTTCTAGCTTTCGTAAGTAATTGAGTTTTTCATTGACCTCAGCATGAATAATCCAGTGTTTTTATTAATCTAGTAGTGTAGTACAACTGTTAATTAAAAAAAAAAAAAAATGGAAGAAGACATGATAGAAAATGAACATACCGAAGTATTCGCCTTCCTCTTCCTGCTTCTCCATCTGCTCTTCAAGCTGCCTGGTAAGCTCCTCGATCTTCCTCTCTGCTTCAGTAGGTCCCTGCAATGCAAGCAAAATACTTATGTATCTCTAAGAATACCATCGTCTAATTGTTCATTTTCTTTATTATACTTTAGTTGAGATTACCACGAGTAAAATTTAAGCAGAGATAAGATACTAGTTAATGAATTAACATGGTTATTAAAGAAAAAAATTATTACAAAAAATAATAGTACTAACTGAATAGTATCTTATTAAAAAAATAATAAAATCTCTTCCTATTTAAATTAATTATTTAACTATGCATAATCTATGAAAAGTCGGCAATTAAATTGAAGGGCTCGCTCTAGAAAAGTAACATACAGAACAACAACTTTTACATATTACATATATTTAGTTTTCAGACTTCAGTAACTCTTGCTCCTACTAATACAATTTTCTCTTTGGGCACCTGAACCACCAAACATCTAAACTCAAGCTAAAATTTCAAGTCCTCTTTACATTAGTTTCTTATTACAAGAAAAATGGTGAATGGATGGCCCTTAGAGTGTCTACCACATGGCGAATAATCTTAGTTCATGCACCTCCAGCATGGCAGACTTTTTTTATTTTAGTCGAGATGTTTTAAATGTGTGAAACTTTTTAGAGTGACCCTTCAATTAAAGTACAATGTAATAAAAGATGGCATATCAATGAATCTTAAATGTCAACATATCTTTGTTATCTAATTTCTAAATATCTTCTCATCATTCTACCAAGAGCTGTCAGGTTTATTTTATTTTTTTTATGATCATTGAAATAAGGCAGAATAGCAATTCACCTTAAGTTCGCATATATTACAATAGTTTTATTTAAGTAACATCATGTGACTCATAAATGCAAATATTTTATCTAAGCAAGATAAGAAATTGTTTACAGGTGCAGGAAATTACTAGATGTTTGCACATAATTGGAATAGATTGGGTGCCATTGAACGAACCATAGTGGAGTATATATTTCAAAATATATATTTTGAACCATAGATTTATTAAGAAGTTCAGAAACTACATCAGTAACATGACAGAAAACCTTTTTAGTAATAAAAATAAACAGTTTTCAAATAGTTTGTGTTAACGTCTTGGATCTATTTAAAAAACCTGTAAGGTCCTGCTTTTTTATTTGGGTTGAATTACCCCGATGACCAAATGTCATCAAAATTTAAGTTTGGCATTTCCTCAGTGTTTCAATTAAATAACAGTTGAAAATGATTCTCATTCCTAGTAAACATAGACTTTCTTTTGATTTATCTCCAGCCAAATATTCTCTCTGCAATTCCAACATCACAGCATGTATAAGAGTGTAACTCCTCTAAACTGTTAGACTAAATTTCTCAACAGTTTACAAAGAAGATTTTAACATGTCATTTACGATTTATTTTCTTAATAGTTTCCTTAGATGTTTTTAAACAGTAGATTAGCTAGCATCTAAGAAGGCCACTTCAAAAACATACAGGAAAACTCTATTTTAACTTTTAAATATAATAATTTAAAGTATTTGGGTATTAACCATTTCAACTCCATTGTCATCAGAAATATGCTCCAATATCTCACGTAGTTTATTAGCAGCATAGTTTGTTCCCAGGAGGCAGTATATTTTAAGCAATTTTCATTTTGGAGAATGAATTCATAACAATATTATCTCCACTTGAAGGATTGTCAGTTGTTTGATGGTTATTTATTAAAATTCATTATTGAACAGGCTATACTACGCCAACAATCAAGTTGATATTTTATTTGTTAAATGAAAAAACGTTTTACTTCATCTTAACTTCAGGAAGAACATTTTAAGTAGGTAGAACTTGTTTGGGCTTTATAGAGAAAACTAAGGTGTTATGATATTTCTATCTTACAAGGGTCTTTTATTATACCAAGCTCATAAACCCTCCACCTGGACTGAAAAAAAAAAAAGACAGCCAAAAAGCTATATCTTTAAAAATGTAGCACTTATGATATGCTCTCCAGCTGAACATATGACAAAACTAAATATCTTTGGCTGCAAATATACTAAAAACTAGAATATATAAAAAAAAAAAAAAAAAAAAAAAAAACCTTTTGAAACTTTATTTTATCAAGTTGTATAAAAGTAAACTGAGGTCAGTGTTCAAAATACAATATCAACCAAATTAAATACCTACTTTAGAACTTCTTCAAATTTATGTGATCGTTAAAAAATAATAATAAAAGAGAGACCAATTTTACTATTTATTTTATGGAGAAATTTGGGAAACATTATTGAATTTTTTAAATGAAAATGTGACTCCAATGAATTATGAGGATTTTAAATAGCTATATAATAACTGATATAAACTTGTTTATAATATATTTAATTAGTAGTATTAGTGATTTAATCAATGTTATTACTCAATCAGATTATAAATAATTGTTTTTTCAAAAAAAAAAATTACATGTCCCTAAATAAATATTTACTTATGATGCTAATACTGACAGAATGTTACTTACCATAGGACGAGGAGGAGTGACATTATATGGTAGGAGATTCTTGCCAGAACCCTGAACAGCTTTGACTTTGGCTGAAGGAGTTGGAGAAGGAGTATCCCTTGGAGGAATAGCGGATCTCTGATAGCTGGTTGCAAGAGATGTCTGTCCAGTGCTGACACTCGATGCCCGTGCTGTTTCCGTAGGCTTAGATTCTACACGAGACGATTGTCCTACAGGATAGGAAGGATATGGAGGTGGGAGATATGATGATGTGGGTGTAGTGAGAGCTACAGCAATCTGCCGCTGCTCCCCATAGACCGGATACTGAGGACTAGGCCTCGTCTCTTCCTGCTTCTTCAGCTCCTCAACATTCTCATAGACGGGAGGTGCTTCATAAGGAGGATGGTTTCCCATCGGATATTTACTACCGACAGGCACTTGCGGTTGTGCCTTACGGTATGAGCTCTCGTACTGACTATCTACATAGCTTGCCCTTGGGCTGGAATGCTTTGACTCCTGTGAACTGACACTGGAATGGCGTTGGTGGTAATAAGCTGGAGTTTGAGGCATAGCTCGTCCACCATAGTAATCTAGATTTTCGTAAAGAGGATTCTTACAGGCATCATAGATGGGTGGTGCCTGAACCATACTCCCCCTGGGGCTATTGGAATCTCTACTCGACCCACTATGACTATGCGTTGGACTTGTTGGACCATTTTTAGAAAGGTATGCACTATAATATTTATTATGATCTATAGTCTGCTGTGCTCCACCATTGGCATAATTCATATACTTACTAGAAGAGTCTTGTTTCTCACTGAGTGACATTGAGCCCATTGAAGAGCTTATACCTTCAATTTTTGAATTCGAAAACTTAACATTTCTATCAAAGCTTCTATAATCTGAAGACTTAGGAAGTGAATCATGATTATATGAGTCAGGTCTAGGAGTCATGCTGCTTCTGAGCCCAGGTGACATTCTCTCACAATAGCTGCTGGAATTAGCATGCCCATTGCTGGATGATTTATCTCCAGCTCCCATATCTACAGATTTAACCATGATCCGCCCATAGCCAGGTTCTTGGTTGCATTTCTTATCACTTGAAATAGTTTTCGAACTGGACCTATTAATATCCATACAATTGCTTTTAGTATTATAAGAATATGGGTTCATACCCGTATTAACAATATATCATGACAACTATAATTTGTACAGGAAACGTAAAACCTTGAAAACACAAAGACAATTAGTTGACAGTTAGTGTTCAAGAGATTCACTGCGAATAATTCACTTATTAACTCTAAAAAACATAGTATCAGTCACTTTCCAAAAAATAAACTTCAATTCTGCCAAAGTTAAGGTGAATAAAATGAATGATATCGAGTAACGAATGTAAACAGATAAAAAAATTCAGAGGCCACAACCTACGAAGCAAACGGTTTCGTGAGAACTGGGGGACAGTCACTAGTACAAAAAGAAGCCACAGACCTTCACCAAAGAGCTAAGAAATTGAAGTATAACCGTGCTTCATTCATATGGAGAACGCCATAAGAGCACAAAAGACAAGTCCAATAAGATCTCAATAAACGTTTGACTAGGGGAAATAACATTTTCAAATCTATTACTTCTGAAAATCAAAAATTCACAATGACTACTAAAGACACTGAAACAGCTGAAATAACCGGAGAACTATAGCATGTTTATTGAAAGCCGGCATATTTTGGACATTATAAGCAAACCGAGTAGATATAAAGCATATCAGCTATTCTCAGGGGTTATTTAGGTAAATAATGACTTTTACCGTACACAACCCGAGCTTAAGAGATTGGAACATGATTTTGCATAAAGGCGTAAATAATGACTAAGCAGTAACACCTAACCTGGATAGAAGGACTTGCAGTGGGTGGAACATTATTTGCACACGACGTTTTTTTCTTTAAATAATGAATTGAAAACAATTCATTTGTGTTTACCCAATAATAAATACAACTAAAACTTGTTAAATAACAGTAAAATTCGATTAAGAGCCTTGATAGTAATAAAAAAAAATATTTTAAAATAATATATTTAAAATAAAATATTTTAAAGTAATGTAGCGGCGAGGTACTCGCGAATGAATAACCTTGACAGTTAGTCTTAATTTTCATATGTTCGCGAGTATCTCGCTGCTATACGTTGCTATAGAGAAGTCCCTATAACTTAGTGAGGTTAGACTTAGTGAGTCTTCTATCGGCATTCGCGTTGTGAACAGTGTTTTGGTTAGTGCGTGCTTATAAACTGGGAAATACCGGAGTCTGAAGTGTGGCCTTGAATGGATCTATTTGTTAATAACATTTTCATATTTTATTTTACTGTTTTAATATATGTGATATAGTTAAATTGGCCATGACTTCTTCTTTACGTCTCGCATCGCCCCTCCACATTGGTGACCCCGACGTGATTTTTTACTTTACACGTGAGTACGCCATTTTAAATATGCACTCCAGTGACTTATTTGACTTACAATGGAAGGTGATGAGATCGGGACTCCTGCTCACAATCCCCAGCCTGTTGAAGCAACTTCTATGGCCACTATTAAGTCTCAGATGCCAAATTTTTTTAAAGCTGACCCAGAGATATTTTTTCTTCAGTGCGAGACTGTTTTCGAGTTATACAATGTCCATAACTCTTTAAAACAATTTCGCCTTGTGGTTTCGCAACTGGGTAGGGAGATTATACGTCATGTTATTGACCTCGTCCGTAACCCCCCTGATGAAAATCCATATGGGACCGTCAAGACAAGGATCAAGAATTGCTTCGGGGAGTCCGAGAATGTCCGGATTAGAAAACTCCTCGAAGATCAACGACTAGGAGACCACCGACCATCTCACTTCTTGCTCGAACTCCAGCAACTCGGGGGTACCGCGGTAACGGACGAGCTGCTTAAATCAATTTGGCTGAAGGGATTGCCCAACGCCATGCAGATAGCACTTGCCGCTACTGAGCAGCAAGATTTAGCAAAGCTCAGTAACATAGCCGACCGCATTGCTGAGGTTGGTGACCCTAGAGCCTGCGAGGTGGCAGCATTGAAACCTTCCAGTCCCTCTCACAGAGAAGATCGGCTACTGGACGCTCTGGAGAAACTCACCAAGCGAATCACAGCCCTGGAGACCCGCCAACGGGATACGACACCAACCACAGCACTACGCCGACGGAGTAAAAGTGGAGATAGGCAGTTATGCTTTTACCATGAACGATTTCGCGATAAAGCAAATAAGTGCCGACCACCATGCTCATGGAAGCAATTTCCAGTTCCCACTAAGCAGGAAAACTAAATTTAGCGACGGCTGAGGCGGAACCCGTCGCTAATAACTCCCATCACCGCCTTTTCATTTATGACCGGCAAACCCGCACCCGATATTTGGTGGACACAGGAGCTGTCGTATCGGTTTACCCTGTGACAAGAATACCGAATATTAAGCCCAGCGAATTCTCTTTATATGCGGCGAACGGCAACCCCATCCCAACCTATGGCGAGAAACTTATACAATTGGACTTAGGCTTGCGGCGGAAAATAGTGTGGCGATTCATCCTCGCGGAGTTAGGGCAACCCATAATTGGAGCGGACTTGCTCTACCATTTCGAGCTGATGGTGGACCTAGCTGGCTGCCAACTGGTCGACAGAATCACAGGGTTGACGTCAAAAGGGAAGCCGGCTAACGTTCCAGCACCGACAATATATTCTGTCCCGGAAGGCCAGTGGTATACCGAACTTCTCCAGAAGTACCCTAGCCTCACGTCACCGACTACGTTTACTAAGAAGCCGACTCATCCCGTCGTTCATCACAAAGAGACACGAGGCGCGCCGGTCACCGCGAAATCGCGAAGGTTACCTCCGGAAAGGTACGCGGCCGCGAAACGCGAATTCGAACAGATGATGGAGGAAGGCATTATCCGTCCGTCAAGTAGCCCTTGGTCAAGTCCGCTACATATCGTTCCTAAAAAGAACGGCGAAATCCGACCTTGCGGCGATTATAGGCAACTGAATGCCAAAACAATTCCCGATCGTTATGCCGTACCGAACATTGCTGATTTCAATGTCAACCTCCATGGGAAGCGGATCTTCAGCAAATTAGATCTCAGGAAGGCCTATTTCCAAATCTCTATAGCAGAGGAAGACATACAGAAGACGGCTGTTATCACCCCATTTGGTCTCTATGAGTACGTAAGGATTTGTTTCGGCCTACGAAACGCAGCTCAGACCTTCCAGAGATTTCTAGATTCCGTTCTCCGTGGTCTCGACTTCGCCTTTCCCTTCGTTGATGACATCTGCATCGGATCAGCGGACGAGGAAGAGCATAAGAAACATCTGGACGAAGTTTTCGACGCCTCCAGGAGCACGGTCTAACGATTAATCTCTCCAAATGTGTATTCGCAGTGACGGAGATAGAATTTTTGGGCCACAAGGTCACTCCTCATCACTGCACTTCCGGAGAAAGTCGAAGCCATCGCCACTTACCCTCGCCCTACCACTGTCAAGGACCTGCGACGATTCCTGGGGATGATTAACTTTTATCGACGTTGCCTTCCCCACGCTGCTGCCATTCAAGCACCCTTGAATACTTTTTTGACGGGAGCCAAGAAAAATGACAAATCCCCCATCTCTTGGACCGAGGATTCCATCAAGGCATTTGAAGATTGTAAGGAAGCCCTCAGGAACGCAGCTCTTATAGCTCACCCGATTCCAGGAGCGGAGCTAGTTCTCGTATGTGATGCTTCCGGCACATCTATAGGAGCAGCTCTACAGCAGAAGGAAAATGGAAACTGGCGACCTCTAGGATTTTTCTCAAGGACATTGACTCGGACACAGCGGAACTATTCAACTTATGACCGCGAGTTGCTGGCCATTCATCAAACCGTGCGACACTTTCGCTCTCAAGTGGAGGGTCAACATTTTACCATTTGGACTGACCACAAACCACTACTTTACGCATTTCAGCAGAAGCCGGAGACCTCCACCCCCATGCGGATTCGGTGGGTAAGTTTTATTAGCCAATTTACCACTGATATCCAGTATGTTGCAGGAGCGGAGAATGACGTGGCTGACGCGTTTTCAAGAGTGGATGAAATCAGCAGCCCTGATGGGATGGAAGCCCTAACGGAAGCACAGAGCGGTGACGACACAATACCTGACTTGCTGAAGAACCCTCGTCTCCAGCTCAAGTGGATGCAGTTCCCGCATATCTCCCGTAGCCTACTCTGCGAAACGTCCACGACCTCCTTCCGTCCGTATGTGCCCGAAAGTAAGCGTTTTGCCATATTTAATTTTTTCATAATCTAAGTCATCCCAGTACCCGCGCATCACGCAGACTCATCGCGAAGCGGTTTTTCTGGCCGAACCAGAATGTGGACATTACCAAGTGGTCAAGAGCCTGCATTGCCTGCCAGAAAGCGAAGCTGCACCGTCACACAGTCGCACCACCTGGTACATTCCCACCTTCAGGCAGATTTGAGCATTTTCACTTGGACATCATTGGCCCACTGCCCAGCTCAACTGGTATGCGGTACTGCCTTACGATGATAGACAGGTTCAGCAGATGGCCAGAAGCACAAGCTATTGAGGACATCTCAGCAGATACCTGCGGATCTGCACTCTGTTCGTCCTGGATAGCACGTTTCGGCGTTCCTGCGCGTATCACTACAGATCAAGGGCGACAGTTTGAGTCCGACTTGTTCCACCAGCTCTCCAAGACGTTGGGATTCCAGCGCTGTAGGACAACTGCATACCACCCGCAAGCTAATGGATGTGTTGAGAGGTGGCATCGCACGCTGAAAACAGCTCTCACAGCCCAGCTCAACAGTGTTTTGGTTAGTGCGTGCTTATAAACTGGGAAATACCGGAGTCTGAAGTGCGGTCGTGAATGGACCTATTTGTTAATAACTTTTTCATATTTTATTTTACTGTTTTAATATATGTGATATAGTTAAATTGGCCTTGACTTCTTCTTTACGTCTCGCATCGCCCCTCCACAGTAACACCAGGAGAAAAGTATTTGCACACTTTGTTTGTTTGTTCATACGTACAAAGGACTGTTTGTTTACTTGCTGTTTTCTACTTCCTAGAGTATAATTCTGTTATTTTTCGTAAGTATTTTAAAATATTTCAATCGTATAAGATCCACATATTTTTAAGTGCATAATAATGCCAAAAACAAGTGAACTGAGTGCTGTCACTCGCGAAAAATGTGATTTTATTGCGCAACCAACAAAATCATATCGTGAAATATCAGATTTCTTGAGTCTTCATTTTTCTAAAGTAAACTTGGTAGTTAAGAGATATGACGAATGAGGTTTAACTGCAAATAACTGACGCAATGGTCGTCCCATCATCTAATTGAAAGAATGGAGAGAAAAATAAAAATTGAAGCTCTTAAAAATCCAGCTGTAAGTGATCCTTCACTTACCTTAGCACCTGCCCTAGCTAATATGGTCAAATCAACTTCTAGGGTATTTGTCAGCACGAAAACGGTAAAGAATATTTTGAATTGAAGGTTCTTTTGGCAAGGGCTCGAAAAAAAACCTTATATGAGTGAGACTAATCGCAAAAAAAAGACTTTATTATGCTAGAGAATACATTAACTAGCCCATCATTTTTGGGGGAAAATGATAAGAGTAAGTTTAATTGGTCTAGATCTGAAAGACGAAAGCATATTTTGAGAAATAAGGAACCTTAAAAAGCATAAGATTACGGTTACTGTGAAACATGGGAGTGGCAATGCAATGGTTTTTTTTAGCTTATAATGGAGATGGAAATCTTGTAACTCTTGAAGAAATTTAAAATGCTGAAGGGAACATGAGAATTTTGCGGGGCAACCTCGTATCAAGTGCAGCTAAATTGGGAATCCAAAATGAGTTTATATCCCAGAAGGACAATAATCCGACACATACAACCAATACAACTAAAGAATGGTTAATATTTAATGCTCGTCAACAACTGCACACCCCTCTACAGACATCAGACTAGAATATAATTGAAAATGCATGCCATGCGTTAGACCAAAATGTCCTAAAACAACATATAACTGGAAGGCACCATCTCAAGAATCCTTTAGTACCAAAGTGGGAACAAATCAGTCCAGATTTAATTAAAATCTTGTACACTCAACGCCTAGACGTTAACAAGCGGTTATTAACGCTAACAGACTACTTACAAAATATTAAATTAAAAAAAAAGTAAGAAAAAGTGTGTTGTTCAAATACTTTTTTCCTGGAATATTTATATGTTTTAAGTTTTATTTGATTAAGCAAGAAGTTTTTCATTTGAGTTATATATGTATTAATAACGTTTTAAATATGTTTCTTATTTATTACGTTATACAATTTTTGTATTACCTACATTCATAATTTAATAAAAAAAAATTCCACTTGTGCAGACACTTCCCTCACTGTACCTCAAACCATATTAGTGAGCAAAACTTGTGACTGAAATTTAGCTGCAGGCTTGAGCCCAAATAACATCACATAAAAGAGAAGCCAAGAATGTAGCATATCACCGACACACCAATTGATTTAAATCAGATAGAAACATCAAGAATAAAATATTCTCTAAGCTCAGAATACAACCAGGTCCACCAATGTTACCTACTTCATGGACAGAACTATTTGCCCGGCATGCTGGTGGCTTTTGGAAATGTTATTTTTTAACTCATGGCGTCTGTAAGATCTATTAGCAATTATTTGTTCCTGGCTAGTCATTACAGACCCTTCGGTTTCTGAAACTAACTGTCCAGGAGTTATCCATGCTACAAACACTTCCATCTATATTTCTGACTGCAATAACAATCCCTGGTGTTGATTTTTGGACCATTATTCAATTTCAATTCTAAGGTTGTAATAGCTTTATCCAATTTAATAATTTCCTTGAAGGTTCAGTTCTCACTTTACCTAATATAGTTCCGAAGATTATTTTTTTGAGAACGACATAAATTTATGATATTAATGAGACCTCGTCCATCTTGAATTCTCGGGATATGCAGTCTAGCTATTGAAGGTGTCGATGATGCATAAGTGCTTTCGCCATTTCTGTCCTAACGAGTCTATCCTTTTCATTTAAAGATATGTCCGACCAAGATTCCAGAACTACAGAGTGATGATGGGATGGCACATGCATTTATAGCTTTTATTTTAAATCCACCCCTTAAATAACTGTATAGAGTTAGTTAGAATTAGTAGAGCGTTTCGTAAATATAAGTTTAGTTCCCCTATTAATTACTTTCGGGCAGTTAGCAGATTACCCTTAAGGAAATTCAACTATTGAAGTTGTACTCATTACACGAACTCAAAAAATTTTCTCAAATGTCCATCGATCTTGCCTTGGAGATGATGAAAATGAAGTTCGGTCAAAGCTCTATATTTTTAAATGCTGTCTATTGCTCAATATTTATATTTCTGATTCCCCTAGCTGGTCAGCACTGATATTTTCAGTCAACACTGGTCGTCCCTTTGTGATGTGTAAAACAGCACATTTGTCTAAACCAAGATACACACCTATATAAGGACTTGAATATGAACCATTTCCTATAGTTAAGACGAGCTCCTTGCGTATAAATTTAGATAGCCATATTCAAGGTGTGGCTTATCCAGGATTCTTAACTTTTGATGGTTATTTACATTCCCGAAGACGTTTACTCCATTGGATTCAAAGCGAGGCAGAACCAGGACTCATGCCACCAAAATAGAGGGGCATTTAGTCGTTAATCGTGAAAGGATTTCATTTATTCATAAATCTATGTTAGCCAGGTATGAGGAACAGAACCATAGCTTTCTTACAATCTTCCCATGTCATCGAGAGATTAAATAAGTAAATCAATAATTAATAGTTACGTACATTCTTTAGAATTTCTCTTGCAACCTAGTTGCTCTGGAGATAACTCATTTCGGACCATATGGTACTTGATTTTATAAGCTACTATTAATCTAAGGAGCTTGTAGACTGCATTTAGACATGCAATTACAAGTAACCCTTGGGCTCCGTACGCCCTTCCATTTGGAATCGTATAAGTTATTTCTCATACCAAATCTATCGGTGTAATTGGCCTATGGTGAACGACCAAGGGCTTCATGAAAACTGATGAAGCATTTGAACCACCTGCAACAACCTGTATGCGCCCCTCCTCTACCCCAGGAGTAGGTGTATGTATCACGCCCATGAGTTTTCAAATTGTGTTGATCAGAGGTCCCCAAACTTCTTTGTCTCATAGACCATGACATGTTTTAGCAGATTTCCCTTTTAAAAAATGAGGTATTGAGGTAGTACTCATGGCGCGATTTTCGAAGCATTTCCTCAAATCCCCATCGATCCTACCCAGGAGATGACGAAAATGAGCTCCGTTCACACACACACACACACACACACACACACACACACACACACACACACGCACACCCACACACGCGCACGCACGCACTCACGCACGCACGCACGCACACACGCACACACGCATACACGCATACACACACACACACACACGCACGAACACACACACACACATATATAATTTGTCTGTTAACGCTCTAGCGGTCGTAATTTTTGTTTAATCACTATCAAACAAGATTTTTAAACGTTTTTTGTGAAATTCAAGATCAAGTTCGTCAATGGTTGAAATCCGGCCAGTGGGAGGGGGGTTTTAGAGGGAGGAATTTCGAAATATCTGGGTTATTATATTTGGATCTAAAACTTGTACAAAACCAATCTTATTAAAAATGTGTTCTATAAATGTTGTTACATGTTTCCGCTATATTGAATATTAACATGTATATTTCCATATTTTAATTTTCGTCCTTCAGTAAACTATCACTTCACTGATGCATATTAACCATAAGCTGTTATATCATGTGTCACTTCATTCCAAGGTTGAATTCCAAACATGGTTTTCATTAAACTTTAACTTTGTGAGGGACATGCTTCTACGTTGTGTTATAACGTCATTGACTTAGATTTTCGTTCTTAACTCGAAAATGCTTATTTGATTTATGCCATATTCGTACCATATTTAACCTCTGTGACCAAACACTTAAGATCATATTTGTTATTGGTTGAATTCGGAGAGGGAAAGGTGCGGGTTTAGAGGGGGGGGGGTTCTAAAATTCAAAATATATTTGATATTATAAGTCAGGCCGTAAAATGTTATAGAATCAATCTTGTTAAATTGTTGATGGTCTACAATTGTTTTTCTATAGATTTGTTCATAATACTAATCAAGTTATTCGTAACTCCTCGATTTCAGCAATCAGTAATCCCGACCTTTCAACTCAATGGTTTTGTAGATAGAAATAGAGAATATGTGTTGAGATGATGTCACAAGTATGCTTTACCATCTCTTGGGAAATCTCCTTAGTTCACGCAGTCCCTTTGTGGCGGACATTTTGGTTTGGGTAGACCCCCTGCTTAGCTAATATTGCATTTTTGAAAATTCATCAACTTCAAATATATTTAGATTGATATGTAACTGTAGTGTGATTTAAAAGAATCAAAACAAAATTAAGTACTTATGTATTACATAAAAACAATAAGTAAAAATAAACGCTTTTTAGTGGGAGGGATGAACCTGGTGCTTTGATAATATGTTTTCAATGTTTGGCATAAATTTAGCGAGATTTTATTTTAAATTTTCTCGGTTAACTAATTATTATGTTCAAAAAGGTAATTAAATATTCAAAATTAAAATCGAGGTTTACTTAAATGAAATCGACTATCGTGGACCTCTGTTTACGTCCCATAAATCCTCAATTTTTTTCCCCGCTTTCATAGGCCACTTGTTGTTACCCACCTCTGGGGGTCGATAAAGACCGCTTTGGGTACCATCGGTGTAGATTTTTAACAGCTTGCGACACATGATCTACAGTCATAGAACTTCGATCCACTTGAGCAGCACTATTCAATTTTTAATAGATCTGGTATCCCTGAGGCTTTTTTATTATGGGTAGCAGGCTGGTTTAAAATATTTGCACCTTATTTTGCTATCTCTTCTTCTTGCGAGTTGTTACAAGGATTTGCAATTTCATTTCCCGAAATTCTCCGGTAAAAAAAAGAATAATTATTGTATTTGTCTTTTATAACTCTGGTTACTGAATATACTTATAGCGGGGTTCTATAAGTATTTATTTTATTTAATGGGAGTTAAAAAATATGCCAACATTTCTTGAAGTGTATAATAGAACTGCTTTCTGTGGCACTATTTATGATGTCTCAGGTAAATTTAAATATTTTGTTGGGTTATGTGTGGTTTTTGAAATAAAGCCATTTTTGACACCATGCTAGCAATTACAGTGACAGAATCAAGCTCTTAAACGGTTTCTATTTCGATAGCTAAATCTTGGTACTTTCGTTTTCCTTGGCGTAAGTCACGGATATTTTTATTATATGAATGACGTTAGCTGAAATTTCCCCCCTTGTCAATGACAAGACTATTATGTTGGACTCTCATCATAGCTCCATCCCAATATATTTTTACATTATCTTTTTCCAGCAACTTTGGAGGGATGTAACGATAGTAAGGGACCTCACTATCCAGCATGTCGAATTCAGTAGGTCATCGTCTGGTGGTATATTTTTGCCACATTATTATGTCTCTGCAAATATTCTGTCCCTGCCAGTATTTTGCAACCTGCAGTAATGTGCTGAATCCACTCGTATGTTTTATTGCACATTCTACACTTACCGGAGAAACTATTGCCTTTCAGTGCGTGGCATCTATAATCTAGAGTAGAAACAACTTGGTCTTAGATAGCTATTATAAACCCTTTGGTTTCTGAGAATAGCTCTCCAGACTTAAGCCATGCCACAGACATTTCTTTATATATCTCCGAATCCGTGAGCAGATTATAATAACGACCTTGGAGTTCCTTGTTCTTCCACTTGGAATCAAATCCTAAACTGGGCTCCAGATCAACATTGCCTTTCAATTTCAAGGCTGTATATCCATCATCCAGTTTAGTCATTTCTTTAAAGATTCGGTTTTCACTTGATCTTATATACTGAGTTGGTATTCTGGCAGTCTAGCTCCAAGAGCCGTCAGGTCAACATCCAGGACCTTCGGGCACTGACGATGATGCTCTGCATCGAAAGCGATCTGCCGTTTTATCGAATTGTTATAGTGGAATCGTAGACAATTCTTTCGTCATACCTACATTGATCTTATATAGATAAAGTGACCTTAGTATCCACCATGCCTAATTTATTAGCTATCGCCTGGTGGTTTATTTTGGCTACATTGTATGCCTCTGTGAATCTTTTGTCCCTGTTAGTATCATAACCTGATCGATCTACACTTATTGGAGACACTACTGTGTTGTTGGCGTCTACAAGATCGAGTAGAAATAACTTGGCTCTACAAACCCTTCCGTTTCTGAGAATAGTACTGCAGAATTAAGCCATACGTCAGTCGCTGAGTAGACAATAATAACGACCACGGGAAGCTCCGTGTTCTTCCACTGGAAGTAAAATCCTCTGACGAGCTCCAAGTCATTAATTATTGGCTTTCATCTTCAAGGCTGTATATCCTTCATCCAGTTTAGTAATTTCTCACTTGGTCTGATGCAGTTTCTGAGATTCATCTCCTGGGAACGGCATAAAGTCTTTACATTAATGAGGCTCCGACCTCGACGTTTTCTCGGTATATACAGTCTTGCCATAGAAGAAGTCTGATGATGCATTCGTCCTTAAGTCATATTATTATAAGACCTATTCTAAAAGTATGTTATTCCTCCCCTATTCAGAGGAATGATGGTCTAATTTCCCATGGGGACTAGCCTTAATGGGAAGTATTTTCTCTAATTTGAGTATTAAGTGAGCGATTTATTTTCAGCCTTCAGCTGACCCGCACTTCTACTAATGGTACTTTCACAATAGTGTCACTAATCGTCTCATATCCAACTCAAATTTGAAGTTGTAGTTTTTTAAACTTATTCTTGGAGAAATAGAAAATCGAATTTAGATGGCAACTTTAACATATTCCACCTCTTGGGAAATCTGCTTAGTTTACTCAGCACCTGTGTGACTATTTTTGTTTTGGGGGGACATCAAACAAAGAATCTACTTAAACCCGCCCAATTACCTTTATTTTTAATAAATAAAGCTGAAACTTGGGTTAAGGTAGCACATATATAGTACTGTATGCAACTGATGCTGTAGAAGGAAAATTCTGAGCCTGTAAAAATAATAAAAATAAATATTCTTTACATTTCATTAATAAAGTTGTAATGGTATTAGTTTATTTATTACATCCTAAATAATTCATAACGAGGAAAATCTTCAAACGCGAACATCTCCTAAGCACAACATTTGTCAGAGCGGTTTTAGGAGAGAGATGGTGATTAAGAGAGGGCAGGGCAGTCCATAGTGCTGGGTGCCAAAGGGAAGAAAGCAGTTCCTGCCTAAGTGATGTATGCAGGTCTAGACCTGGAAGAATACTGACTCTTTGCACGAAACCCAGCCCAACAGGTGCTAGATCAGGTAGCGGGGAAGGGTCTGAGGAGGTGGAAAGCATGAGTTGATTGAGAGATTCAGTCAATAAGTAATTAAATGTCATGCCTTCATAGGATTTTTGTCCATGTTATTTTAAATTATTCATTCACATTTTCAGTTGAAACTTTGCCCTGGAAATATGCTTTATTAACAGTAATCAACCTTTGTCAGTTGTTCTATACTTTTTTTCTGCTAACGAAAATATTTGTCTATTTTGATATTCAATTTTCAGATAACACCTACCACTACTCAATATTAACAATCAGCTGATATATCAAGGTTCAAAGCTAAATATGAAATATTGTATACATTCTACTTTTACTATGTGATATATAATCAAATATATTCTGTGATACATTAAGATTTTACCGTCTAGACTCCATGACTTACCCCGTATTCAATATTTAACTGTTTCATGCAAAAATAAACATTAGATCTGCTAATGGTGAAATCGGACTATTTGGAGTAGGGTGAAGGAAAACCCAAAAATAGTAATATCTCAGTTATTATGAATCAGATCGAAAAAATGGTTGTAAGCAATCTTATATCTTACGATTTTGACATATCGTTTTGATTAAAATCAACCTAAGAGGAGGGAGTAGTTAAGGAGACCGAAAATAAAAAATTGCAAATTTCTTGTACCTATTAGAGTTACACAAGATTAGAGTAGGACTTCTTCATATTTATCACAAATATATCTAAATTATTTACTATAATCAAATAAAATAATATTAAATTAAATGAAATGTAGCAAAACATTTTGTATAAATATTTAATGCAATAGGAGCACAAAAAAATCATATGGTTTCTACATCACATTATTTTATCTATGGCACCAAAGCAAAATTACATTTTTCCTGGGCCTACTTCTAACCATGGGCATAGTGCACTACTGTAATTCCATTATATATTTTATTAGCTACCTGGTGGCACAGATGGTATTGCATTTTACTGCAAAGAGAAAAAGATTCAAGTCACCACAAATCATAATTTATTTTCTGTAGTAGTAGTAGAAGAGTTATGCCATCATTTAAAACAACACAAAACAATGGAAGTTATTATTATGAACTAAACTACCAGAACCCTTTTGAGATGAGCACCATAACTAATGAAATAAAAAATAAATAGGGGAGAGGAACTCAAGAAAATAATTCATGGAATTTAATAATGTTCATTTAAAAATATTTTGGTTTACAAATAAATACATTTTTTTCTTCCTTTTTTGATGTTACTACAAAAGTTCTTTAAGTATATAAAAAAAAATCATTGTTACTATAAAATATTTACAAATTTTTCACATTAAAATTCAACATATTTTACTTTATATATAAAGTTAACAGTATAACACATAAAAAAATAACACACTAAAAAATAAATATGAAAATATAAGAAATAACATAATGTATGGAAATATAATCATCAAAGTCCATTTTTATTGTTATTGCTCTGGGTACACCTTTTATGTGTTATTGGTCACTGGAAATAATAACAACTTTAGAGCAATAGGACCACATCTTTAATTATAAAAATTATAATATTTTCATACTTGATATGTTAATGAAATTGATTGACATGTTAATAAATTAACAGATTTTACATTATTCGGCCTGCAAAATGAACTTGTTTGAAAAACATAAGTTCTTAATACCTAAACTTAATTATCACCAGAAAGAAAATTACATATATTTCAATATATTCAAAAAGGGGGGAGGGTAGATTTTAAAAGCTCTTGAATGGCTTGTTCAAAACTGCTTTTGAGTGGGCAATTAGTCAGAGCCTATTCTCTCATGCCATTTGAGTAACTATGGAGTAGTATTTTATTTATTACTATTATTTTTTGTTGGTTTTGGGGTGATTAAATATATGTTTTAATTTTGGATTCATATGTTTATAAAAAATCATCAAGGACAAAATTTTCAATAATAATAAATCCAACCCCAAAAAGATATTGTATGTACAGATGTTTGGAGGTACTCATTTCTTTCATCAGTACATTAGAAATAAAGCATGTCCAACAATCAATATTAATTTTACTTAAGATATGTAATAAATGATAGAATCCATTTATGATAGATCACATTGTTTGCTTGTAAAAGGAACGAGTCCTTGGATAATGCAGAGGTAATCATGGTTTCCATTAGATTATTTACTACATCTTGAATGATGTACTCAAAAAATAAAGAGACAGCCTGATGGTCTCCATTGGAGATCTAAGATGCACAATTCCGTCATAATTTGCTTATGTAGATAATGCTGTCTTCTGTCCTTACTGAACGAATTAGTTTATATTCTTCACTGTATTTTTTAAACATATTTCCATTATTTTGTTTGTATGTCTGAAGATATTCTATTTACTACTTTTTAAATTCTGAAAAATTGTTTGAAATAGCCCATCAATGTTTATAACATTTGTTTTATCTTCCAGTGCAAATAACATTAATATTTTTATATTTGTGTTTTTACCCTACTTTGTTTTAACACTGATTAAATCATTTTAGTTTTATATTTGACACTAAAGGTTCTACATTTAAGTTCATCTTTTCTGTGTAATATATCATTGATAACATAGAAAAATAAATGTAATTCACATTTTTTAGTATGTTGATATGCATATTTATTTATTTTTTCTCCATTTAGGGTTGAACAGGAAGAGGTGGTTCAGTACTATAAATGCATGCCTTGGCGTTGTAATGCTCACGTTTGTAATTAGCAAACAGCAAAACCTTTATCTGGATTAAGAAACATATGAGGTTTTTTTTTTCTATTAAGTACATAATAAAATCAGAAAAAAAATTACTTTATAAATTTTAGTCTGAATAGGGAGAGGTAGGGTTTCCCTTCCTCCCCTCCTCCCCAAAACAAATGTATCCCAGTAAACTACTACAAGGATACTGAAATGGCATGAGATACACCCTCTCTACTAAATTCGATTAAGTTGAGAGATACAACTGCTATTTACAAATTACCAGGTCAGTTCAACTGATTTTATACTATGAAATGTATCAATCTGACTATAAAAGTTTTCCAAAATATGTTACATAATTATAATTAAACATACTAAAATCTATTAATCATACTATTTACAGTACATATATTTTCAAGTCCTTATATATTAAATACAAATTTGATCTACAATAAAATTTGTTATGACATATTCTTTCTGAATACAATTCTAATTGAAATAGATGTAGAAACAAAACACTGAAAAATTTAGAGTTCTCTCTGCTTTACAATATTTATTTTTTTGTATTAAACCAAATAATTGCATTGAGAAATTTCACAGCCTGTGATATAGCTATTATGACACACAAACTCATGTACAGCAAATCATTTTCACAATTCATTTTGGCTTTCTACCCGAAACATTGGATATTCAGGTGCCATAATTTTGTACTTGTTTGATAGAAGCTCACTCACACCAGCATACATAGTCTTTAAAATACAAGATCAAACTGAAAAACATTTTCAACCACTGGTGCCTCCTAATTTTGCTTGCAGCTATAGCCGATATAATCCAAAAGGTTGCCTTGTGATGGAGTTTCCATGGGTGTTTGGGCTGAATCTTTGTGCTTGTGTCTTTTTCCCAAAGAGTGCTAAAAAATAAATAAAGGGATATTGATATTGATTTCAAATGGCAATACATGTGATACAGGTCTATTAAAAATAATGTCTATAATCAATGACAATTTGGTTCACTAATGAATCACCAATTTTATCTATTTGTTTGTATTCCCTTGCTATAAAATTATTATTACTGTTTTATTCACGAGCATTTGCAGATTACATTCCATAATTTTATTTATCTATTTATAGGTGTTTTCTTAAATTAATTAGAAATGACTTACTATTTCCAATGTTTTTAAATTCTTGTATATAAAAGGAGAAAGAACCTTGAAACAAATTTTAATTATTTGGGAAATGAAAGTTTTTCTTTTAATATTATTAATATTTACATTAGTCTCCAAAAAATGTGATTTCGAATCGAGTGGTTCGAGTCTCCTTTAATGAGAATTGCCATTAATAAACAAATGATTTTGTTGCTTAATGAAAATTTCTTAATAACATGTATTTTGAGACTATGTGGAAAAAATCGTTAATACTCTCCAAGAACCATGTTTCTAAAAACTTATCAACTTCATAAAACACTAAAGTAGAAATCTGAAAGTTTAGAAGAATTTTCAGTTAATTTATTCATTTTTTTTTAAATTTGTCAATTTTTTTTTCTCCCGTACTCACACTTAAACGCTCTGCTGTAGGCAAAAACTATAAAGCAATAGATTACAAAGGACATTCCCCCTTGATTATCATTTAACAAATGAAGAAATTAAAACTTTGTAGCCTGATTATTTTTTCCTCTTCATTGTAATATCAATGTAATATGAGGAATACTTGAAGTATATACCTGCCAGCTGATAATAAAGATAAATAAGTGAATACAATTACTCTGAAATCCTAAAATCTGGGCATTAATTGCATGATAATTAACTGGAGTATCATCATCGTTGGTTGTCTGAGCTAGTGACTGCTTTGGGATTTCTAGCTCGGGAGAAGGCTGTGGATGAAGTGTGTTTGATTTATGGAACTCTTGTGTGCTCAAGAAGTAGTGTCCTAAAAACAAATAACAAGTTATTCACCAATAATTTATTCAGTGGCATCATTTTTTTTTAAATGCTTATTAATGATTAAAATCCTTAAAAAGAGACACAATATTTTCACTTTAAAAAAATCAGAAACATTTCAGAATTTAAAATGTAACTTTGGTCATGTTAGAATAACTAGGAAGTAAATATGGCATGTAGAAAAAAATTAAAAGGTCTGTGACGCAGGGGCTCTGTAAACTAAGCAGATTTTCCGCACAAAGTTTAACAATAGGTAAATCTACATGCCGGCAACACAACACCGTGAATATTAAGTGAATAAATACAAACTATAATAAGAAACATCCCGACAGAAAGCTTCTGAAATGTAAACAAACAGTTCTGCCAACTTCTTATTGGAAAGAAAAACAATTACCGTAATATATCTGAATATAACGTATTAATATGATTAAAACTATATACTATATCTATATACTGTAATTTAAAAGGAATCAAAATAATTTTTATCTCAATCAAATTTAAGTAGTCCAAAAACTTAAGAAAAGGGGGTCACAAGAACATATTTGCAAATATCTCGTATAATAAATGCCTTTTGAAAACAATATTTGGTATTTAAGCTTTGAATGAAGTGGTTTATTACATAGTCGAGTACTGTTTATGTAACATGAGTAGAAGTAGGGGTTTGCTGAAGGCTGAAAACTGAAAATGCAAATATCTCGGTTAATATTCAAGATTGGGAATAACTGCATATAACAATATTTATAGTACATTTAATTTTTTATAAGATTGATTCTATACATTTTTTCGATCCGACGTATAGTAACGGAGATATTTCGAATTTTCAAAATTCTCCCCCTTTAAACCCCCCTCCCCCTGGTCCGATTTCAGCCGTTAACGAACTTGATCTTTCTTTTTACATAAAACGACTAAATATCGAGTTCGGTAACGATTAAACAATAATTGTGACCGCTAGAGCGGCAACAGACAAATATATATATATATATATATATATATATATATATATATATATATATATATATATATATATACAGTTTTGAATGGGCCTCATTTTCATCATCTCCTAGGTAGGATCGATGGACCTTTGAAGAAAAATTGCGTCATGAGTACGACCTCAATAGCTGATTTCCCTTGAGGGAAATCTGCAAATAAAATGTGCAATTAGTTGCATTGCAAGGAGCATTTTTAATAACAGAATCTGATCATAGTTCATATTTGAATTTCAAAATACATTTTATCAGTGTATATGATAACTAATTTATTGCAAAAATTAGCTGTTCTTTTTATACTATTAACAATATGTTTGCCACTCCAACTTTCCCTACTTCAAGTTGTTGTCTCCACCTGGTCCACATGCCTGTACTTAACCCTCACCTCCACATTTCAAGCACAAGGAGTACATCTTTTGCTTTGAAGAACACAGAGCATTTTCCTCGATACTCACTGTCAGTACTAAACTGATTAATTCCTTTGTATAGAGGTGTTAAATCTTGGGACAAATTTCTCATTTCTACTGTAATAAAAAGCCATGTTTTTTTCATAATAATGTACAAAAATTATTTAAGCTAGGGAAAGAACGTTTGAATGTTAACTCCTGCCCAGGCAACAATATGAAAGTTGACAGTCTCAGAATGCTGCAACTTTTGGAAGTCAAATTGTTTTTTGATACTCACATGGATGTTTGGCACTTCAAATGCAAGTGTTCTTAGGGTAATCCAAGAACATTTGCACATGAGGAATATGAGTACAATTGTGATTGTTTATGAGACAATTGCCTCCTCCAATTACCAGTTTTTCTGTTGTAACAAAATGAACATTAAATAATACACACATAAATAACAAAAGTAACACATCTTTAAATAAATAGAGACAAAGGGTGAAATCTCAATAATATGTACATATAATTGAATAATACACATGCATGAAATTTGTATCAACTCAAATGATGATACGCCTTTGATTAGTTATTTGAACTTCTGGATATCCAAAATTTATGAAAGTAAAACCATGGACATGCAATTAAATTCAGAACAATCATACCGTTTATCACATTCATGACTGTAGAGTCTAACAGAAAAGTATATTAAACCAATTTTGTGCAAAAGAAAAATTAACAGAAAATGACCAACAATAGGTGATCTATTATCAAGTTATCACATTTTTTAACAAATAGGAAAAAATAGTTGTAAGAAATCAAATACATTTTTATTCTATAATAAATTAATGCCCAATTTATTTTACGAAGGTCAAATAATCTAATTAATCTATGCTATCATGGATGTGAAAAGGATTTTTTTTTTTTTTTAAGTCTATCTAAATAAATTCCTTTTGCACACAGGAATGGAACCCATGGCCCATAGATTTCCAAGTGTATTAAGATATGCACCTCAACTTGGATGCCTAAGCCTCATTATTACATACAATTTTGTACCTTATTTAATAGAACAACACAAAATTTAATAATATATTCTATAATATGTCATTCACTTGTCTAATCTGTGTATTCTGTGTCGAATCAGATAATGCTGTTTTTCTCTAGGTTAGCTAATCACACACCAAAAATAAAATGCCCCATTTGGTTAGGTGGTTAGTTATAGTTTTCAATTCTACTCAAATTTCGAAGTAATTTTTTCTACAAATATACTCAATTTTAGCCTTACATTGGGAGAAATTTGGTCTAGAAATTCAAACATTGTCATCTTTAAGACTATAGCTTAAGAAGTAAGTCTCTAACCAAAAAAAGGAAAGAAAAAATGAGGAAAAAACAAAACAAATGTAGTGGAACTTAAGCTGAGGGAATCATTAGCTTAATCGAATGTCACATGTTCTTATGGTACGATAATACAAAAGATATGCCCCCATCCCATGTATTTCCCATTCAATACTACCAAACTTTATACCATTATAAATAAAAAATTGGGACCAATAGAATAAAAAATAATTGTATGTCAAACACAGCAAGCTTGCATACCACCACTGAAGGGATAGAAGGGTTTTGTTGTGCCGATTTGTATTCAGTGTGCCATGAAATGTGAAAAGCTAAAGTTTGAGATAGAATCACATCAAAACTTTTGTAAGTTGTTTCCAAAGGTCTATTATCTATGAAATAATAAACCAAATAGGAAAAATAAGTAAATCACTTCTTACTCTTTCATGTATACCTATCACTTTTGACTTTTAAAAGAATGATGCAAGCAAATCTATCTTATCCATATGGTACCACATGAATATATATGAGGATCACTTTATATTTGCATTAATACATTCTCCATACTTTAGTAGTGATCCTTCATCTGTGCTGCTCTTTAATAAAGCCAACCATATTCCCCATGAGTGCCTTTTCACTGACCACACTAATTTAATAAATACCCATTGTGTATTCAATACATCAGGTGCTTTACATTAAACAAAACATCACAATCATTTGTATTCAATTTATCTTCTGTAAAGCATAAAATCATGGTTTTGCTCATTTTTGAAAACAAGAAAGTTATTAATTGTGAGATAGTGAGTACCTGGTCTCCTGGTCCTGACAATAGCTTTAAATCCGCCACCCCCATCAACCTGGTAGTCTACAGTCCTGACATTGCCCCCAGGTTCTAGGAGGCTGTATGCTCCTTTCACCACTCCACCTCGCTTCTCCTCCCACCTGTCTGTCACCAATCCTGATGATGGGTCATCAATAGCATAGCCAAAGTCATACTGCACCTGACAACCAACAGCCAATCATCATGTAATAACAAATGTTTTGTTTTTCTCTGGCAAGAAATAATTATTAGTACTAATTAATAGAGAAGTGAAAATTCTTATAACACTAAAATTACTAGAGGACTCAGGGTCAGTTGACTCACATCAGAAGTTGACATTTTAAAGACATGCGACAAAAGAAGTATGATATTTTCAGAAGTGTACATCCTACACACCATAATTTCAAAGATTTACTCATGATTTAATTTATTGAGAAGGACCTAAAATAAGCTACCTGTTCAGGCTCAACTTTCTTTCCTAAGATTTCCATTTAAATTCGTCGCCAAAGATGCATAGCTTCAAACAAAAGAATAAGTATTAAATTAAATATGCAAAATATTTGTTTGCACTTCATTTAAATTTTTTTATGAGGCATGTTATTATTATTGACTAACGTCCACTTTTTGCAACTAAGGCTAATTGGGACGATTTATCTACAGGTCACCACCTTTTTCTAGCCAGGAGGTGTTATTTAATGAATTCCGTCACTAAATAATTTCCTTTACCCAGGCGAGAATCGAACTCGTCACTCTAGGTTTACCATGAGTGTTAAAATTATTATTAAAATTATCATAGAACATAATTTATAGATCTTTTTATGACAAACAAAAAGTGTCTTATGTAAACTGGTTTGTACTTCTGTCGAGCAGAGGAAATTTAAATTATTTTTATTTTCGCCACCTTAGCTCCCCCCCCCCACCCCTTAGTTAATTTCGTTCCAAAGGGGAGCGGCAAAACTAAACGTTACAGCAATCCTAAATATAATATTCAAGCAGTCTAATGCTAGTTGTTTTCGAGTTAAGCAAGATAGTGCTTATGTCATGCCAAAATTAGTCAAAATGTGTCATGGGAGGGTAAAATTGGATGTTTCCGTTGAAATCGAAAAATCCAAAATTTTCGCGATTACTTGAACAAGACTGTAAAAGGACTCCAGTCTCACCAACCACTTAAATGATGTCACGATCCAACGAACACGAAGATATCATGAAACTGGAACACAGAAATGTAAAAGTACACGACTGCATATATTAGAATCCATGAAAAACTTAACACCAGTTCAGATATAGACTGTTCCAAATGGACAGTTGTGTCTCTAACAGCCGAACGACGTAAACGTCGAAGAATATAGATGTAGGTTCCTTATATTAAAATATTATAAATAAATGCAAAACATAAATAAACAACGGACAAAAAAAATAGGAAAAAATTAAAATAAATTTGCGTATTGAAAATGCAGATGATATCCAATGAAGACCTTATTACATGCATGAACCCAAAACTACATGGAAAAGATTGTTTCGTTGTTTTGGAAAAACACTGCAGAGGTTATCACTGCCCAACAAGAATATTCCTACTCTTATTGCATTCATTCCTTGCGACGTGGTATTTTTTTAAATAAATTCAATTTTTTTTAGGGGGGGACAGCTCATCTCTATACATACGTATAAAAACTATGGTATGAAATAAACGGCCTTCTCCAGACTAAAGGTGGACTAACAATATCAGAGCATTGACTATATAAACACAGGATCTTGGAACCGATTACTCATTATAAGTCTCGAGAGGCATCAAAATGGTGTCATGACATGGCAGTACTTGCCATGCGTATTCGTCCATTGGCCAGTTATGATACCATGAGGTTCCACCATAGCTGGTTAAATCATCAGCACACTCAAAATAGGCTTCCTACTAGGTTGGTCGATCTCAATGTAAAAATCTTTTTTCGGTAACTGTGCCATAGTTCATTCAAAGTTTATCCTCAAACCTGGTGAAAGTGTAGTTTAGTTCCTCTCTTGGTGGCGCACTTTTCAAAATGACGACAGCGGCCATTTTGTTTTTCTAACTTTATCTTTTTTAACACTTTAGACTTTAGTGCCCGCATTCATAAATTTCCAAAATACCCCATCGGGTGGTTTTAACCGAGGGTGGGGATTTTAAATTTAACTTAATTTTTTTTAACTCAACTAATTTGTTGGATCCTTAGACGATGACGAAACTAGATGGTGTGCCGCGGGGGGGGGGGGACTAAACTACACTATAGCCCTCCAACCTCAGTAAATGTTTTATAAATAGTATCCAATTTACTGAGCCAGTAGGCACATTTCATGTACTTAAAAATTACAGTAGAGCATAAAAGTACACTAAGGAGGAAATTGGTTTCCAACAATTTATAAATGAGCTGATTAGTCCTGGCCTGCGCCATTCAAGTTTTAGATATTTAAAATTTGGCAAAGACATCTATCACCCAAAGCTATTTTCATCAAATCCCATAGGCAGGTAGGCAATTTTTCTGGCTTTCAGAAGAGGAGGTATGACAAAAGGAACATGTGAAACTACACCGCACGACATGACAGTAATGCACGAACCAATATAACCTTTTAGAAGGAGTAGTAATAGAGACGAAAATGAGTTGCCTACATCTAATAATTTAGAGTCAAAGCAGTCTAGAGGGTCTCAAATTATCAAGGGTCTCAAGTTGTCAAACATATTTCAAATGGAACCACAGAGATTTCTTGCTTAATTGTGAACTATATAGACACAATTGGCATTAAATTATCAGACTGACCTCAGCTGACGACATATACACAACAATTTCTCCCATTTAACGATAGAATCTATAACAGGGATTAAATGCTCTGATTTATCACGCATGCCTATACAAGCAAATGGATTCCCCCTTCATTAATAGGGAGGCAAAGTGAGGTGACAATGGTTGGATGTAGCTGTGAATTTTTAATTTTATTTATTTATTTTCCTTTAAATGCGCTCCGCAACTCCGGCGATTCACTCATTTTTCACGTGTGCTCAAAAAAGTATACAGCAGAAAGTGAAAAGGAGTGGACAAATAGAATACGGTGGTTCCTGAAACAGTTCATTGGCATACCAGTTTCTATGTGGAAACTATATTGTATATGGAAACATCAGGGTAATGAAAATAGCATAAATGAAAATAAAAGAGATAAAAATAATGAAAACAAAATACATAAAAATAAGGGGAAAAACGAAAACAAGAAAAAAAAAAGAATAAACAAATAAAATTAAAGTGTATACACCTTGCTAATGCAGAAGAGAAGTGAAGAATAGATTGTAGAAATTATAGACTATATGTTTTTTAGATGTTTAAAGATTGTGTCGATGAAATTACTGTTATCGATCAAAAATTCCTGTAAGTCTTGTGGAATGTTTAAATTGTCTCTTCGTCTACAGTCAGCTAATATGTGATGTACAGTCAATGTTTCGTTACAATGTCTACAAGTCGGTGTGGGCACACACAACAACAAGGGCACGCTTGTCATTAAGTGTCCGTGGGTCAGCAAGGAATGGCCAATGCGTAGTCTGGTCTGCATAATTTCCTCTCTTCGTGTGCTCCTGTTGCTTGATGGACATTCATTAAGTGTTTGTTTTATTTGTCTTAGTTTCTTGTTGTGTGTTATCCCAAGATTGATGCCACTCCTCTTGTAGTACCTTAGTGCATTTCGCTAATACGTCTTGGTGCTCCATAGAGTTTTGGTCAATGTTTGGCATGTCTATAGCACCTTTTGCTATTCGGTCAATGTCTGTTCTTTTCTTAATGTTTGTATGTCCGGATAACCATAAAAGAGTAATGTGTGTGTTACAAGAGTTTAGACGGTGAAATTGTTCCAAAATTTTGAATGCCAAATGATTTGTCGAGTAAATGTTGTTGAGTATATGCAGTAAGCTTAATGAATCAGCGCACAGTACTATTTCATTTTGGCAGCTTTGAATTTTTGACAAGGCTAATAGGATGGCCTGTAGCTCAGCTGTATAAGAGATACATGCGTCATTTTCAGCAGGTAATTATTGGGGCCAACTATCACAGCCGAGACTGTACCATTTACTGTCTTTGAGCCACAGTATAAGCTGCGAATTAGTAAATTTAAAATGTAATAGAAATACTTTCAATGACCAATGACAAATACAAAATCAGACACAACAAGTTTAATAATTTAAAATATCATTTTATTTTATTTGTAAACAATGAAGTATGCACTATAAGAAAAATATAGAAAGACACCCGTAGATCTACTAGTTGAAGCAGTACTAATAATGGATTCAATCTCTTTCAGTCTGTCCTTAACTCACTGATGAAATGATAGTCTCGGGGAGACAATCTATCGGCGTCCATATTTTAGATTTTTTTTTAAATTTTATATTGTTTTAATTTTTTTTTATTTACATACCTATACAAGTTCCTTTTTTTCCTATGACATGCAAGACAAAATCATACCATTATTAATAGCATTAAAGACCATTTCTAATTATAGGCTGTCTGAATTTCTATAGTTATCCTTGAGATGATGTTTCATTTCAGAGGCCAATCATTTATTAATTGTTGTTGTAATTTTGGATTTTATTACCAACGGATTTTCTTTAATAATCAGTTTATTTTTCGTAATTTTCTTTAAGATTTGCAACTTTTATTTGTAACTTGTTTGTGGTTTGAAGAAATATTTGATTTTTTATTGATCAAAATTCGTAACCGATTATATTACTTTTATTTGCCTGAAAATGTAATTTCCTTCCAGTTTTGAACAATGTTGTCACAACATGACTAGTCATGTGGTGCTAACCTCGAAACTATCGGAATATAGTATATTTATGAAAGGAGCCTGTGTGTTCGTATTTCTGGACTCTGGTATAAATATATTTCAATATTTTAGAGACCCTTAAAATTACTAGCCTCCGGATTAATTTTTTATCCAGGCTTCAAGTTAATTACACAAACGAAAAACTGTTTATGCTATTAACCAACTTTAGTTAAATACATTTTTGTGATTATATACAAAATGAAATACTTAAACTGTAAATAAACGTATACTACTCGCCTCGTTTCCGCTTCCTCTGGGATATGTCTGATGGAAGTGTACCAACTTCCCTTCGCAGCATATGACCAACCCAAAGAGCATGCTAACAGCCACCTGTGACAGAAGCAAGTGTGTTTATTGAATATTTTATCGTAATTAAAATAAAAACATAAGAAATGTGGTTAAATTAAAAGGTTTGCCACATTCCTATCACAATAGTTTATGGAAACTAAATAAAAAGATATTTATGGTAACAAACTTAGTTTATAATAAAGATATTAATATTAATACACACTCGCTCGCACTCACTCATCACGCACGGCTTTACTACTCGAACTCATTTGTGCCACATACTCTATGAAATTCTTCCAAGAGCATTTGAATGAACAGTTATAGCTGATAATAAATTCTAAAAAAATATATACTACTCTCCTCCTCTAAAAAAATCTCTCTAAGTGTCTGAATACAAACAAAATGACTAATAAAAATTGATCCAACATATATTTTTTGGCATTCCCCTCCCCCCTTAGAGTTGGATGGCTAAATATCATGTTCGGTATTTACCAAATAAACATTTTCGAGCGTAGGAAGTAAAACCTTAATTGCTGACTTCACACTTAACATATGTGCATGTATCACATCTAATAAAATATATAAACAATAGCAGATTTCCCTTAGGGGAAATCAGCTATTGAGGTCGTACTCATGATACGAGGTTCGAAAAATTTCTTCAAATGTTCATCGATCCTACCCAGGAGATGACGAAAATGAGATCCGTTCAAAATTATATATATTTATATATATATATATATATATATATATATAGTTCTTAAGTTATCCAAAGTCGGACGCACTGTCACTAAAAAAATCAAATTGTGGGTACTTCCTGAATAGTTGATATGAACTAGTTGAATGTAATAAATGTTAAAAGGAAATTGCAGTCATGCCTGCAAAGACTAGTAACATAAACGAATGATCCTATTGGCTGCAAGAATGAAGGATCAAACACTCTAATTGAAACATCCCCGCGGAAATGATATTCGTGCAGGGTGGGTGTGCTGCTCTGAGTGACTAACACGGCGTTCTCATGCCTCAGCCCTGGCTATATAGTCCATATTCCGATATCTACCGTGTAAATGATGCCTTACTGTTAGTACGGCTATAGTTTAGTATGGTATTGCCACAGGGGGCGTGCGCTCTGCTTCTCCTGAGGACCCGCCCGGCACGACCTGTCTCCCGGCTCAACGTGCAAGGGGGGAGGTTTGCTCCACATGTCTTGCCCAATCAGCTCTTTGTCTTTAGCCAGAGTTCCGAGTATTTAGAAAGCGCGCACTACAACCTGACAGTGGGAAGTCTCTAGTCAAACGGCTGCTCTACTTTCTCAGATACAATATACTGATAAACTGCACCCGTGTAGGAAGTCTCGTATTATGGAACTTGTTCAACTCTCGACTTGGATAATTCATTCCACTTCTTTCTTAATTAAATCACGTCTAAGGAAAAGCATTGGACGAGTCGTGAGTATTGGCTGTGTACACCACCATACTGAAAGTCACACCAATAATAAAGGACCAGTCCAGTACACAGAACACGCGGGTGATTCTTAAAGTAAACAGATTACCCTGATGCAATTCTACAAAGAAATGTTTGTTACAATCACAAAAGCCAAGCACAGACGTAAGTATAGTTTTGTAACCAAAATAACTCATAATTAGCTCACATAATGAGTTGTCACATCACAGCTCACCAATAACCCCATACTTAAAGTCCCATGTATACAATATATGATAATAAATCCAATAAAGGCTGGGAACCGCCAGTATAAATGATACTGTTGTAATACCTGTCGGTAAAGACCGTCCTCACTAGCAGATGGTCGAGTACAGCTGGCAAGCGCTTTCGATGGGAAGGCACCATCTTCAAGCCCGTCAAAAGTTGTAGCCGTAATAGCTAAAACCCCTCGTATGACAGATCTAAAAGGTAAGTAAAGAGATCTGGACTAAAACGTAAAGAACCTAATACGGGGAACAGACGCCTAAAACCTACTGACTAACGGACAACTAACTCATTAAACCTTTGACGTGCTTGAAGATGGTGCCATCGTATCGAAAGCCTTTCAACATGAAACCATACGACGTGAATATGATTACCCATATGTGACATACTAATGCCTAATGAATATAGCAATGTTGTTGAAAACATTTACTGATATTTTAATATTTAATTATAATCTAAACTGTAATGTGAGGAAGACAGCAGACTAGAAGATACGTATTCTCTAATTACTAAGCATCTACGGAAATCCAACTTAACTCTATAGCAACTTCAATAAGACTACCCATGTGTGGCATATATTAATGTTGTTTAAAGACATTTACGAATACTTTAACACATAATTTTAATTTATATTCTAATGATTCAAAAGAAAGTTATGGTTATATTATTTACAACTCACCTAGAACACTAAAGCAAATATACACGACTCATAATGCTTGCTGAATCGTGACAAGAGCGTCCCCTACTTCTCCACTAGACAGCCTCCAAGACGTAAGTGGAGAACCAACTCCAAGCTTAAAAAGAATCTACCTTATTTCATCCTATATCTCCAAACCTAGCCAATTTTCCGACCCGTATGTTTGGAACCCAAAGAAAACTCAAGAATCACATTAGTAATATGATTCAGATTTAAAAATGATTGAGCCAATAACAATTGAACGACCTTTTAGCAGATTTCCCTTAAGGGAAATCAGCTATTGAGGTTGTACTCATGACGGAATTTTCGACATTTTTCTTCAAATGTCCTTCGATCCTACTTAGTAGATGTCGAAAATGAGGTCCGTTCAAAACTCTATATATATATATATATATATATATATATATATATATATATATATATATATATATATATATTTAGTAATATGATTCAGATTTAAAAATGATTGAGCCAATAACAATTGAACGACCTTTTAGCAGATTTCCCTTAAGGGCAATCAGCTATTGAGGTTGTACTCATGACGGAATTTTCGACATTTTTCTTCAAATGTCCATCGATCCTACTTAGTAGATGACGAAAATGAGGTCCGTTCAAAACTGTATATATATATATTTGCCTGTTACCGCTCTAGCGGTCGCAATTTTTGTTAGATCGTTACGAAACTCGAAATTTAGTCGTTTTATGTAAAAAGAAAGATCAAGTTCGTTCTATACATATTTTCCGTATAATGAGTATTAACCGAGATATTTGTATTTTTTGTAATGAGTTCCGCTTTCAGTAAACCCCCACTTCTACTAGGGGCATATTAATAATAAGCTTATATCTCATGAATTACCTCATTATTAGGTTAAATACAAAATATTTTTTTCAACAAAGCTTTATTTTACGAGGTACAAACAAATACGTTCTGTTAATCCCGCCCCCCCCCTTTTTTTTTCTTGGACTACAAAAATCTGAGTGATTGAGATATAAATAATTTTGATTCATTTCAAATTACTCCACTAACTATAGTAAATAGTTTCCAATAAAAATAATATTTTATATTATTTTTATATTTCTTTAATTGTTTGTTTTTCCGGTCTATCTATCGATACTGATCGCTACTGTCTATCTGATCGCTACAAGGTTGGCTAACCTGTTTGTTTACAACCCAGCCGTATTACGTTGTAGGGACTATTAACTTATATTGTAAATTTGCTGAAAGATTTCTCATAGCCGTTTGTAATTATTCACTAATATTCACGGAAGTGTTACCTGTATGTATATTTATATTGTAAATCTTCTCTGGCTAACCTGTTTATTCCTTAATCATGTGAAAATCTCATAACCGTCTGAATCGTATTTTGTCCCCCCCCCCATTTCTTTTTTCTTCCTGGATTCCTAAATTTGGAATGGTTGTGATTAAAATTATTCTGGTTTATTATTAATTACAGTAGTAGATATAATAAATAGTTATGAATAAAATGTATAAGTTATATTCAAATATATTTCCGTAATTGCTTTTATTTCCGGTAAAAGCTGGCTAACCTGATTGTTTGCAATTCAGACTGTTTTCTATCAGGAAGGTTCTTACCATTTGACTTGCCCTTTATTTGTTTACTTAATATTCACTGCAGTATTAAGTCTTACAAATAATAGATATTCTGTAGTACTATTTAGTGTTGGTGTAATAAGTGTTCAGAGCGCTGCTATCATTAACGGTAAGTCCATCTTTTGTGTTCTTGTTGTTTTTTGAGATTGAATTGTTTTTAATTTAATCTCGGAGCCTAACGGACGAGAGTTACTTTCCCGCCAAAAGGTAGTTCGGCCGTTTCCTTGACTTGTTTGGCTCTCGTGAAATTTCTTTATTGTAAAACTTCACGTGGGAAATCTGCTTAGTTTACGCAGCCCCTGCGTGACGGACTTTTTTCTCAACCTGGAGACTGATTTCATCCCACATTCCGACAAGAAAAACAAATATTTTTAACACCAGCTTTAAAGTATGAAATCTTCTAATTAAAGAAAACATTTACGAATAACATCTGGGTCTTTACAGATGCCTCCAAAGTTGAGAAGTCATCTTGTGGAAGCTCGTAGATTATTGGAAGCAAGGCAATGAAGTGCAGAATAAGCTCTGTATATCGAATTTTTACCGCTGAGTTAATGACTATAAGCCAAGCTATAAACGATATAGAACAACTGCAACAAGATTCATTCATAATTGCTACCGACTCATACAGCTCACTCCTAAGTCTTGCCAACCCATAGTCACGATGTAACCTCACAGACCTAGAAATTTCAAATACAAAGCGCAGAAAAAAACCATATCAATTGTTTGGGTTATATTAGGATGTTGTTTGGGTAATACTTTTCTTTGACGAATCCAATGCAACTATGACTCTTTATGTAATTTACTACTAACCCAACTTAGACTTTAGGCTATATTAATATTCTCTGAGACGAACAGTAGTGGGGGTTAAAAGAGAGGTCTGAAATTAAAAATAGCCATATTTCGTTTCCTATTGTTTTTTCTTCAAATATGCAGATGACAAAAGTTGGTTATTTTGTTATTTAGAGTAACGTTTGTTATATTCACTTTTGTTTTATAACAAAGTATAAACGAGATATACCTACACTAAAAAGCAAAGCGGGAGCCAACAGTTTTATTGGGCTCTAACAATTGAACGGGACTTAACAAAACTCGGTATGTGTGTTAGCACTAACTCCACCATGATAATAAGCGGTACCAACATTTCTAGGGAGGAGCAGGAGTGGGGGTTGTAAGGGAGCCCTGAAATTAAAAATAGTGATATTTCGTTTTCTATTGGTTTTTCGGCAAATATACACATGACAAAAGTTGTTTATTTTGTTATTTAGAGTAACTTTTGTTATATTCACTTTTGTCGTATACCAAGTATAAACGAGATATACACTGAAACTAAAACGGTAGCCGACAATTGTATTTGGCACTAACGATTGAACGGAACATAACAAGTTTTGACTCGGCATGTGAATTAGCATTAATTATTAAACGATTATGAGCTATATTAATTTTTTTAACTTCAAACGGGAGAGAGTGGGGGTTATAAAAGAAGCCTGAAATAAAAATTTGCGATATTACATTTTCTGTTCGGTTTTCAGTCACTGTTGGTCTTTGTACCGTATCAAGGGAAAGAAAGTTTAATTCAAACATAGTTTGGCGGACATAATACTTTCT
This sequence comes from Riptortus pedestris, assembly GCA_019009955.1. Lineage (NCBI taxonomy): Eukaryota > Metazoa > Arthropoda > Insecta > Hemiptera > Alydidae > Riptortus > Riptortus pedestris. Next base: position 106,767,701 of record CM032229.1, on the reverse strand, counting down.
ATGATTATGAATTATATATAAAAAAAAGAAACTACATGCACAGGAGACAGGAAATATAAAAATATTGTGGACAGTGAAGCCTTGCATAAAACATAATTTTATTATTAACAAATCCACAGCAATGACAAAAAAAAATACCATCATCATTAAACCTCAAATGAATTCCCGAGCGAAGCCGGGTACCTTAGCTAGTATATATATATATATATATATATATATATATATATATATATATATATATATATATATAATTTTTGTATATATATATATATATATATATATATATATATATATATATATATATATATATATATATATGCATTTTTGTATACACACACACACACACACACACACACACACACACACAATTTGGAACGGACCTCATTTTAGTAACCTACTTGATAGGATCGATGGGCATGTGAAGAAATGTTTCGAAAATCGCTTTATGAGTACAACCTCTATAGCTGATTTTCCATAAGGGAAATCTGCTAAAAAATGTACTAGGCAGAGCTCAAGATTCGGAAGACGAATCGGCAGAGGGACGGGATGATTGGCTGAGCACATCTTCAAGTCACGAGCTCTCTTGTAGATCTATTTGCGCAAATTGACCTGCCACACGTATCTCGCCTAAGGCAGTGTAAACAAACCACACGGTCATAACTCTGCATCCCTTTCTAAGACGTACGATCTTACGTTTCTCCAGCTAATTTGTACGACCAACTTCAGACAATATAATGGATTGGTTTATGAAGAATTCGTATCTGACCATTGCTAATCGCTCTACCGATGAGTAATAATTCACACTGAAATCATCTTCCTCGTGAAAGAATTCAAATAGTGTTGAGTAACAAGCAGATGATGAGTTCAAATATCTGAATGTGCACTCGATAAAGTAAAATGTCCGTCACTTGCGTCACGTATATGCGTTTATCTCAAAACGTAAAGGTACAATGAGAACAATGTTTTGTATTAAGGCTTCAAATAATGTGCTCCATAATATAACAGCCTAATGTTAATATGACATTAGTCGGAGCGGAGGTTTGCTGAAGGACGAAAACTAATATTCCAAATAATAATCAAGATAGTAAAAAAACATACATAGCAAAATTTATAGAGCATTACATTTGCAATAAGATTGGTTTTATACAATGTTACAATCCGACGCATAATAACGGAGGTTTTTTCGAATTTTCGAAATTAACCCCCTCCCCCTCCCACTGGTTTGATTTCAGCCATTAACGAACTCGATATATATCGTGTTTGGTTACGATCAAATAATAATTGCGACCGCTAGAACGGTAACAGACAAGCACACACACACTCACACACACACACACACACAATTTTGAACAGACCTCATTCTCGTCATCTGCTTGGTAGGAGATATTTTGAATTTTCAAAATTCTCGTCCTCTAACCCCCCCCTTCCATATCCCTGGTCCGATTTCAGGCATTAAAGAATTAAAGCGTGGGCCGCATTTAAAAGTAGTGCATTTTAAATTAGTGTTCATAACGATATATATCAGTCATGAAATTAGAACGACAATGAAATTATAATACAATTTATTAAATAACAAAATGAAATGAAAAAAATAGGTACAACGTGGCACAATCAATGAGTTCGAATATTAATTCCACTGGTACAAAGACGAAGAGAATTTTCCAATCGTCAGTCAGCATTGTACGATGTTTTGATTTATTAAATTCCATCAATGAAAAGAACTATTCGCATTTATAAGTACTGCCAAACGCACAAATATCTCCTCATCTTCCTCATTTGGAGTAAGCAGAGTAATATTTTTTGTTTATTTGGTTTTTTCAAAATGCCTCGGGGCAGGATCAAACCTTTCCGCGGGCCGGGGGTTGGCCACATACGCCCTTAATGTTGTTATGTACGTATTTTGTATATCATGAATATTAACTGAAATATTTGCACGTTTTAGTATACAGCCTTCAGAAAACCTCCACTCCTACTCATGTAAATTAACAATAAGAGAAGAGGATTTATGTATGCCAAGATAAGTGTAGGAATTTTTGAATAAATCGGCGGGGAAAGAATGGTAGTTTTATTCTTGAATGTTGCTACTAATCTATGGTGCTTATTATTCGTAATCTAGATCTTCAATAACTCTTTAAATCAAAATTTAAAAGAAACAAAACAATAATAATAATAAAAAAACTAGACGTTTATATCTACCGAATCACTTTTGAAAGTCGATTAAGCTATAGCTAGAGATAATTAGCTCCTCAATTGCTCCACAAAGTATAGGGATAAATGAGAGGATGGTTGGTCCAACTGTTGTTATGAGGACAGCCCGATTCTTATTAGGCCACGCCTCCACACTATTTGCAATATGGGAAATGTACAGACGAAGAAGATGAAAGTAATTCCCTGACCCACATTTTATGGCTGATTTATTTTACGAGGGAAAGGAACAGATGTTGAACTCCTCTTGTCCTAACTGATTTTGCAACGTGAAACCATTTTTTTAATTTCTAGATAACATAAAATTTTATGGGCTTTATATCTTGTTAAGTCTTTTCCAAGTTACTTAAATCATAGTCAATACGCCAAGGTTGGATTATTCAACGTTACGTTGTCTGGTAACGAATAGTTATATGTATTTTGTGTTTTTTGAGACTCTATCTAAACAAATTAAGTTACGCAAATACTGGTAGGAACATCTTGACATTGGTTGAAACAGAAGAAGAATTTGCTGGAGGAAAGTACAAAATTAAGAGATTAGAGAAATACGTATTCCGTCATTTTGGAGGGAATATACGTTTTTTCTTCTACATCATTTAAATGTCTGAGGTAAGCACATGAAGGAGTAAATATATTATTCTAATTAAGCCAATCCCCATCGCTGTAGCAAATAAATAAAATAAAAAATGTCCGAGGAATGGTAAGAGTAGACATTTGAGCTAGAATGTTTTATACGGACCAGGTGCTTCGAAACCCTACCGAAAGTTCTCTAATTCAACAATCACACTCGGAAATCAAAAGCTAATGATATACGAGCTGGTGATTAGACCCATGGTAACGTACGGTAGGGAAATGTGAAGTCTCGACATAATGAGAAGAGCGCTATTGGTCAGAAAACGAAAAGTATCAAGAAAAATATTAGGGTATTTATCTTAAGAAAAATATTATTAAAATCACGTCAAAGAGCAGGGGAATCGATGCATCAGAAGCAATTCCTAATTAATGAAAGTGTTTGGCATACCTGACACCATCTGCGCCATCACAGTAGGTGGACATGGTAAAGGAAGATGAAGGAAAGCATCAGACTACTCAAAAAAGAAGTTATGTACTACACGAGGAGCAAATAGCAAAATGTACCACTAGACATAAGAAGGTTGGTGGACTTGTGAATACTGGACATCCGGGTGTTAGTACACACACACAAATATACACAAAACATCTCTTTTTTTTATCCACCCATTCGGTCGGGTAACTCCATTTACTTCAAAATTCATTCAACAAATTTAACCACGGAGTTTAATTCTTTTAAATGTTGCATTGCTATTATGATCTTATTCATTATAATGTTCTTAATTATTCCGAAATTGTTCCTTGTCATGAGATTAGGCCAATACTCAGGTTCCCTTTGTCATGGGGAATTTGCAATGTCTCAAATAATTCATTTTAGGTAAATTATTAATGAATGAATCTCATCTTTGGAATAAGAGCCTTTCTACTACTATCTTTGACGTCTGTCCATCGTTCCATAGTTTTACTGTGTTTATTAGAACAGAGGGTGAGCGTAGCTTTATACCGAGAGCATACTGACCGAACCTACCGGTAACGTGCTCTCAGAAGAAATCAATTTCTTAAATAGATACGGACATTATATTAAAAAAAAAAAAAAATGCACATGAACATTTAAGAGTATGACAAGTGTAATAAATTGATTTCAGAATATTAACAATTTAAAAGACTTCATAAATTCAGGCTTACACAAATATTGAGGGCAGGGTGACTGCTTCAATAGACGAGTGACTAATATACTTTGTGTATTTAAACTACTAGGCAGACCAAGGATTTACTGCACACTGGACTATGACAGACTAATAATATAGAGCATACAGTTAAGTATAAGAATAATTTAATTTATTAAGATGGCTTAAACATGTTCATAACTAATGCTTTGGTTCTACAGACAGCGACGTACAAGGACAATGCCTTCCACACGACCGTGGGTGGAGTACTTATCGTCATCTGAAGGAGCCCATCTAGTGTAATTGAGGAAGGAATAAAGGTTTAATCTTACTGCCCGTTATTTACAATTCTATATTCAGTGTGCCATATATAAGAATCAAACAGCAAGAGTGTATTTACCAACACTAAGCTACGTCCACTCCTGTATAGTGAAGACTTAAATACACAATATTTTTACATCTCCCCGTGTTTACGGTGAATACTAAAGCGAACTTAAAGCATTTTTTGGAATTCATTAAATAACATCCTAAGTCCCACTCAGCCTAGAAGATGGTGATAACCTGTAGATAACCCGTCCCAATTAGCTTTAGTTGCAAAAAGTTTAATAAATAAAATTGATGAAGCATTTTTGAGTCTTGAAGAAAAAAAAATGATATCCTGATCATTTCCTCAGAACTGTTCAAGTAACGTGGGCAATATTAATCATAATCATGAATCGCATGATCATTATTAAATAAGATTTCTCAGGTAGTTTTACATGGGAAATATTTATGCTGAAGAATGTTATCGTGAAATGTTTTGAAAAAAAAACCAATGTACAGACAGAGGTTACAATTTATACACACACACACACATATATATATATATATATATATATATATATATATATATATATATATATATCATATTTATTAACGAGACATTTCGAAATTCACTGTAAACGTATGTACATTCCACCTTAGAATTAGAGCTTGCAGAAGGAGTATACAGGTCTTAGAAGTCAAAATAAAATATAAATAATAATTAAAGAGTTCATTAAAGAAAACTCAAAAAATCTGAAGTAGTAATACATTATTACCTCATTATGACAACCGAGAGTATATCACATGAGATCAGAGAACTATGTGAACAGACATGGACAGAGAAAGGAGAAGCGAATTATTAATGGGCAGACATGCTGTGCACAAACATTATTCCGCATCAGAAGTGCGTAGCGAGATCAGGAGCCTATCAATTTCCTAATGACACTTTGCCCTTCACTCCGGGTAGAGGCAAGTCCTTGGCCACCGGTGCAGTCAGCTCGTGACTCTGCCGTTTGTTTACAGGCCGCCATCTGCACCGCAGCACACGCAGACGGAACACCGGTTCTCCAAAGGACATTGGGAAAAAGAACCGGTACACTGTCGGACCGTCAGAAGTCGTGATTCCATAGGCCCGTACGATCTAGTTGCAGAGGGAGTCGAACCTTCAACTTGCAACTTGCTGTTGCTACACCTCACGAACTACCTTACACCCCTCTCGTCACTCCTTTCTCGCACTCTTCCCACCCTGGGGGGAGTTGGCACAGAATCTCAGTGGCTGCCACTTACTCCGTTTCATAATGCGCCCATCTCTTTGGGAAAGGCAGGCCCCATTAAACCTCACAAAGATGAGGGACATCATCCATTCCCTTTATCTAAACCACTAGAAAGACTACATCATCGTTCCACAATTCCACCTGCCGTATTGCAAAAGTCCGTCCTACTGAATCGCTCCAATGCTTTTTTGCTGAAATTTCCAGCCAGTGAAATACTTTCTTCTTTCCATTTTTTTAAAATTATCTCAACCAACGAAGTTACAGATCAATACAAAATAACTAACAATGAGTTTCTTTAGAAATCTTTAAGAGCGGATTCTCAAATCCTTATTCTTGAAATGTCCTAATAAGGAAAATAACTGTGATTCAAAAAAACATAAAAATAAAAGAAAACAAAGCTAATATTTTAAACAAATGTTCATTTATTAAAAACATCAGTATGGCTCATATTAGCTTGTGTGTGAAGGCGTTAATCTTAGAACCCCTGGCATACACGGGGTCGAGGGGTTTGATTCCCTCAAATGCATAGAAATTTCTTGTCAAGTGTATCCAAATGCAGCTTAGCCGAAAATACCCACAATTGAAAAGGGTTGAAAACTTTCAAAAATATTGCTCAATTACTTAGCTGGATAAAATTGGACATCAGATTTATGGCTGGTGATCCCGTTAATAAGTGAGTAGATGTTTTTAATCACAATACCTTCACGTACCGTGGTATTAGTTGTGGGGAGCAATATCATAGATGCGAAATACAGATACAGACAAACTTTACTGGAAGTCTGTCACTCAGGGGCTGGGAAAATTAAACAGATTTTTAATGTGACACTCTACTAACCTACTGAAGACTGAAAACAAGACAATAATAATAACCCACTTAATATACGAGTCACAAATAAATGCAATTGTAGCACATCAATATTTTAACAATGGTTCTATAAACTGTTTCGAACTGACTCATAATAAAAGAGAAATTTGTTATCCCGAACCCCCCTTATTCCTGTTGATTAACGATCATGAAAATCAGAATTGAATTAAACAGTTAAAGATTGAGTATGGTATTCATCAAATAAACAACCCTTGCCAGATTTCAGTCATTAACGGATTTGATATTTATTTTTACATAAAACGTTAAAATATCGAGTTTGGTAACGATGGAATAAAAATTCCGATCTCTACAGCGGTAACACTCAAATATATATATAAAAAAATTTGAACGGGCTACATTTTCGTCATCTAGTGGATGAAGATTTGAATACATTTTTCGCGTCATGCCTACAACCTCATTAGTGTATTTCCTTTAAGGGAAAAGCTACAAATTTATAGAACTTTCATCCCACCAATAGTACAGTGAAAAGTGGTTTCCGACAAAGGAAAAGATTGCCTACCTGGGGTGGTTGTGAAGAGCCCACATAAAAGAGATTTATAGACGTTACAGAGCATCGCAGATAGAAAATCTGAAAGAAATCCAGCCCTGTTGATCTGACACAGGAGATTTTAGTACAAGGTAAAAATTGATGGTACTAGCTGTTAAACGCATTGCCCCAGGGAACTATAAATTTTATTTATAATAAAAAAAAAACTCAATAAAATAAGAAATGATATCATTTATGTTAATAACGTTAATAACATTTGTTTAAAAAATAAATTTCAAATATATATATATTAATATCTTTTTGACCACATTCTGAACAAAGAATATATATGTATTTTTGGTTCGATTATGAATCAATAAAAATATCTTGTACAGTGAATACTTTATCCAACGCTTTATTACAGCAGAATCGCCATCTAAAAATATTTGTTGCCACGCCTATTATGACACGAGAAAAGAGATATATTATGAATAGGATGAATGGTTGCTAAGTTTCATTAATATCCGTTATTTTATTTCATAAAACTTTGATCGTTATTGTTGAGTGGCAGAGAAACTGGAGTAATTGAAACGATTGTACCACTTAACCTTCACTCGACCGATTTACAACTAGAAATATAAAGAGTTCAAGAAACGGAAACGAGAGATGTACCATGGAGAAAAGACCTCGAGACGGCTATTACGGAAATTGCTGCCCATTTTATAACCATTTATATGAACTTATATATAGCTTAACATTGGAGTGAAATATCTTCTAGCCGCATGCGGGCTAATTGGCGAGATTTACGAGATCCCCGGACTACTTTTATCGTCTTAGAACGATGCCGTTCAGACCGCTTTCAATAATAACCTTGTGCTTGTGTTCATAGAATAACAATCGATTTTATGTAAAATTTTATAAAATTACAGTTATTCAAGGGAACTAAACAGTCTCTAAGATAAGAGGAAAACACAAACATAATGCTACTTCCCATCACCTTCTCAAACCTATCTATTAACCTTAAATAAATCACAATTCATCATCAATAAAATCAATAATTCAAATTTAGATTTAAATAATTTTTCACACCCTGCTCCAAAAAAAAAATGCCTACAAAACCTATTTGCACGACTTTTCCTGATTTTCTAGGAGTCAGAATTCGTCAACTGGAAAATCGCAGCAGATGGTCTATCCAAAATGTCCTGAATTTTGGACAAAATTAGTGATATATCGATACTAATGTCCGGCCACTACATATAAACCAACTCAATTTTCGTCTCTACTTACGGCGATAATTTCTTCTTCACAATCTTATTCTAAATATTATCAATAAATAAATTCATACTGAAATTCGATTGCACAGCTTTAAAGTAATTTAAAAAACATGAAACTATCATTGGCCACTTTTGTTTTATATATATACTAGTGGACTTGGTAGACGTTGTCCTGCATGATATTTCAAGGGTTTAGAATATTAAATTTAATAATATTATGTTTAAAACAAAAGCTACTTTTAATAACACAAAAAACAACATTTGTTATGTGCACGTTTGCCTAAAAACAAATACAAAATAAAATCACGAATTTTTTATTCAGGCCTACCTTATAACCCCCACTCCCGTTCGAACCTAAAAAATTTAATATAGCTTATAATCATGGACGAATAAATGTTAATTTACATAGTTATGCCCGTTATGTTTACAATCGTTGTGCCCGATAAAATTGTTGGCTCCCTCTTTACTTTTTCAGTGTATATCTGGTTCATACTTTGTCATACGACAAAAGTGAATATAACTAATGTTACTCTAAATAACAAAATAAACAACTCAGGATTTGTGACGCTAAACCATCCAGGGTGCCACCCAAACGCGTACAAAAAAATTCATTCAAATCGGTCCAGCCCTTTAGGAGGAATTCAGTGGCATACACATGTGCAGTAGAATTATATGTATAAAGATATATATATATATATATATATATATATATATATATATATATATATATATATATATATTACCGTTTTGACAATATTCGTTCAGAAATATAAGAACTAATATTTTCAAGTGGTTATTTTTACCCCTTCAAATCATAGTTCGGCAAGAGCAAAAAATAGAATTTTGTTATGGATGAACTACTCTAATTATTTTAATTTTTGGGTTCCCTAACCTCCCTTGATAGTGGAGAGGGTGAGAACTGGGTTGAATAGTCTTTAGATCTGATTATGGCACTTTTTGTGCCAAAACAAAGTGTTTTGCCCGAGAAGTTAAGATGTTCACCAGAAGTTGTCATGAATAACTGTCAGTGTCATAAACGCACCTTTATTCCATGAACTTGATGATGTCATGCTATGGATATGTGTGAGAATTACACGTATTGCAATGATTTGTTAATCATTTGTTTTGGACAGAATTAGTCCCGCTTGGTCGGGATACGGCACTGATCTGACCAAAAAATTAAATCTTATACCAAAACATTATACCGGAGAAGTTTTCTAAGGTAACGCTTGTTACAAGCTATTAAAACATGGCGATATTAATGACCCCGACATTTTTCGAACTGTTATGACATTATGGTAGTGGCAATAATTCCTTTTATTTCTGGTTTCATAAAATATGGATAATTTACAGATGTATCTACGAGATTGCGAAGAAAAAACTGTTGCCGTAAGCAGAGACGAAAACTGTGTTTTTTTATATGTAGTGCCCGGTCATTAGAAACGATTTACCAATACGATTATGACCAAAATTAAGGACATTTCGGACAGACGATCGGCTACGATTTCCCGGTTGACGAATTCTAATTTATAGCAACTCAAGAAAATACGTTAAGAAATCAAATTTTGGAAGCATTTTTTTGTACCTACCCGATCCATCAGATTTTGTTTTATGCATTTTACAGTGGAGCCAAAAATAAACGTGATATTTTGTATTTTCCTTTCCGTTTAAATTAACTTCGTTAATTGCACACGAAAGTGTGGTAGTGATAGAAGTTTGTTTTTTTTTAATATGAAAGAAGTGTTCTTAAACAAAGTTCTGTAATTATATCATATTCATGTTGTTTATTACAAGTAAGAGGGAGAGAGGTAAACATGATGGAACTCCACAATTTATCTAACAAAAATAATGAAATATACATTTATACTCCCTCTTAAGAAATATAGACGTTTAATTTGTTTGAATTGTACCAAATTTTAAAATATTGTCTAACTAAATTTGCAGATTGATCCAGTCTGATCTATCCTCAAACCGGAATCATTTATTATTATTTGTTTTTAAGCCAAAAAGAAATTCTAATTTTAAACCCATTTGAATTAACTGCTTTCTAGACTTGTTTTAGGAATGTAGTGAGCTTCAGCTACAGGTAGAACACAATTAAACTGACCAATAGAGAAAGGTAACATTAAATCTAAATGCTACCTTCTGAAAATAATACTGAGGCTAAGAAACAAAATATCATAATTAATATGGTTAGTGTAAGTGTGTTTTAAAAGATTTTGTAACATTTCTGGGGCTCAGGTTAACCGTGTGAGTTAAATAGTTGGTCTTAATCGCACATAATAAACGTAGAGTGGCAAGCTCAATTCCCGCCATGGGTAATAGACATTTTTTAAGAGAAGAATTCATTCAATTACCGATGGTAGCAAAAAGAGGTCCTTAATAAATAATATTTTAATAATAACGTTTCTAAATTCCGATCCTGGATACTCATACCACATATCCAGGTGCATCTATAAGATTAAGAACATGACATCTTGAGTGTGTGTGTGTGTGTGTGTGTCGAAAGCGACCACACAGGTTGTCTCCCAGTAGAACCGTGTGCAAACAAACGGTTTTATTACGACCCATCGGGGGAATCGTTCTTAAACCCGATTCTCAGATATGCGAGAGTCACGAACTAGTTTTAACACGAACTGAATCTCTCTCCCACCACCCCCCTTCCTTCAGGCCTGAGTATTGTTCATGAGGCGTGATCCTTCCAATGTCACCTAATTTATTACTGTAATTGTTGCATGAAACCAACTTCACAGGTATAATGTATTCGGTTCAATGCTCATAGATATTGCTATTCACTGACGATTCCCGGAAGCATATCACCTCAAAATATTTCCACAATTTCAAGCAAAGATTTATAACATCCCTTATGGGAAAACTGAAAATAGAATCATTACCATCCTGTCTAGAAAAGTGCATTGATCTCCATATAACTTGTCCTGATAAGCCGAAGAACTTTTAACTGGATGTAACTTTAAGAAGTAAATAAATAAGTATAAGAGCTAGAGAGCTTCACCCCTTTTATGTGCCCATTTTTTTCTACATTTATTTTGTACTGGACTAGTGGCAAGACTGCCTGTATCTGCTGTAATGAATATACCGTTTGCATCCCCATAGGCGTTTGGGCCAAAGTTTGATTTAATTTTTTGAATTCCTACAAGGGTGAAGCTATACAGTACCGGAAATAGTTAGTCTCATTGTCTTAAGCCAACGGTAACATTAAAGTAATCAGAATTAGTAACTCCCGTTTTGAGCTTAGAAACAATTCTCTCAGGGTCATCTTTGTCCATCTGATAGACTTAGATATTATTTAAGTCTCTGGGAAGAATAGTAAAAGAGAGGGATAAATAAAAGTTGAAATTAGAGCTAGAATGGTTGCAACGATCAGATACTTCTATAGCCTGCAGAAAGTTATCCGACTGAATCTACCACTTTCAAATATAAGGGATGTAGCGCAGTTTATGTAAATATGTATATATTGGGTACGTACACATATGAACATAAATTTAAACTGACCGCATTTTGTCATAGACTAAGTAGGATCGTCGTACACTGGAAATTTTCAAAAATCCTGCCATAAGTACCCCAATAGCTGACTTCACTTAAGGAAGTTCTGCTAAGAGAAGTTACATTTTAAACTACCAGTCCTTGTTGGAGCCACCTTTTAGTTAGAATGTTTAACGCCTTATTTATAAATAGCAATAACTGATAATACCTATAGCTTATATTATTTTGGCATATCTGTCGGTGGAGGCCGTAGTTAGAGGCTAATCGCTGAGCACATCTTCAAGCTTGTCATGCTGTGATGGATAATTTGCTCAGTTTCTACAAAATAGCAAAGGTCACCATGGTTCCTAAGAATAATGAAGCTAAAACATATAAATGCCAACTGTGACGGAAAATATAAAATTACAACCGCCGATTTTCCGAGCAAAGTCAACATCAGCAAGACAACAACCGCCGGACCACTCTTGTTGTCCAGGCCACGCTGCTATAATCAGGCACTGACTCCGAAAGCGCACTTTGTATGAAAAACAACAGTAGAGGACAAGGCCTTTTTATTGATCCTTATCAATTGGTTCCTCTACCATCCAGCATATTCCAGAGATAAGATCAAACTATTCAGTCGCGATTTTCATTATAAATTGGTTTCAGTGCCCGTCCCTTCCCATCTCAGTATTCTCTAGACTGGCAATAAACAACAATAGCAATATGGTGCAACAAATGGTTCATGTTTTGGCTAAGTTAAAAGCTATTATTATGTCGATGCCGAGTAAGTTGGAAGTGAATAAAAATATTCCCAGACGTTCACTATGGGAATCATACCGAGACTTCATACTCACACTTAGATCTTACATGAGATTCATTAATGGCTAAGGCCATCACTGGATGTGATTATCATAGCCGCATCAGCATTATGAAACCCTTGTCTGCATTGTTAACAGTTACTCACAAGACTTAGTATTTCGGGCTTTCGGACATTAACACATTAACTACAGGAAGGTAAGATTATCCCACTCTCTCACTAAATTTAGTGAAACCAAGATTGTAAAGGAAGGTTTTCTTTTTATAAAAAGTGACTTTCCAACATCACTTTCGAGTTTGGCTGGTGAATTCTCAAATGTCCGTGTTAAATAAAGTTCCATCTCTTCATGATGAGGGTTTGGATCAATGTGTGAATTATTTTCTTTTTTAAATGTAACGACAAGCCACTCTTGTGACTTTCGAACAAGGACTTAAACATTTGGTAAAAAATGGTCTATTGAGATATCCAAGAGATAACTAACTATATTGATCAAAACGACTTTATGGGTGTAGCAGAGAATTATCGTTGTCTTTTATATTCCGAATAAATTATCAGGATAGAAATAAAGAAGAAATAGTTAATTTTATGTTTATTTACTTTATTGTAATTAGGCACGGAACTCTCGAGAGTTACCTGTGCCAAGGTGGTCAAAATTCCAATTTGTTCGCAAGTCCCTCTCTTCAGAGATCCCGTCTACTCCTTAGCCCTCCGTCAACCTCGCCTATAATTTAATGTTTAAAAATATCAAAGGTAAAAATAAAAAATGTGCCAAGTTCTTGATCCGCCTCCTCAACCCGATCTATCATACGTCCTAAGATAACATTCAACCAGCTTTATACACATATCACTAAGAATCATTTTAAAAGCAGTGCTTGATCCCTGGGATTAATATTTGATAAATGCTTAAATTAGTGTCTCTATGAAAAAAGAGCTAAAAACCAGGTTCCTTAAGGGAATCCTGAAATGTTCGCCCGGACAGTATTTTGGTTGAATCTGGACAGCCTGTACAATAAATCTGCAGGGAAGAACATTTATCAGTTATAAAGGATATTCGTGCAGCTTCTGGTACATCTGCAACGTAGCGCATCGTTCGTAATGTTTCTTGATATATCAAGCCGTATTGCAATTCTGATTCAAGCACAGCCTAGGCTATGCTATCTTGTGTATACTTGCTATACGCAATTAAGAAGGTTAGGCATCCATTTGTGAACATAGGCCCATTGTTGGTAAGTTTGGCTCTTAGTTTATTTTGTAATATTTGGGTTGTTTTGTTCCTACTGCGTTAGTAACAATTCAGTTATTGGAACCGTAATTCCTCCCAAGTTGAACACAGAAAACAATTTTTTGAAGAACAGAGGAGCTTTGTAGCTCTTTAAAAACTACTACTGCATAATATTATTATGCAAGAGAAGTGAAGGAAACCATTTCTATACAATTACCCAAAATATTTAAACCATACCCTAAATTAATTTATCGTTTACTAAAGACACCAACAGATGAGGGGATAAGTATCAGAACATTTAAAATGTTTTTTTGTTATTTATTAACGTTGACCTTATGCTACTGTAGCAAATGGAGACGGATTTCATATATGTAGGTTAACTCTCTCTTCTAGCCATGATGGGACATTTAATCGCTACCAAAATCGATATTTAAACGTTTCATATGGACTTCTTTAATGTTGGAATTCGGAACAGGATGGGAGGGGAGCTACAGAAAAAGTGAAACAGGAAACCAAAAACACCTTCGCAGTACAAACAATCTAGATAATGAAATTGAGACCTAAAATGTTTGTTCTATATATTTTTTGTAGTTATTAACATTAACCAAGTTATTAGCATATTTCCCTTAAGGAAAATCATCTATTGAGGTCGTACTCACGACGCGGCTTTTCAATAGTTTCCACAGATGAACATCTTTCCTACCCAGGAAATAACGAAAATGGGGTCCGTTCAAAATTATATATATATATATACTCGTTACATAAACGTTTTATGAAAAAATAAAGAGCAAGTTCGTTAATGGCTGAAATAGGACCAGTGAGAGGGGGATTTAGAAAATTCAAAATATCTCCGTTATTATAAGTCGAATCGAAAAATAGAATAGAACCACTATTATTGCAAATTTAATGTTCTATAATTGTTGTTATATTCACGTTTTCTCTATCTTTAATATTAACCGAGATATTGGTATTTTTTTAGATTTCAGCCTTCAGTAAACCCACCACTTTCAGTCCTCGCACGTTAAGAATAAGCTAAAACATCATGAACTGTCCTATTTCATGCCGAAATTCCAAATATTGTATTCTACAAATATTTTCTAGGTGAGATACATGCAAATACGTTCTGATGACCCCCCCCCCCTCCCCCCTTCTTTTGTTCTTTGATTACTAAAATTAGAGTGATTGAGACTATCCTGATTTATTAGAAATTGGAGTATTGGATATAATGAATACTTTTCAATAAATTTAATATACAGGATGTCAAAAAGAATATACCTATCAGAAAGTATTATTTTGTACTAACTATCGATCGCACGCCTCGGCTTGGCTATTGGAAAAAAGAATGCATAGTCTAGTTTATATTATACCTACTAGATGTCTGTTGTCTTTTGTTTTGCTTGGTAACCATCATATGTTTAAAATTGAAAGAAGTTTGAATTCGTTTGCAACATTTTCTTTAGGAACACGAGGACAGCTAGGACTCCTTCCGTTAATTACACATCCTGTATCTACAAACTGTCGATACTATCTGCGAATGTTTCACTCATTCTGAGAATTTGGTACCTCAACCTGAAATGTCTTTCCACTGTAATCATGAAATTCACTTCCCACGCTCGAGAACACAAAATGATTTCTGCTGCGGAGTAGCCATTTTAAACATATGATGGTCGCCAAGCAAAACAGAAGACAACTGACACCTAGTGGCTATAATATAAACTTGACTATGTATCCGTTTCTCTAATAGCCAAGCCAAGGCGAAGCGATCGTTAGTTTGGGCAAATTATTCCTTTGTAATATGTACACTCTTTTAGCAGATTTCCCTTAAGGGAAATCAGCTATTGAGGTCGTACTTATGATGCGAGTTTCGAAAAATTTCTTCAAATGTCCATCGATCGAAGGATCGTGGGAAGCCAGGAGATGACGAAAATGAGGTCCGTTCAAAATTATATATATATATATATATATATATATATATATATATATATATATATATATATTTATGTCTGTTAACGCTCTAGCGGTCGCAATGTTTGTTTGATCGTTACCAAATTCGGAATTTAATGGCATTATGTAAAAAGGAAGATAAGTTCGTTAATGGCTGAAATCGGACCAGTGGGAGGGGGATTTTTGAAAATTCAAAATATCTCCGTTATTATGCATCGGATCGAAAAATTGTATAGAATAAATCATATTGCAAATTAAATTTACTATAAATATTGTTCTATACATTTATTCTGTCGAGATATTTGCATTTGTATTCTGCGTGTGGTCGCCAGGAGTAGGCTATGTTCGGACTTTCCGCCGAGAGCTCTGGCGGCCGCTAACTATTCGCCCCTCGTGAATAGGTTTAGAGGTTAGGTTAACTGTTTTTTGGGGCGAGAAACTACTGGGTTATTACGCCCTAAATAATGTTTTAGGTTTAGAGGTTTCTTACTACTACAGTTGTTATTAGGCAGATTTCTGTATTCACGTGGGAAATCTGCTTAGTTTACGCAGCCCCTGCGTGACGGACTTTTTTTAAAATGTATTATATTCAGATATATTTCAGACATTGTCTTCTTCCCGATCAAGAATATTTCTATATATCTATTCAGCTCTGAGAGGTTGGCTGACCTGTTCGTTTACAATTCAGACCCTTTTTGTTGTGGAGGTTATTAAAATGTGAATTTACTGAATCATTTCTCATTATCATTTGTATTTTTTAAATATAATATTCACGGTGGTGTTAAGTGTTGCCAGTAAGTTGATTGTAAAACTTCACATGGGAAACCTGCTTAGTTTACGCAGCCACTTCGTGGCGGACTTTTAGCAAATTTCCTTTAAGGGAAATCAGCTATTGAGGTCGTACTCATGACGCGATTTTCGAAAAAAAATTTCAAATGCCCATCGATTCTACCCAGGAGATAACGAAAATGAGGTCAGTTCAATTTTATATATATATATATATATATATATACATGCATTTGTTTGATCGCTACCAAACTCGATATTTAAACGTTTTATATATGAAGACAGATCAAGTTCGATAATGGATGAAATTGGACCAGTGGGAGGGGGAGAATTTTGAAAATTTGAAATATCTCCGTTACTATACGTATAGGTATAACCAATCTTATTTAAAATTAATGTTACTATAAATATTATTCTATACATTTATTCTCCATCTTGAATATTAACCGAGATATTTGCATTTCTATTAATTGTAATGGACGAAATGAGATCGACTAACTTTGGGTCTAGTCGTGAGTTTCCGTAACTGTTAGGCTCTCATGAAATTTCTCTATTGTAAAACTTCACGTGGGAAATCTGCTTAGTTTACGCAGCCCCTGCGAGACGGACTTTTTATTGTTACATGAGATGTAATAATATTGAAAATTATAAATCATCATAACGCATCAGAAGCTAATCAGAATTAATGAAATTCTAAGGGATAGGTGGTATAATCTTTGCTATCAAGAGTTTAGACTACGGTGGTTGGGAGGTATGAAAGAATAAACTGGAACACCAGGAGGAAGTACGAATAGTTAGGCACAGACAACATAGGCGTAATAATAAGTAGAATGATAAGTATGTTGGGCATCTTCACTTTGGAGAAACATGGTTGGGAACCGCGATGGGTGGTCACAAAGGACCAGGTCCTTCAAGGGATGAAGCGCCAGATGAGAATATAAGTATGCTTATAGGAATACATAAAATAACCTAATTTACATATGATTGTAGTTAGTGGTGCTTCTCAAGCATGTACTGGTAGCTGGGTAATAGCCTGCGTTCCCAGGGACCTCTCCTTCTAGGGACACCAAGCCCCTCATATTACAGCTGTCTGCCAGTACAGAGGTTAGCAAACTGCATCTTGGAGTCAAGGTTTAACCTAAAGTAGGTTAATTATGCTTTTTATCTAGGCTATTTATACCCATGCTAACGCTGATCCCTTCCTTTAATTAGAAGTAGATCGTTAGGCCAAACAACATCTTAAAGCCTCTCTAGTGTTTCGTAAATCTAGTAGATATTTATTTCATTATATGGAAGGCACTTAGATTATTTAACTTAGATAAAATTTCAACTGGTATTGTTTTAACATCTTTCGTAGCCATATTGTTAGGATTACTATAAACCTAGGAAGGACCTAAACAGAGGGTTCAAAAATTTTGTTCCATAACATCCATGGTGTAATACATACCAGAACACTTTCAAGAACAGTTGGAGTAATCAGTGCCAGTATTTATTTTTGAAATTTAAGACTCCTAAAAAAATTAAAGAACAGAATCATCCAGCCAACCCTTTTTTACCTCTATTAGTAGTAGTTGAAATACCCCTCTATTAATATAACACAATAAATACTTCGCAACCAACATATTTCGTACTGTTTCCTCCTAACAACAAAATACTTTACTTACTTTCCATGGAGAGCATTTAAACTATTAAAGTTTTTGTATAGTGTTATTTTAAAGTAAATGCTCCCATAGATCAGTGATAAAGCGCCCAACCCTCAAGCATGGTCAGTGAATGGGTGACATACTCTGCTTCTCTAACACCGGCGGTAGTGAAATGGCGGGAGTCTTGTGAGTAAAACAGTCTGACAGCATGTCGGTATGACGAAGGACATGGACTCTTCTAGAGCCCGTCCATTGATGGCTATTCTTTGTTTAAGTTTGCTTTGGGAAAGTTAATTTTTTTGCTCTTACATGACTATTTACCAGTGAAGGAAAACTGCTGTCAATATGTAATAAGTAACTTGAAGAAGTCTAATTTGGGTGTTCCTTATGTTTTTATTCTTCATTTTTTGTTTTATTGTATATTACTCTTTTGAATTAAATGTATTTTACTTATTTAAAATATATTAATGAAGGCTTATTTTATTTCATTAAGAAAATAAAATAGATTTTATTCATTTGCCATTAATTATATATACTAAGTAAATCAACTCATTTTTAGCAGTAGGAATGTACGTCCATTAAAACCATCTGTTTTGTGCTTCTTTTAGTATTGTGATCAACATCAATTTTGTATAAAGGCTACTATTAAATCTTTCTTACCATGTGTATGTCTGTTTTGATCCAAATGATTAATAGGGTATATTCATAATGTCCATCAAGTAGGTGCTAAGTAATTTCCCCAACGGCTGCAATGCCAAGCTGATGACATCACTCCACACCCTCCCTATTGGTTATTTCTCCCATAACAGGAAGTCTATGTAAACTTCAATTGAAATTAAAGTTAGAAATAGATCTTTGTTGATACAGTTGTTTTAATTGAAACCCCCATGACTGGAAAAGGTGGTTTCCAAAGAGCCGAAAACTAAAAAAAAGCAAATCTCTCGGTTCATAAACGAGTTAGAGAAAAAATATACAGTACAACAATAGTAGCATATTACATGTGCACTAAGATTGATAATATAACATATTTTGATCCGAGTAATAATAACAGATATTTGACTTTGCGCCTTCTCTGAACCCTCACTCTTTCTTGGCTGGAATAAGATCTTTCGTGGTTTATGGACGAATTTCTAATGCGAAATGATTAGGAGAGGGGACTTACTGAGGAGTGCAAAATCGATATTTCCAAACAAACATCATGCCAAAATGCAAACATCTCGGGTAATAATATAGTTGGAGGAAACAATGTATAAACAACGTATGTATGTAATTAGCAATAACATTAGTGCATAACATTTTTCGATCCAACTCATAGCAACAGAGATATTTCAAATCTTTGGTATCCCTGATCTATACTCCCTGTAGTATGAGCTGGGTATTGGAATTCGTGAGAGCATTGAGAATAAGGTCTACTGTTTTAAGAACTACTAGCAAATTATGGATCAGCAATATGGAGATGAGATTACGAGAAATGTTTTCAAATTAGAGTAACAGTAAGAAGAAATATGAAATGAGGGCAGAGGCCATTTGTAAGTATAACTGTAGGCGACTGAAATGCTTCGTGGGGGATAGTAGCCATTGTCTGGTCTGGGTAACCTACAGTAATAGGGATGTCCGTCACGTGCTCGTAATTCGAAGGCCGCCTTACTCCATAGTTCTGAAATAGTTAATGCTTTATGGAGCACGGATTGTCGTTCATGTGAATATGCAGGCCTGCACCATGTTTACTATGACAGTTAGGCACAAACGTCTTTGAGCATTAATGATTGCATGGCTTTGAGCTCTTTACGATCTTTAATCGACTATACAATACATACAATCGTTTATTAATTTGACTTGTTCTTATTTGTGGTGGGGCGCTGCTAGGCAATGGTGCGAAGTACCCCGATATATATAGTGCGGCAATCTACGTTTTATGGATGCTTGGGATATCGACCTTCGTTGACTAAGGGTTTCTGTTCCCAAAGTGTCTGTTCTGCATGGTGACGCAATTCTTGAGTTACATGAATAGAAATGTAGCACACATAGGAGGGGAATTCCACAGGCACTGCATTGAGGGTCATAAAGATTATGTCTTCTGCCACTGCTTTGGCCCCGGCTTCATAGACTGATAACTCAAAGAATTATTATTAATATTGTAATTAATCCTATATTTAATTCTGTGTTAGAGTGGCGAGTTCGATTTCCGCCTGGACAAAGGAATTTATTTAGTGACGGAATTTTTAAATAAAATCCGAAGTGCCACCCTGGCTAGAAAAGGGTGGTAACCCGTCCCAATTAGGCATAGTAGCAAAAAGTGGGCTTTAATAAATAATAATAATAATTATGAGTGGCAATTTCCACGGTCAATCATTCTGTTTTGTGAATAGCACGCCTTTCATACATCTACGCAAATTGTTAATATGATTACATTTTTTTTCATAAAAAAAGATTAAAACTGATAGGATAACCAATACACTTAAGAGACGTTCAATCTAATAATAAAACACGATTTTATAATGGAATAAAAAGAAAAAGGAAGTTGTATTTACATCATTTGGCCTTTCAAGAAGAAAAAAAAGGCATCTTCTCTTTTTTTATGTCCTTATAATGTGTACTTATATATTTTTAATATTTTTGCTAGTAAATAGATGTTTTATTAAAACAAATAAATTTAGACTTCCACAAAAATACACCGTGTAATGTTGTTGTTACACATTGCATTGTTTTATTATGAATATTGACGATGTTAAATTGACTTCTACTTTGTGCTACTAAGGCTAATTGGGATATCTACAGGTTGTAATACCTGCCTAGCTAGGAAGGGACTGAGGATTTTATTAAATGAGTTTGACAGTAAATAAGTTTCTATTACCGAGGAGATAATCGAACTCATGACAAGTTATACCAAGTGAGATTAAGACCTATGTCTTAACTCACATGACTAACTTGAGCCACCACATTCAATGTGATCAGAAACAGTTCCTTGGCATACCAGTCTATATGTAGCAAAATATATTGTGTGAGAAAACATCAGGATAATAAAAGTAATATAAATTAAAATATAAGTATAGAAGGGAGAGAGAGAAAAAGCAAACGAATAAATCTTATATATAAAAATGAATGTTTGTATGTATGTTCTTTATAGACTCGTAAACGACTGAACCGAATTTTATGAAACGTGGTATGTATATTACTTCTATAACAGGTAAAGTTTATGGCTATATTAATTTTCTCTGAGACGAACACGAGTCGGGGTTGTAAGGGAGGCCTGAAATTAAAAATAGCGATATTTCGTCTCCTATTGGTTTTCGGCAAATATGCACATAACAAAAGTTGTTTATTTTGTTATTTAGAGTAACTTTGGTTTTCACACTTTTGTCGTATACCGAAGTATAAATAAGTTATACGCTACAAACTATAGTGGGAGTCAACAATTTTATATGGTACAAAGGTCTCAACCGAATTAAACAAAACTCCGTATCTGATTTGGTATTAACACCTCCCTGATTATAAGCTGTATCAAAATTTCTAGGTACGAATAGGAGTGGGCGTTATAAGGGGGACCTGAAATATAAAATCGCTATATTTCGTACCCTATTCATTTTTCGGCAAGCGTGCATGTAACAAAAGTTGTTTGTTTTGTTATTTAGAGTAACTTTTGATATATAAACTTTTTCCGTATAACGAAGTATAAATGAGTTATACACGAAAAACTATAGACAGGGTCAATAACGTTATGGGACTCGAAAGACTAAATCGAAATCAACGAAACTCTGTATTTTTGACAATGATAATCTATGATTATGTTACATATATAAAAAGATACATACACAGGAAATGGGTAATATAAAAATATTTTGTAGAATTAAGTACATAAATACTTTTATTATTTGACCAGCACTCCGGACTCCGGTGTAAATCCTAAGCATTGAGACGGGAAAATGTAAAAATATTGTACAATGTAAAGCCCCACCCCAAAAAAAATACCATTATCACTCAGCGTCAAATGATTACCTGGGCGAAGCCGGGTACCTTAGCTAGTTAAAAAATAAATAAAAGTGTATACACCTTGCTAATGTAGAAGAAAAGTGAAGAGTAGTTTGTATAAATTGTAGACTACAGTATGTTTTATATATATATATATATATATATATATATATATATATATATATATATATATAAATGTTTTATAAATGTGTCATCATTGAGTCTATGTCATGTAGAATGTCTAAATTGTCTCTTCGTCTCGTCAGTCAATATGTTGTGACGTCCCGTCAAAGTTCCATAGCAATTTCTACAAGATGATGTGTCCTTGTTTGGCATCAACTGTCCGTGAGTCGGTAAGGACTGGCCAATACATAGTCTGATCAGCACAACTTCCTCTCTTCGTGTGCTCCTGTAGCATGATGGCCAGAAATGTTATCAGATAAGCCGAAACAAAAACTACCATTAATTTCACTAATGGACTCAGTGTGGTGGCCTCATCGGCGAAAATGTGTTTGCTGGAAGGTGATAATGTCTTGCCTCTTGCTATGGTATAAGTTTTGGTTTATGTGCTTCGATTCCGGGAGAGATAACCTTTGTTCAGTACGTCCTTCAAGGATATATGCCGGGGTATATTGATATACCTTTCTATCATTGGCCATTTTATAGATACAATAACAATATTGAACGACATTTATTGATGTTCATGACGAAATATGAACAGTAATTCAGCAAATCGATTCATGTCTAATGGAAGAGAAGGGGAATTCCATTGAGCTGTATAAATTGGAGTTTAGGACCAACGCTGTTAAACAGTTACAAAGACAGATAAATAAAAAATAATAGCTTCAATAAAGCGTTTTTTTTTTCGTTTTTGTTTTCGTTTGTGCAATATCTTTATTACGGAGGTCCTAGTAGTTTAGTACGAACTGATTGACGGCCATGAGAATCGAAAGGGTAACAGTATATAATTTCGCAAGCCAGCCGTAAGTGTTTGTCAAAGCGGATAGGAGCAATCGAACAGGTGGAAGCCTCATTGTTCGGAGAGTGGTCGTGAAGGAATGGAACAGATATTAGGATTGATAAGGGAGAAAGGCTATTTATTGATTAGGGGAAGGTTATTCTTTGATAAAGGTTGACACACGATTATCGACCTACAATAGGCATCAGTCAAATTAAACGATGTAGCCAACCTTGATATTTCAAATCACTCACCCAGCGTAGATTTAATGTACCGCTTGAAAGGTGTACGCAACCGAACTCTTCTACACTCTACCCAAAGCATGTACAATCCGAAAATGAATTTTTAGAAGTTCATTACGTTCGAGAATATAAAGAATCAAGTTCCAATAAGGTAAATCACAGGTTCTATCGCCATTGTAGCACCTGGTTCTGAGTCGCCACTGGACACCAATCATTATTCACCGGCAAATGCGATCTCTAAGCTTGCGAAAGCTCTCTTTCTCTCAGGTCCTCCTCCAGTCTATGCCACCTATCTCCTCGCTACAGGCTATGTATGGTACCATACATATACCTTTTGAATAAGTACGTTAGTTTCTTAGGAATTTCCTTTACAATGGAAGACAGACTACGGTGCTGTTCTAGGCTACAATCCAACAACTAAACACTATTCGTACAAATAGAATACTGCAGGGTGATTACCGAATTTACAGTTTTCCCTCAAAATTCGAAATATCTCCGTTTCCTTGAGACGAATCAAAAGATTGCAAATAACCAATCTTGTTTCAAATTTAATTTTCTTTAAGTGGTATTTTTTTCACATTATCTCTCTCTTGAATACTAAATGAGATGTTAGCAGTTTTTAATTTAAATGGAAACAGTAAGCTACCACTTCTAGTCACCGCACTTTAACAACCAGTGAATATTTAATGTAACGTCTTATTCTAACCTTAAATACCAACTATTGTTTTCATTGAACATATAATGTGTGTGGTACATCCACACACATACTTCGTGTAATGACATCATTAATTAAAACTTTAAATTCTTGTCTCGAAAATGTTTATTTGATCTATGCCTTACTCGATTTTTAACCTTTTCATGTAACACGAAAGTTCACTTTTGTTAATGGTTGAAATTGGACAAGTTTTAATAAGATTGGTTCAATAGCATTTTTCAATCCGACGCAAATTGTTATTTTGAATATTCGATCCCCCCCCCCCCCGGTCCGAACTCAACCTCAATCTTTAGTTTAACACGAAACGCTTATATATCGAGTTTGGTAACGATCAAACAAGAAAAGCGAACGCTAGAGAGGCAGCCGACAATTGTGTGTGAGTGGGAGCCTGCATATTCGCGTACGTTGCACACGTGCAAAGTATCTCGCGCAAATCGACTTGTCAAGAAAAATTCCCGCCATCAGAGGAAAGAGGTAGGCGGTGTTGGTCTACTCCTGGCTTGTTCTCTCTGGAAGGTTATACCTCTTTGGAATGCAGCCTCTCACTAGGCTCTGTGTCCTTCGCGGCCCCGAAATAAGACAACTGCGGCAGGCAATTGCCGTCACTAGTCTTCAAGCTTTGTACTTCGTGACTGAAAGTGCACAATTTAGTTCAGTGGTTTTTAATGAACTAGCTTATTCCATTTGTTGTCTTTCCCTTTTCCAATGAGAAATTGGCCGCTGAAGTAAATACACACGACTAGTTTGATTACCCAATGGGGTAACAGGAATTGAAAAAAATAGAGGAACTCATGGAATTTTCAAATTAATGTAAAAACACAGGAATCGATTGTCTCATTCTATTCCTTTTAAGGTCCAAAATGATCAAAGGCTAATGTACAGCAATAAAGCAGGGGAAAATGTTGGGAAATCAATTTATAGTTCAGCTCGCAAGCTGATTAATGCTTCTACTAGCTAAGGTGGCACATGAACCAACTTAGTTGCCTGAAAATGCTGTAAAACTTCATTCCCTTGCACTTTCACATATGGCATTAAACTTATTCATACCTCATAAACCGAAAAGATCGACCTACACTCCACTGTTTTACACCAGTACTGACTATGACTGCAGACAACGAGAACATCTGAACTTACCGATGAACTTATACGAACTATTAACAGAAGGTTTAATTAATAAACTCTTAAATCACTTGAAGACAATTAACATATGCACGAGTTCACACTTAATCTCCCCATAGAGGGGTTTTATTTAATTCATTCCAATTACATTACTAATTCGTGTGTGTGTGAACAAGAGTGTAAATTAAATTTTTATGACTATGCAATTCTTTATTCCATATACTCCATTCCAGGATTTAATCGCAAAAGTTATTGTATTACATAGTTTTGATTTGATATTTGCTTCCTCAATTTTTCACTACATTTTATTCTAAGTTTTAATAACTCTCTAGACATTTTCTAAATTTCTAGAAATTTCAACATTTTAAATTTCCGAATGAAAATAAATGATACTGAGCGACATAGCCTCCTTGCGAAGCTCATCAATTAAATAAAGAAACTTTTCATAAATCTAATTTCATCTAAGACCATCACATTTTACTAACGAATACGATGTTAACAAGACAGTAGGAAATTGCACCAAATAAAACAAAACTTTTTATTTATAACCATCATAATTCCATTCCTATACACAAAAATAAATTTGAAAGCTAAATGCTTCAAATACTGAGGGTTGCGGCTTACAGATAGTCCGCGTTATCAGCCAGTTTAGGGTTAAGTCTAATTTATAATTACATTTTGTCGTAAGTTTTGTCTTTCAAATAAATTCTAGAAGTGTTATATTAAATAATAAAGTGTTTTTTTTTCTTCTTCTTCTTCTTTTGCTACCTCCTTTGTGCCTTTCAGCGTGGAGGTGTCTCGGTCCAGAACAGCCATGCATCACGGTCCCTGGCCAGAGCTCTCATGGCATTCAGACCCTTCCCTCTGTTCTGTCCAAGCCTGGAGATGTATTGCCCATGTAATTCTCGGCCTGCCACGAGGTCGTCTTCCCGTCGGTCTGTCCTCAAAGAACTTCCTAGGGCGGCATAGGTGGCCAAACCATCTCAGCTGTTTCTTTTCAACGGATTCTCTGACTGCTGAGACTCCCAAGTCCTCTCGGATCCGCTGGTTCCTGATCCGATCCCTCCGGGTCCGACCGGCAACCCTCCTGAGGTACTTCATTTCTGCGGCTGTTACTCGGCTCGAGTGTTTGTCCAGTGGGACCCAGCTTTCGCTGCCATATATCAGGGTAGGTAGGTAAATGGCCTTGAAAATGTGCATTTTAACATTTTTGTCCACCTCTCTCTTTCCCGCAATAGTGTTGCATAAGTGATAGTAAACACTATTTGCTTTGGTGATCCTGTTGGAAATTTCTCCATCCAATTTTGGATTTCTGCTTATGACAGTTCCTAGATAGGTATAA
Organism: Riptortus pedestris; assembly: GCA_019009955.1. Classification (NCBI taxonomy): domain Eukaryota; kingdom Metazoa; phylum Arthropoda; class Insecta; order Hemiptera; family Alydidae; genus Riptortus; species Riptortus pedestris. The sequence continues at coordinate 106,741,314 of CM032229.1, read as the reverse complement.
TCTTCTGTCATTTGCAGGATCTCCCCTCTGCATTGGATCTCCACATTTTCTTCCTCTCGGCCTATATGCATTACCCTACTCTTACTTGCATTGATTGACATTCCTTTCCTACATTGCTCTGCTTCCCACTCGACAATTGCTTGCTGCAGCTTGTCCTGTGTATCCGCTATAAGAACTATATCATCCTCGAAGATCATTGCTTGAGCTAGGATCGTCCTCATATTCCACTTTCCCACGACTGTTCTTGCTGTTCTCCGCTTACATCTTTTTAGGATCTCATCCATAAATATGATGAACAGCAGAGGACTAAGGCTGTCTCCTTGCTTTATACCTATGTCCATGCGAAAGGCTTCGGACTCCCTTCCATTTAACCTTACTATTCCTTTAGTGTCGTGGTAGGTGGATTTTATAGCAGCTATTAGTGCTCCAGGAATATTCTTCTCTGCTAGTGCTGCCCAAATTTCGTGCCTTGGGACCGTATCGAATGCCGCCTTAATATCAAGGAACGCCAGGTACATGCTTTTCCCTCTTTCCCAGGCCTTTTCTATTATAGTCCTTAGGGAGAAGATGTGATCCTGGGTCTGTCGGTTTGGTCGGAACGCAGCCTGTTCCTCCTCCAAGTTTCCCTCCACCAGCAGTCTCAGCTTTCGTTCTAGGATGGCAGTGTAGAGTTTGTTTTTTTAATATGATTTAATAATCATGTATAAATGGGTGGCCTCCCGATAATTAACATGTACCAAAAAGGCAGAGGTGGAAGAGTACTGATGAACAAAAAATAAAAAAAAATGTTAAATACACCGTCTAATTCTTGGATGATCTTCGCTAGGATGGAAATAATGCTAGAGAATAGAAAATGTATGTTGTGGATATGGCCGATGGAAAAAAAAAACAATATGAGCGATGATGGAATAGAATGATGTAACACCAAAGGAACACCGCTGTAACATCTACTATACTCAGGGGGAAATGGGTGAAACTGGTGAAAATTTGGGAACAAATTAAAACCGAGGGGAAATAGAAAAAGTCCGTCACGCAGGGGCTGCGTAAATAAGCAGATTTCCCATGTGAAGTTTTACAATAGAGAAATCTGCCTCATAACAACAGTAGTAGTAAGGAATCTCTAAACCTATTCACGAGGGACGAACATTTTCGGCAATGGTCGCACTAGCTCTCGGGGGAAAGTCCGGAACATAGCCGACCCCACACACAATTCAAATGCAAATATCTCGGTTAATATTCAAGACAGAGAATAAGTGTATAAAACAATATTTATAGTAAATTTAATTTGCAATAAGATTGGTTCTATACAATGTTTTGATCCGATGTACAGTAACGGAGATATTTCGAACTTTCGAAAATCCCCCCTCTAACCCCCCCTCCCACTGGTCCGCTAACGAACTAGATCTGTCTTTTTACATAAAACGTTTAAATATCGAGTTTGGTAACGATCAAACAAAAATTGCGACCGCTAGAGCGTTAACTATATATATATTATTTTGAACGGACCACATTTTAAGCAGATTTCCCTTAAGGGAATTCAGCTATTGAGGTTGTACTCATGACGCGATTTTCGAAATTTCCATCGATCCTACCCAGGAGATGACGAAAATGAGGTCCGTTCAAAACTGTATATATATCTATATATTTGTCTGTTACCGCTCTAGCGGTCGCAATTTTTGTTTGATCGTTACCAAACTTCATATTTAATTGTTTAATGTAAAAAGAAAGATCAAGTTCGTTAATGGCTGAAATCGGACCAGTGGGAGGGGGATTTTTGATAATTCGAAATATCTCCATTAATATACGTTGAATCGAAAAATTGTATAGAATCAATCTTATTGCAAATTAAATTTACTATAAATATTGTTCTATACATTTATTCTGTATCTTGAATATTAACCGAGTTATTTGCATTTGTATTGTGTGTGCGGTCGACAGGAGTGGGCTATGTGAGAGCTCTGGCGGCCGTTTCCGTAACTATTCGTCCCTCGTGTATAGGTTTAGAGATTCCTCACTACTTCCGTTGTTATTAGGCAGATTTCTCTATTGTAATACTTCGCGTGGGAAATCTGCTTAGTTTACGCAGCCCCTGCGTGACGGTCATCTCCTGGGTAGGATCGATGGACATTTGAAGAAATTTGATCGCGTCATGAGTACGACCTCAATAGCTGATTTCCCATAAGGGAAATCTGCTAAAAGAAGAGATAGTCTCGCTAAAACGATCAACTTCAAGGCGGCTGATTGCCGAGAAGCAAATGATGGAAGGATATGACCTCCCTTTTAATCAGCTGATGCAGGCTGGGTAGAGAGTAAGAGCAGTCATCTTCATGGAGACAAATTAGGGCGGTTGGCGGGAAATTCACATCATGCAGTGGCCATAGTGAAAGTACTTTAAAACGCGCAACAATTGTAATTTAAAAATTCAGAGAAGATTTAATTAAGTAGTTGACTGGGAGGAGTGAAGGGCAGATTAACCTTAACAAGAGGCCCATTGTCCACCCTTCCAACTCCTAAGATCATAAAATAAAAAAAAAATATGTTTTTTTTTTTTTTTAAATAAATTCAATTTATAAAATCCTGAAAAATATGAAATCGTCAAATTGGTATAAGTATCATTATATTAAGATACAATGCCAAATAAACGTGATAGCAAAATTATATAGGTATGGCCAAAACAAGGCAGAATACAAATGGTCATCTGACAATATAAACAATACAGAGTATGAATAATTCATATAGAATAAGCCATTTTAAAAAATGGTTCCATATTTTCCTGTTGCGAGTTTGATTCCCGCCTGGGAAATAAGAATTTACTTAGAGGCAAGCTCATTAAATAAGGTCCTCAGTCCCATCCTGGTTAGAAAACGGTGGTAGCCTGTAGATGATAACCCGTCCCAATTTTTGCCATAGTAGCAAAAAGTGGACATTAATAAATAATAATAATATGTTTTCCTAACTTGACACCAGGTGATTTTACATTGGCAAAAACCAGTCTCAATAAGATGGAGTCAGTTTACACCTTAAACCCAAATCCCTAAAATCAAATTTAGGGACTTCCCTTTCACTGACTCAGAATGAAATGCAATTATTAGTCATAGGGCCAAAAGGCATGTCATTTTAACGACAGTGCATTACTTCTGCATTTATTTATTTCAAAACTGCAAAAATAAATTTTGAACATGAAAATTACAATAAAAAGAAAAAAAAATTGTTTTATTTTTGTTGCGTTTCAATTGGTCCATTGCTGTTCTATCAAATGATTATACATATGTAGGTAATAGCTTAGGTACTCATCTTTAATTAGGGGAAACTTAATCTTTAGAGACTGAATAATAATAGATTGTTAGATTTTACTGTACACAATATTTTAAGACTTTCCCTTCTCTTTCTGTGCCAATAGTTTGCATTCATAGCATTCTGGACAAATTTTTGGTTTCCAATAACATACATGCAGTAAATGAATGTATTCTGTTTTTATTAATGTATCCCTCCTTATTACTGAAAATACTCGATAACATACTAATATTTTATCATATCAATCAAAAAGCAAAAATACTGCAGGATAATTGCCAATAAATAGTTAACAAAGTATTATAAAGAAATTATTTGTGTAAATAAGTAATTTCTAATAAGAAACAATTTATTGTTTTAATAAATAAAATTTCTGTGAAAAATAAATAAAATCAATGAGCTTAGGCAACACTTCAATAATAGCAGACTTACTTCATTTAAAAACAAGCTGGAGAGAGCCTAAGTCATGCATCAAATATTCAAAGCAGATCTGACCATAAAAACATTGTCCTAATAATAAATCATTGTAAATAAAATGGTTACACACTTTCATTTGTTATAGAAACAGAATTTAAATTGACACATCGGGGCTCAGGTTAGAAATGTGAATTAAGGCATTGGTCATAATGAACTAGGTAAACCTAAAGCCATGGGTAGAAATCCCACCTGGGCAAAAGTAAGTTATTTAGTGAAAACTCGTTAAATAAAATCCTTAGTCCCACCCTGGACAGAGAACTCATCCCAATTTGTCACTGACTTGCATAAAGTGGACGTAAAAAGTAAACAATAACAACACACATATATTTTTTTTTTTTTTAATTTGGATTTTGTGGAGTTTCTTGAGACTACTTGGATTTATGTGGAATTTGTTTGTTAGCCATGTTTTTATTTTAATATTATTCATACGGAAATTAATGCAGGCGCAGTATTCCAGATATACACAAGCAGTTCAAGAGCATGAGTATTAGAGTAATTCTTAATTAACTCATATAACCTTTTCTCAATAAGTTATTTTAAAAAATAAATTCAAAAATAAAAATCCCAACATAATGCCTATGTATCTTTACAATTAAAACAGCTCCATCTGAAATTGAAATGCTAGTTTTACCAATTAAACTCAGTGTAACTCTATTTACATTCACATTAGTGAATTTTCTCCAGCTCAATATTTGGATGGATATGAACAATGGAATGTAATGCCTACAATATTGGACTAATGTGAATGGAACTGGTTATTTAAACATTAGAATAATGTTTTGAGAAACATGTAATCTGTCTTAAATGGGGGTAATTCAGGTCATCAAACAACAAAATCATAAATATCTCTATTCCTTTGCATCATTTTTATATTCCATACCAAAAAAGTATGCCATGCAGGTGCTAAACTAACCAGATTTTCCACATACTGGTATATGAGCTGAAGATCACATCTCACAATCTATTTCCTAGTACGAAGAAGTCAAATATAAGTCAAAGTTAAAATGTAAGCTCGAGATGAGATATTTAGTCTCTGAGTTACTCAAAGTAAAAATCAGATGACTAGAGTTAGGAGTTATCTGAAGGCCAATACCAAAAAAAAAAAAAAAAAAAAAAAAAATGCAAATAACTCTGTCAATATTTGAGTCAGAAAAAACATGTATAAAGCGATAGTAGCAGAAAATTAATTTGAAACAAGGTTGGTTACTTAATATTTTTCTAAAAATCTCCATTATTATATGTCGATCAAAAATAACCAGTCATATTGCAAATTTGATTTAAATGTTGTTATATTCAATTTTCACTATCTTGAATAATAACCGAGATATTTGACTTTTTTTAATTTTCAGCATTCAGTAAACCCACTTTTAGTCAGTGCACTTAAACAATAAGCACATATATTATAATGAAATGTCTTATTTCAAGCATAAATACCAAATATTGTTTTTAAGAAATCTTTACTAAATGAGATACTTGCAAATACGATGAGTGATGACGCCAATTAAGATTTGTTTTCATTCTCGAAAATGTTTTTTTGACCCATACCATGACTGGTTTTAACCATTTCAGTTGACACTAAAGACCCTCTTTTTCCATTTAAGATTTAAAGAGAGAGGGAATTAGAAAATTCAAAATATCTGTTATTATGAGACAAATGGAAAAATTTTACAGAACCACTCTATTAATGGTCAAAAATTGTTGTTCTATACATATTTCGTAACTCAAGTATTAAGAGACTTATTTCCAGCCTTCAGTAAATCCCTACTTATTTTCATCTGATGTTTACTTAGAAATAGAGAGTAAATGGGGTGATGAGATCAATAGGGTGTCATAGCAGTACATGAGAAATTGCTTAGTTTGTGTAGCTCCTGCATGACTTTTTATTTGGGCAGAGTAAAGTATCAGAGCACTGGCCCTCTTCAGTGTCTACAAAACAAATGAAGCTTGTACCAAAGTGCACGGACAAGATCACGTACCAGGTAAAAAGATCACTCTGCATTAATAAACGTTTTCGAAAAGAAATAGACCTTGTTAAGTCATCCAGATTGATTAGTTCCTCTAGCACCCAGCATGAATCACTTTGGGCATCAAGATTGGGCCTTTTTATTTATTTTTGAATGTATTTTGCATATACACACATTCAATTTTGGGGGGATTTAAAACTTCTTGTGATCAGGGCTTGCATATGACTGGTTTAAATAACCACAAAAAAAAACTCAGGTTTTTAAATTTCTCTCCCTTTTCTTTCCTTACTGTTCCTGGATTTAGTACACTCAAATGTTTCAATGGACAAGAGTTTTTTGATGAAATAGTACATACTAGTCGGATGATGCCAATGGTAAAAGGAAGTTACTGGGTATCCAATCCAATACTTTTTTTAAATAATTGAAGGTTTGCTAAAATTTTAAAATGAGTGTGTTCCCAAATTTTCTTTCAAAATAAATGTCAACAAAACCCTGTGATAATAAACATAATATTTAGAGTAAACCTTGATTATGTCAAGAATACAATAGCATGACAGCTACTGTTATGGCAATTCCACAGATTATCAACAGAAATAGTTGCTCAAATAAAACATTTTTTTTTAAACCACCACTTGAAGATTTAAATTTTTAGCCCTAACAGGAAAATCAGCCATTCTAGGTATACTCATGAGGACTTTTATGACAACATTCTTCACACATCAATTGAGCCTACATAATAGATGACAAAAAAAATTTAAAAATCTTTTATATGCCTGCCACTCAGCATTGGTGAGAGTCAAGTGGCAGGTCAATAGGTATCCTAGCCAATTGTGATGTCATTACAGAGCAAAGAGCACTAAAACATCAGCTCACAAGTTCATAACGAAAGCGTGCCAGTGACACAGTGCTTGTGGATCAGCAGGAATACAAAGAGTATTTATGTTTGACAGGCTCTCAGGGTGACTAACGACTGTGACTCATTTAGATCCTGTCTGCAGCTAGGCTGCCAGGGTGAACTGACCACAGCCCCCCTCCCCACCTAGGACACAATGAGGCCTGGCAGCCTCCAGAAAACAATGAATTCCACATATGTACACTACTATATACATATATATATATATATATATATATATATATATATATATATATATACATATATATATATACCACTACTTGTATATATATGTAATGACATCACAATTTGCCAGTCAACCTAACACTTGACTCTCACCAATGCTGTGTGACAGGCCTTATGAAAAGTAGTTAACTTTTTTTGTCATCTATTAGGTTCAATGGATGTGTGAAGAATTTTTTCATAAATGTCCTCATGAGTACATGGCTGATGAGTAGAACGGCTTTCCTGTTAGGGCTAAAAATTTAAATCGTCAAGTGGCTTAAAAAAATTATTATATTTTGAAAACTATTTCTGTTGATACCCTGTGGAATTACCATATCAGTAGTTGCCATGCTATCGTATTCTTGGCACAATAATATATATATATATATATATATATATATATATATATATATATATATATATACATGTACATAAGGATCCACATGCAAACAACAAGATCAGGTTTTGTAATCCGATAATGTGGAGCATTGGGGGGGGGGCGTTTAGAAAAGAGACAAAATGTAAAATCTCTCTTATTATGCATTGTATCCAAAAAATGTTGTATAAATAATCTTATTATTTCATTAAATATAGTTATATTAATTTTTCTCTAAATGAACTATTAGGAGTTATTTTTATTTTCAGCCTCCAGTCATTTCCAACCAATGTGATATTCACAATAAGCAACTATTTTACCAAGGGATTAAAATGACAAATATAGAATGGAATTTGAGATGGCTGTATGTCTTTCAAGCTCCATATGGAAAACGCTTAGTTTAAAGTCTACTTAGCACAAGGCAGATAGACTTATTTTGAAAAATATAAAGATAATTGAGTTATAAAAAGTTTAATATAGTTGAAAAAAGAGATATAGTTTGGTAGAAAACTGGTTTAAATTTAATGAAAGAGATGATATATTCTTTCAAACCACTATTAATTTATAAGGCGAGTCGTTTGTTTTAAGAGTATTACAGATTCATTAAAATGGACCTACAATAAATGTTGTCTAAAAATCAGAGGTAATGATATAAAAATTCCATAAAATTAAATTATATGTGATGCTATCATGATATATTCTAATGAAGAAAATTGTCCCAATTAGCCTTAGTTGCAAACAGTGGACGTTAATAAATAAATAATGAAAAATACTTTCTTGGGGTATAACAGAAGGGAGCACATTTGTGAAATTAATTTGCTAAAAAAACTATTTATTAATGTGAATTATTGGTAGAAAAAAATGTCTAAGTTTAATGTAAATATTAATAATAATTATGCTGTGAGACCTAATTAATATTTCTGACCAAATTAATAGATCTGGATGAGAATTAATTTTTAGTTAATAATGTTTAATTCTGGAGTCATGAATTAAATCAACTGGCATATTGGGAAATTACGAATCAGTTCAATTTGTATGAATACGGCATAGTTATGTTGAATAATCATGTCACTAGAAAAGAATATATACAGCACCTTCTTATATATGAAAAAAAGTTTTATTCTATTTCGACACATTTTTTACCCAAATCAGATGGTACATAAGTTATATTAATAATTTTAGTTTTAACTAAAATTATGACACAATGTTAACATAAGTAAGAACATTCCAGGTCTCAGGCTGATTATCAGTTTTAAATTTGACATCTTATAACAATATGTTGTCAGACATAATGCCCTTATAGCACAACAGGAAATTAAGAGCTACAAAGTCTTTGAATTTTACAAAATTTCTAAGAACACGTATGTAAATCTCACAAGTAATTCTCAATTAGCATGAATGAATACAATCAAATTTAATTGGACAAATACATAACAGAAACATTTGGAAATTTCAAATTAAAGTACATTTATTTATAGATAAAAATAACAATGAAATAACCATATTAGGTAATTCAATATCATATTATTCTTCATTACTCCAATCTTCGATGACATATCCATATGCTTTCAATGCTAACTGAGGCTGATTGGAAACAAGGGTTTTCCAGGCATCAGACTGAAATATTTCAGTACCATCGTTGCACATGAAATCCAACACTTTATTCATCAAATAATCCGCATTGTGCTTATCAGCAAGGATTAAATTATCACTTATGTTTTTGGTATCCAACTGTTCTGACACAATAGTCTCACACAATTCCTTCAAACATTTGATATTATATTTACTAGAAAGAGGTAAAAGATCAGCAGCCTTCTCCTCTAAAGAAGGAAACTCACCTGTGTATATGTACAACAGAAAGAGTTGAAAAGCCTCTTCATCCACGTCTTCTATTACAAATGACTTTGATTCATTATCATGCTGATTATCATTAAATAACTCAGCAAATACAGGGCTTCTTGCAGCAAGAATTGCTTTATGAACATTGAATTCCTTTTCTCCTACCAAAAACACAAAATCTGAGAGCTTTGAGCTATTTAACAGACTAGACAAGTCATTTGAAAGCTGATTACTCTTGCTTTGCAAATTGCATTTATCTTCAGTAAGTGCACCTCCATATTCCACTATACTTATTTTACAAAGTATCCTAAGCATACCTTCATCCAAGTATTCACTTTCTTCACAGCACAAGTCACTCAGGCTGATGAAGTTAATAAAAATAGAACTAGGGTTTTCTTCATTAAATTCTAGTTTCTTGGAAGCAGACTTGAGTTCTACATGTTTCTTATTTACGATTGAGAGACTGTGTTTCACAAAGATTGTATTTATATCATCTACAAGACACAAAAGAAAAGAGATATAACCCTCTCTGGTGTCACCAAAACCTTTGGGATAAAGAGAAAGATGCCAAGAAATTTCATTAGTGCCACTTCCAGTTTTGAAGTTAGGTGATTCTAATGTCCTATTTTCTTCTTTTAAGAAGATCCTAATATCGTCTATGGTCCAATCAATTTCATATTTCTTACATTCTATTTTCGAAACACAACTGATTTTAGAAGGATTCTTTCTAGCCGACATATTAGTAACGGACAGAAATGAGCTGAGCCACTCACTTCTTCCAACAAGCAAGAGCACGTGTGACTTTACAGTGTTGTTACCTTAGAACTCAGTAAAATAGACAAAATGCAAAACTTATTGTTAGTAGATTTATCCAACTGTGTAAATGTATTATTTATTAACATTCACTTAATGCTACGTCTAATTTAGGGGAATTCATCTTCCAATTGCCACTTTTTTCTGGACAGAGTGTGATTAAGAATTTTGAATAAGCTCATTACTAAATGAATGATTATTCCACAGGCGGAAATCTGACCCTTGAGTTTAGGCCGTTAATAATAATTCATTGATTTTTAACGCATAAATAATAAATACTTAAATATATTCAGTTTAGAATGAACTATGATAACCCCCCCCTCTCGTGATATCCAAAAGTCCGTCACGCAGGGGCTGCGTAAACTAAGCAGATTTCCCACGTGACGTAATACAATAGATAAATCTCTATACGAGAGCCGAACAGTTACGGAAACGGTCGAACTTTTGGCGGGAAATTCACTCGTCCGTTATCTGCCCATATTTAATAAAAATGCAAATATCTCGGTTAATATTCAAGATAGAGAAAAAATGTATAGAAAAATATTTATAGTAAATTTAATTTGAAATAAGATTGGTTATATACAATTTTTTGATCCGACGTATGGTAATGGAGATATTTCGAATTTTCGTAATCCCCCCTCCCACTGGTCCGATTTCAGCCATTAACGAACTTGATCTGTCCTTTTGCATAAAACGTTTAAATATCGAGTATGGTAACGATAAACAAAAATTGCGACCGCTAGAGCGTTAACAGACATATATATAATTTTGAACGGACCTCATTTTCGTCATCTCCTGGGGGTAGGATCGATGTACATTTGAAGAAATTTTTCGAAAATCGCGTCATGAGTACGACCTTAAGGGAAATCTGCTAAACCCGCCCGAAATGTACTACGACATAAAATAAGCAGATTTCTCACGTTTTAGTATGACAAACTAGTATCCGATCCCACAATATATCTTCTATACCGAAGTAAAAATCCAATAAGTAGTTTATTTCATGTGTGGGTTTACTGAAGGCTGAAAACAAGAAATATAATATTTGGTTTACGTAGAAAAAGTATTGTAGAGCATCAATGTTTTAACAAGATTGGACTATAATACTTTTCCATTCAACTCATAATAACAGAGATTTTTCGACCCCCCCCCCAACCCCCCCCATTCTTCCCGGTATACTTTCAGTGTTTAATGGATTTGATCATTATTGTTGAATGAAGCGATTAAATATCTCGAGTATGGTAAAGATCAAATAAACATTTTCCAGTCAAGACCGCAAAATCTTAATTGATGACGTCTTCACGCTACGTACTTGCATGTATCACACGCTGTAAAATTTCAATGTGAAAATATTTGGTATCAGTGCTTCGAATAAAGTGGCCCCTGATATAAAAATTTATTTTTAATATGTCATGAATCAGATGATTGTTAATATGGGTTTACAGAAGGATGAAAATTAAAAAAATTCGGAATTATAAAGAAGATAGTAAAAAAAAGTTATAACATTTCTAGGACATAAAATTTGCAATAAGATTGATTCTTCAACAAGTTTTCGATTCAACGTAAAATAACAGAAATATTTTGAATTTACCATTTCCTCGCCCCAGTCCTATTTTTGCCCTTAACTAACTTTATCTCTAGTTTACATGAAATGCAAGAGCGATAACATACAAGTATGTATATACATACATATAATTGTGCTGATGTTTTCGACCAGGTTATATTTATAAATGGTGTGTTATTCTTTTCGGAGTTTTGGTCCGACATTTGGAATGTTGGTGAAATAAATCTTAGATTATGATGATATTTTGAGAATCTTTATTTTCTCTTCTTCAGGGCTGTAAAATTACACGTACTACTTTATAATATTGCACATTGTTATTACACATTATTGTAAAAGGGTGTTTTTTTCTTATTATTACTTACCAAGACTAAAGATACCTATAAACTATTATACATGGTTATTGCACTATGACTAGGGTTATAGTAACCTTCCTTGTTTTGTTTACACAGCCTTTTGTATGTTTTGTATATTTATAGTATGGTGTCTTTGTTTGTTGAACTATATTATAATTGTTGTACTGTAGTTGTTATATCATGATAGAACTATTTATATGTGTTTTTACAGTTATTGCAATAATTTGTTAAAGCTATATTCATGTTGTGTTAAGATAATTATGTTATTGTCACATATATTATTTTACAACAGTTATTGCTATGTACTATTACAATTATTGCTATGTTTTATTAAATCTATGTTATTGCCACTTACCACTATGTTATAGCCACTTATATTATTTTACAACAGTTATTGCTATGCACTATTACAATCATTGCCATGTTATTTTAAATTATAATTATTGTTGTGTTATATTAAAGTTATCCCTATCTTGTATCTAATAACATAGTGGCAAGTGGCAATAACATAGATTTTATAGATGTCTGTTAACGCTTCTAGCGATCGCAATTTTTGCTTTATCATTACCAAACTCGATATTAAAACGTTTTATGTAAAAATAAACATCAAGTTCATTAATGGCTGAAATCGGACCAGTGAAAGGGGGGGGGGTTAGAGGGGAGGATTTTAAAAAATTCGAAATATCTCTGTTACAATACGTCGGATCGAAAAACTGTATAGAATCAACCTTATTGCACATTAAATTCACTATAAATATTATTATATACATTTATTCTCTATCTTGAATATTAACCGAGATATTTGCATTTTTATTATGAGTGTTCGGAAATCATTGTGTACCTATTCGAAGTGTGGCAGCAATGTAGGAGGCAGCTTTAATCCAGCCTACACCTATCCAACGCTTCTCTGGTGACTGAGGATTCGCTACGATGGTTTAGCGATCCTATGGAAGGGACAGTCTCCTACTAACCAGCTCCCACACGAAGAGCACATGTACCAGTTTCCTGGCCTGTATGTCCTCGGGCTTTGAACACACGACCACTACGTCTATGACCGGCAGTGAAGGCAAGCCTCCACTCCGGACTCCACCCAGCCCGTAGTTCACATTGAGTAAGCCGCTAGAACTTACCCCATTAAGGCCGGAGTGATCCCCGGCCCGGAACAGCAAAGCCGACTAAGGACCTACTGTTCCTACGGTTCCCCTACCCAAGAGCTACACAGCGGGGGCTTACTGCTGCCCTTGGGGAGGGCCGGCGCCGTCCCGGATGTGTTCGGAAAACAGACGATTTGAGATCTTCTAATTTCGGCTCAAGTCGTGAGTTTCCGCCAAAAGCTAGTTCGGCCGTTTCCGTCAAAAGCTACTTCGGCCGTTTCCGTATCTGTTCGGTTCCCGTGAAATTTCTCTATTGTAAAACTTCACGTAGGAAGTCTGCTTAGTGTACGCAGCCCCTGCATGACAAACTTTTTTTTTTTAAGAATATGTCTCTAAGAAAATGAATCCGCACTGAGCGCGGCCTTTGATGATGACCAATCGCATTATTTCGACGTCAAGAAGGATTTGAGGAGGTCGAGGAGCGAGTTGGCCACAAAGTTTGATAACTTGAAAGATAATGAAAAAGAATTACAATGCCTTGAATGTTTTTGTATTATTTTGCAAATGGATATGTAGTTGTATTTCATAGCCTTCTCCGGCAATGTCTCATCGAATTTCCGGTATAGACGGACAGGGAACAGAAAATCCTGGTTTGAATTAACGCAAGTAAAACATTTTACATGACCTATGCTAAGTTCAATATAATAAGGGAAGTCAGAGATATTTAAGAGAGGGGTTACGGGTTAACACGTTCGCTGCGGATGCCCGAACCGAAAATCACTTCCAAAAAACGAATTTATTTTTTTTTTGTTTTCTGTTTTAAAGTTGTTCAAACTAAGTAAAAACCTATTTGTGGCAATTTTTATGCATTTTTAACAACGATAATCGTATTTTTTTTAACCTCGCAACGTATGCGAGGTCCGCACACGGCAGTGAATTAGGTAGGCAAACCCTCAAGACAGAACATTTTGTGCGTATTTCCCTACCTAGTGCACTGTCGTGTGCGGACATTGCATACGTTGCATAGGGAGGTAGAAATACGATTATTAGGTTACAAATGCATATAAAGTAAACATAATAATGGAATAGATCTATATGAAAATTATATTGATCCAAAATGAACTTATATAGCTGAAAATACACCTCCTGAACAGAAACTTTCGTTTAGTAATGGGAAATTTCTTTATTTCGTAATTGGTTATGAAATCATAAATCGGACCTGTCAATACCACCCATATATTTATTATAATTAATAATTGCCTTGGGCTTCTCGACGGTCTTCCCCCTGCTCGTGACCGCCTTTATCAAACTCCTATGAAATAATATTGACATTTCGTTTGTGGCGCCATTTGAAAACGGACACACTCTTCTCAGTAAATTTCTCTTTTATCTCTCCTTTTTTGAGCTTAGCCCCCCCCCCCTATAACAGCTGGGTTGCCCTTCCGAGTCTTTCTCAGAGTACCAGTAAGATAGGTACCCTGATCCAGAAGCTCGTGGGCCATGGGGACAGACGTATAAAAGTTGTCAGCGTAAATGGCATGGCCGTGGCCGAGATAGTCATCAACCAAATGTCTGACAACTTTATATAAGTGTCCTTTCCCTCCAACTTGTGGATCCCTTGGCCCATAGTAGACTAACGTCTTCAGCACAAGACCGTCAGGTTGAGTCAACATATAAATCTTTATTCCATATTTGTGGCGCTTATTAGCGATATACCCTATAGAATAGCCTACCCCTCCAAAGCATCATGGACTCGTCCAAACTTAATTCTTTGAAAAAGGTAGTATATCTCTTTCATCCTCTCAACAAAAAAATTTAACAGTGGCCGAATTTTATACAGCGGATCATGCTCAACGTTCGGGTCTTGTGGTTCTGTGACGAAGTGCAGGCTTCTCAGTATACGGAGAAACGTGTCTCGTGACATCATTGAAGGGAAAGCAGGTGTACTATAGGGAAATATGGACCTCCAATAATGAATGAGCCTCTCATGGAGAGACAAGTTGGCCCATAAAAAATAACAACCCCAAAAATTTTTGAAACTGCAAACGACTTGGCCAGACGGTGGTCAGAACACTACTGAATGCTTGTGAGTGCGGAGGTTCTCCCCACTCCAACCTTCAGGTCTCTAGAACGAATGGAGGGCGGGGCGACACACCTCGCAACGTATGCGAGGCCCGCACCAGGGAGTGACTCAGGACCTCGCATATGCTGCGAGGCTCCGCAGTGAAGGTGTTAAGCCCGTACAGTTACCGGCCCGTAGCCGTATTAGTTTTGGACGACTGCATGGTCTAAGATGGTACAGAGGTCCAGGACCTAATGGGCTATTGATGGTAAATAAACAACAAGAGATTGACAATAATATTGTAGTAAGGACTTAACTTTTAGTCTTCGTAGAGGGTAGTCACGTCTAAGTTCCATGAAAATAAATTAATATGAATTATCGTAGGTAAAATCTATCTATGTCCCCGGAAGGCAAGATATCGATATATGACAGAGATCGATAGCTCTCCGCCTCCTTCTCCTTTCACATTAATGGATCTGATATTCACGATCGACTGAGTTGTGACATAGGGCCTTCTGCTCAGGCGAAACTTTCATTATTAAACTAATGACATCATCATTTATGAGAAATATTTCGTTTTAAATAACGTAATAATCTTGAAGACAAGCTCAAATTAAACTTTTGAAAAGAATGTCAAGACTAAAACGCTGTTGCTTAATACCTGTTTTCTTTTTCTTTTAATCTATATATGGGGCTCAGGTTAGCCATGCGAGTTAAAGCGTTGACCTTTATCTCACATGATAAACCTAGAGTGGCGAGTTCGATTCCCGTCTGGGCAAAGGAAATTATTTAGTGACGAAATTCATTAAATAACATCCTAAAATCCCACCCTGGCTAGAAAAGGGTGGTAACCTGTAGATAACCCGTCTCAATTAGCCTTAGTTGCAAAAAGTGGACGTTAATAAATAATAATAATAATCTATATATACCACGAAGTCTCTGTACCTATTCAGAAATGTGTGGCCATTAAGTAAAATGTTTGTTTGACTATATGGTGAAGGGTACTTGTGTTATCATGGCTAAAACTGATACGGATTGGCTAAATGACGACAGTCTTGATATGTATCAGTCTCAGGTAGAAATTCTCTCCATCCTACAGTCATAATATTTTGGTTGTTGGCCAAATGTTTCTGAAGGGGCACAACTGAGATGTGTAAACATGTAGGATTGAGTAACAGAAAACTAATTTATTGACCTTACATAGGCTTTGCCAAAAGTCACTAGTATAGAAAATCTGTCCCTGATACCTACCTCAATACTACTTTCATAGTTGATTGATTTCAATATAAGACACTTGTTGAAAAACCTTTGGCAAATTGGCTACCGTAGTTTAACTTGTAGTTTAACCATAGCTTTTAAACGATCATACCTCAATATCTGTTCATTGCATCTTTTGTCCAATGAAAATTAGTCCCTAAAGCCCACTTTTTAAATACCCTCCTTTACGTATTATGCTGAATTTTTAATTGACGAACTAACAGAAATCATGTTTTATTTTTAATTCTATTTAGAGTTAGTTGTCTTCCAGTTGCTTTTTGTCTCTATTATGGGTATAACTTTGCAATGAGTAAAAGTAATGTGAAATTCTTATGGATGATTTATTTCTAGAAGCACTTCTTCTAAATCTCTATTAATTTCCATTTCGAAAAAAAAAAAAAAAAAATGGGGAACCATGAAACAATTATTATAATCCACGTTTTGAAAACTTTCGTTGAGTTGTATTCAAAAATGTTATCATATGAATTTTAAAAATGACAAGGCTGGAACAAGTTGTTATTATCCTGTATTCCTTCTATTAAAAAAAAGTATTCATTAATTATTTTACCAAGGCGGGACTTAAATAAGAGGGTATGGGACGAAGAAGTTTTTTTAAGGAATTCATGACTGAATAAATTCGTATCCCCACGTGGGTTTAGGTAATGTATACTATTTTTATTTCCTTTTAAAATTGAGTTATTGATAGACAAAACTTTTGTGTTTGTTCGAAAAATTTTGTTATTGGTCTTTATTAACGTCCACTTTATGATACTGAGGCTAATTTGGGAAGATTACAGCCATTTTGAAATGTCTCCATGATTTATCATTTTTCTTCATAACTTGTTTGGTAGTAAATATTCTCTATTTTATAACACTTCAAGGTAAGAGTTCGTTTGGAATTTTTGGCCTTTGAAAATTAATTTCCGTACCGAAGTTCGAACAGTATTTAGACTATTTCAGTCCCTAAGAAGTGTAAATAGGCACAACGTTACTAGCACACATCTTTCAGTAAATATAAATAAATGAAAATGTATTTATAGATTTAGTTAAGATAGAAAATTAGTAAATTTAATACCCTTAGGATATGACAAGAGCGGTATTTATAATATATTAGTTGATATTATTTAAGACATAGAGTAAAACAGGGACTTGTAAACAGCATTATACTACTACAAAGGGCATACTAACCTAGTTGTTGATTGCCCAAATCATATTAATCCTAATCCTAATCCAATTTCAGTCCCTCATCTTGTCAAAAAACTCCGGAAAGTATTTCACTTTTTTAATTAGTACATCGTGACAAATTAACATTCTGGATAATACAAGCCACTTTGGCATATTATTTCTTAGTTTTTTAAGGCATAATTTTAGAATGTTAGTTCATAGAAGCACCCATTTGTATTCTTACTTTCCCAATATTTTAAAGTTTTGCTTTGAATAATTACAGACGTAAGAGTGCAGTGTGTTGCACCTGTTGATGACGGCAGAGATCCTGGAAGGCGCTGTTTAATGAGCGACGAGATTGATTTTATCTGAATGATGAGTAGAGCGGATGGGATCTTGCGAATGGCTTGGTTAGGTAGCAGAACCTACTGATAACTCTTATCATATGGTGCAAGTCTTATCGGGCTAATAGCTGTTACGTCATGTGAAGGGTCTTAAGTGGATAATATTGCTGTATAACGGCTTATGATGAAACCTGCAATACTTTGCCTTCCCATTGTTTTCTATCAAAACTATAATGCAGCATCAAAGGTTGGATCGGATCAAACTTTCGCAAGTCTTCGTCTGATATCGGCGCTCCCCGTGTGCTATTAATGTAGAAAATATTGAATGAAGTGTTTGAGTAATTAAAAAAGTCCGTCACGCATGGGCTGCGTTAACCAAGCAGATTTACTACATGAGTCACGTATTTGTTTTTAACTTTAAACGTAAAAGTTCAATGAGAACAATATTTGGTATTTAGACTTCAAATAAAGTGCATCATAATATAACAGCTTAGTTAATATTAAATGAGCTGAGGGTTCACTCTGGACCGAAAACTAAAAAATGCAAATATCTTGGCTAATAATCAAGGTCCGATTTTAGCCGTTAACGAACTTTATCTTCCATTTTACATAAAACGTTTATCGAGTTTGGTAACGATCAGACAAAAATTGCGATTGCTAGAGCGTTAACAGTCAAATATATATATATATATATATATATATATATATATATATATATATATATAATTTTAAACGGGCCGTATTTTCGTTATCTCCTGTGTTTTTTAACACATTTATAAAATCCCATCATGAGTGCAACTTCAATACCTGATTTCCCCTAAGGGAAATCTGCTAATAACTGATGTTTATCATTTATAGTAGTAGGGTGAAATAATATGAAATCACCATTTAGTATTTGAATTTCTAAAAGGATTGTTGAATTTATAACCTGCTTACTATCCCGGAGCTGCAGTCCTGTTAGGAATTGGAACTCTGATATCTAATAAAGAAATACATTTCTCTAATTATGAATGTTGTGTGTTAACCTTTACTGAGTTCTGCAACTAAGTCCACCTTGAGAATGTAAAGCTGGTTCTTTCGGTGTTAATGCCGCTCTTTGGCCATCACTAAGGTATAAATGCGAATTTGAAGGTGTTAGATATGACGGATCATTCTACTGCCTGAATAACGTTTCAAATCCTGCCTAGCATAATCATTTTATTGTTCCCCTTAGATATTATGATCCTCCCTCATGACAGGCAGGGTGCTCTGCGTAGCATCGTTTGATGAGGCTTAGGCAATAATTGTCTTCTTTAACCTGGACTAATTGCTCGTGAGGACTTCTTCACACAACCTTCTCCTGATAGATTTTTAAAATTTCTCAACTAACTAAAACAGAATGATTTTTTACTTTTAATTTACAATATACTTGAATCTAATTCATAATTCCGTAGTTGATTTTCATCCCCAATGTAACCCGTTAATTAAATTATATCGACATTGAAGTAGGAACCCATACTTTCGGACCTCCTTATATCTTCCTCAGGGCTCTCTTCAAGCCCTGGTAGATTCCTTTGTTGTCCTTTCAGAGGGTTAACTTTTCTTTGTCATGTGTAACTGTTAGGCTGATGACAGTTTTGTAAATGTGCATTCTAGAGCCTTTCTTGAGAGGCATCTGTATTATTGCTTAATGTAGGTATCGAATAGCATTAATGACAAAACATGTTATATCCTTGTTTCTTACATTATATTGTATTTTAAATATCATTAGAGTTAAAATAATCATATTTTGTAGTTTCCTGCCTTTTTATACTGTCAACACTACTCGACCAGTTATAAAAGCGTAATATGACACGAAAAGTCTAGTTAGAGGCCTAAAATTACTTTGTTCTAAAGAGTTTTTATTAAGGGAGAATCCAGGATCTTAAGGTTAAATGACTGGACCCTCTGATGTCATATGCGTTCATTCTAATGATGCCACTATTCCTATGGTTGAACTTGTGAAATATAAACCCTAAGGAACTTATTGCATTCTCACCATATTAATTTTGGAAAGTGGATAGGACTATTATCTAATGGGCCAATAATATTACAAATAATGTTGAATGAGTGTTGATCTATTAAAGATGCCACTTAAACAATGATATTGACCAAATAACTAATTCTCGGCAAAGAAAGGATCATTAATCATCCCCTTCGGGGAACTTAAGACTTTTTTTCGTCAGAAGAGTATAAGTCATTGTATTCCAAACTAGTCCAGACTGTTTAGAAAATGAAATTACACTACAATTTGTTTGGAGCAATTAATCTTTCTAAATGCCTATACCATTATTAAATATGCTGAGTTGTTGGCTTTTCTGGTTGATCAGTGTCTTCATCTTAAGTTTCTTTGCAAGAAAGTGTACATGATGAGAACAGGGCATTTCGATGATGCGATTGATGATGGGAGGGGGCTTGGTGGAATTCGAAATTAAAATGATCGGGCGGGAACGAGAGATACCAGGAGGCCCTAGGTGAGCTCCTTTCCGTTCCTGGGCTCCTGTCGCTCCCAACCATTTTTTATTATAATAAAATGTCTATTTTATTTTATATACATAATTTTTATTAATATTTATATATAAAATATGGCGTCCTTTATTATCTGATAGGAGAGCACTCTAATTTGCTCATGAATGACAATTGTTTCTGGATGACATATTGAAAGCCAGCTGGCAGTGGAACAGGATTGTGATATTTCAGTTTTACTCTTCCTCCTTTTTTAAGGGGAAAAAACATTTAGTTTTTGCTGGCTTTTGATGTCGGGGCAAATGGTATCCTCTCTCTCATTCCACCATCTCTCTCTTTGCCTCTCTCACAAAGCTCAATCCCTTTTTAACTCCATCTCATTGTTCCATGTCCTACTCTTTGACTCTCTCCCTCTTACCCCTCTCGTATTCTCTTTTTTCTCCTTCCTCTTTCTTACGTCCCTCGCGAATTATTTATTTGCCTAGGCTATTACCGTATTCTTTTTGTTCATGGTCGAAATTTTACCTATCTGCTTGCCTACAAACTTAATTACCATCGTCATAATTTCAGTTTTTCAGCTGGGCGCAAGCCATAGATCCGGAGTCTCGGAATTGATAAATCCACAGCCTTCAAGCTTTCAGGGGGGGGGGGTGAAAAAAAGTAAATTTGTTGGTATGGTTGTAGAACAAAACATGTACATTTACTTTCACCCAATACTGGGCGGGTAGTGTACATCCCTAAAAATAAAGTGGCCACTGCAGTCATCTTCAACCAATACTCTTCCAATTTAGGATAAGGGTTTTAGCATCCGCTCTTCTTTCATTTGATCTTTTAACGAGTGCTGTCTGCCTTTTTCTCGCATCCCCTTGTGATCCATACTGTCAATGTTGGGTAGGAAGACAATCTGTTCTCACTACAAGTACCACACCACAGTAAGTACCTTTTCTTAGGTACTGCGATCTGTTTTCCACTGTAACTAACTGGCCTAACTATGGCCCTACGCAACAGGGTTTATTAACTTACTGAAATCATTTATTATCAATATAAATTAATATCATTCCCCTATCATTTTAAGTGACCAACGTAAAAAAAAAACTCGTCCAAATGATTGATTTTAAAGACAGAATTAAGTTGGTAAACAGTTACGTATCGACAAAACTGCCTTTAGGATAATAATCTAATTCCTGTATTGGTGATTACTTCGTCTTCATCCAATGTGTCCACACAACCAAGCAAACATTAATTCTTCTAATTGAAGTTTGATACAAAAGGTATCTTTCATATGAGAAATATTCGTATTTTGACAGTATCATCAATAGTACAAGCTAGTGCTCAGTAGAAAGGGGGTGAAATTTAAAATTTACTTGAGTAGCATTTCATTCATTTATTACTCCTAACCATCCACTCAGTACATCTTTTCCAACGAGCACAGCCATTTCCCTTAATAGCAAGGCTAATATGAGGTTTGCTGTACAATTTCATAAGTTGCCTTCACATCTGCCTTTGCTCATTCCCGACTCTAAATATCTCATTTAGGCCTCTTCTCTGGCAAAGTTGAAGTACATTCTTGCTTTCCTTTGAAAGAGTGAATGTTTCACGGAACTAACTGATACATTTGTGTCTTTGCCTCCCTTCAGAGACTTATGAAGCATAGTACATTCCTGAGTGTGTTCTAACATTTATACCAGCTTATACTTGAAATGGATTTCAAAAACTTGAATGTGCTGCTTCTACGTGAGCCCAACTGCTCAGGACTTCTTCTTTTGGACAGGATCTCCAGCACTCAAAGAACGAGAATGGGTTATTATTTGTTTATTATTTTTTTCGTATATGTATTATACAGGTCAGCAATTCTTGCCAATATTGCATTTCTTTTCGGCGATCTTCACGTCGCTACCATAAAACGTAGGTTTTCTGGGCAGAATGTCTAGTGAACGATGAAGGTTCGTCCTGAATTATTGTACGACCACTTCTAGGGTAGGATTAAACAGTGAATATGTATCCTTGTTCAGTAATAAGCTCAAAGTTGTAAAGAATTCATACTTCAATTTGGAACTAACTACTTAAAAAATGCTTTTGTGGTACCAAAAATTGATTTGCAAAAACCTTTTATATTTCATGATTAATCAACTTGACACACCTACCTTCATACAGATACATTAACAAACTAACTTTTTTAAAAGAAAGAAAAAGCTATTAAATATTAATATGTATGCGCCACGACGTTGTCCTAAATATTTGATTCACCAATAGATGGCAGTAGACGCCTATCATCTATGTGATTGCCAACGTTTCAAGGGCTCTTTGAGAACTGAAATTCTTATCTTCCTCATTCAGAACTTCCTATTGATTCTAGTCTGTGAAGCAATTTATAATTATATTCAAGGGCTTCTTAATATTTATTTTCAAATGAATTATATAATATAAACCAACAGATGGACGAGCCTTTGAATTGATAGCAATGACTAGAAGCTTTGACAGAATAAAAAAAAAAGTAATGAGATTACCAGACTTATTTACTTTCTACATTATTATGGAAATTCGTTTATTACCAATTTCCTGACTGATTTTTATTATACTCGTCTCAGTTGAGGATGGGCCTTTTCCTGTTGTCACCAGATTTTTTCAGAAGAGCCCCTTATTGGGCAATTGCTATTGATTCGAGATCCACCCAACGCCCACTCAACATGTACGTGTATCATTTCAATTTGTGCCCTTTTTACGGGACAAATATAATTTGTAGGGATTCAGCTGATGAAGTCTTAGCAGGGACTTCCCAGAAAGTTAAGTTACACTTTTTAAAAGACCCTTTTGAATACGTCAAAAGACGAATATAAAAAGCAGTCATGCTGGCTGTCACGAACTTCACTACTTCCTAACCGATATTTTCATTCACGCCATTGGTTTGACAACGTACTAATTTTTAGCTATTCAAAATGATAAACGTTATGTGTATTTTTTAAAACAACAACACCGCATTTAATAAAGAATTGAAGTACAAATTATTAGAAACCTATGAATAGCACATATTTGTATTAAAGATCCGTCAAATGCAACTGTAATCTGCACAAATATTCATATACATATAAAAATGTACTGATATTGTCAATATCATTTATACCTTAAATTAGCTTACCAACTTCTAATACTATATTTTTTAACTTGTGTAATACTATATTTTCATTCATGCATTGGGTGGAATACATTATCTGTCAATATTGCTATATTTAATGTATATATTTATTAAATAATAAAAAAATTACTGGAATATACCAGAATTAGATTCCTGTGACCAGCAAAAAAACGGTATTCATACTCAAGTGAAATATGACTTGTTCCCTGTTACTGTTTACGGCTAAAACGTTTTCCACATCGCGATTTCACTTTAATTAAAATTAAGAATATTACATCTAATCCTTAATGAGACCAATTAAAGTATTTCAGGCGAAAGAAAGGATCTTAAGGTCTCAACTCAGCTATTATTATTATCCTATTTCAAAATGTTTTAAATGTTTTCTCGTTGATTATTTTAAATAACTATTAACCTTTTAATTCTTAATTGTATTTATTTATAATTGGTGAATATAAACTAAGATTTAATTATTGTTATATATTTATGATTACAATTAATTATTGCATAGCACTTATGAGGGTAATAGAACCTACCTTGTCAAGAGATTAGATATTGTTTGACAAATTACCACTTGGTTTAAGGCTGATTGTAATAACGAGTTTTTTATTCTTCTATGGTTAGTGGGGAGTTTTATTGTTATATTAACTGGGAGGAATAATTTTAAAGGTTAGTTAGTACTCTAAGAAAGTATCTAAGAAAATTATGATTGCTTAATGGATGAGAGATAAAAATTTACCCAGTATGTTTTTAGTATTATTAATGCTCACGTCTGTTATTGGAAATAAGATAATAAACATAGCTGAGTTGAGACCGTAAAATCCTTTCTTTTGCCTGAAATAGATTAATTCATATAACATTAGTAGCATTTTTGTGACTTAGCCAAAACATTTACATTACTTACTTAACATGACATCTTTCAGAAAAGGAGTTTCCCTCTCTGTAATTCCTGATTTAAATTTCATTTAAGGTACAGTTAACATGGAGTGTACCTTCTGAAAAACCAATTCGGTTAAAGCGAGAGATCTAAACGCGTTCGTCTAAAAAAAATGTTAAAGATTGCCTGAAACTCTTGAGGTGTTGTTAAGCAATGTGTTTCATAGGTAATCGGTGGCTCAGTGTGACGATTTTTCCTTTTGTAACCAAAAGATCTCGAGATCGAATCTCGCTGGGAGACTATTTAATTCATGGACTTTTTTTAAAAATGTTTGTTTCTAGGGCCTTTATATAATATTAATAAATAAATAAAAAGTTGTTTTGAATTATTGACATTTAATTTTTAACGTTTTCCATATACTTAAAGAAAATTCGATTGCTTTCGGTCAAAAATATAATAGACATAAGGAAGTATTTAATATTATACAAGAAATGTATTAATATTAATTGAACACATAAGTATATATCAATTATCAGAAATAATCCGCATATATTGATAATATTTTTGAACGGTTTTATTTAGCTTCACCCGTTTATTTGTAATTATTTTATTTTGCAAATAATAAAGATATTTAAAATTTTCTTGCTCTAGACATAAAAATATTCTTTAACAGTTTTATACATTAGAGTTGTATTTATGCATATATGTTTTCCCTTGGACCACTGACGTATATTTCTTTCATCAAATTAAAAATGTTATTGGGGATGACAATGTTGTTGAAGAATAGAATGAATTTTAATACAATCCTATCTAGATGATATTTTGCGATTCTGTTCAATCAAATAAGAGGAGTTTCGGAGACGCTTAAGAACATTTTTGACTTGATATCTCTGGAATATGCTGGATGATAGAGGAAATAATTGATCCTGATTTTTAACTTGATGATATTAATATACGTCAGTGACCCAGGGCCACGCAAGAAAATGTAGGTCTAAAGCATATGTAGGTAACCCCCGGCCCGCGAGACATTTTGAATAACCCAATCAAACAAAAATATTACACTACTAACTCCAAATGGGGAAGATGAGGAGAGGTTTGTGCGTTTGGCAGCACTTACTAATGCGAACAGTTCTTTTCATTGATGAAAGTTAAGAAAACAAAAAATCCTACTGGCTGACTGACGATAATTTGGAAAAGTCTTTAGTCTTTGTGTGGGTGGAATTAATCCAAACATCGGTGGATTAGATTCTCAAATTCAAGCACATTGATGTTCTCCATGTTGTACCTATTTTTTTCATTTCATTTTATTTTAATACTTTGTATTATTGCACTACAACACATTTACATTGTCGTTATAATTTCATAAACTATCGTTACAAATTACGAACACTACTTTAAATGCACTACTTATAAAAGCGGCCAGCGAACGTATCTGCACACTAAAGATAGGCCCGCAACATATCAAAGGTGGCCCGGCCCACACCTGCTCTAAAGTATAAAACTGTTAAAGAATATTTTTGTCTTAAATATTATATATCTTTATTAATTGTAAAATAAAATAATTACAAATACAACAGAATTCTTTTTTCATTATGTACTGACACTGAAAAAGTCACGTTCAAATCGGTGAGGGGAAGGCCGTTAAGCAAGGAAATAGGCATTAGGAATAGAAATTAGGAAGTTAAGCGAGTTAATTATATTTTTATTATTTATTGCCAATGAACCTCAATAGTAGAGGAAAATGGAAATAAAAATAGATTAATTAGTAGATTAAATAACGACAGATATACAAAAATACAAATGGAAGGAAGAGAGTTCTTCTCCAGTTCCAAGTGTTTCCGTACAATGATTTCTTAATGGTCGGCAAGGCTGTGTGAAACGGAGCAAAATGCCCGCAGGTCCCACCATGGAGGGACGTCATAGTGTTTCAGGAGTGAGAGACGACTGTTTAGAAAGGTACTATCCATCTCAATCATGTCCGGATCAAAGGACTATGTCTCACGGTTCGCTGGCCTTTTGAAATTCAATACTCTCTCTGTCAAAAGTCTCAATTTCCATGGAAGTCGTGTATCTTCTCGAATAGCTACCGTTCAAAAAACCGCTCGTCCGTGCGAATCGGTAGATATGGTCCACTTGAAGACCTTTTTGGTGGCCTAATCAGGAAATTAAGTTGAAATTATTCCATTTAACAGACAACTTAAATGACTAGCTGATTAACATAAATAATTATATATAAACCTATATTTTCGTACTTTCAATTTTACTTTAAATTAAATTATTTATTAAAGTCCACTTTTTTGCAACTAAGGCTAACTGGGACGAGTTATATACAGTTTACCACCCTTTTCTAGCCAGGAGGGACTATGGATTTTATTTAATGATTTTCCGTCACTAAATAAATTCCTATTGCCCAGGTGGGAATTGAACTCGCCACTCTAGGTTTACCATGTGAGTCAACGCTTTAACTCACATGGCTAAGATGAGCCCCTCAGTTTACTTTATAATTTCATTGTTTTAAACCAATAAAAAATAAAAGACTTTTAATCCTAAAGTTTAAATGCCTTTAATGTTAATAGCTAATTCTCTATTGGTTTGAATGATAGTTAAATTAAAGTGCTGTAAGTTAACTCCAAGTTAACTCATTGCTAAACAGGCAATTTTAGCAGATTTCCCTCAAGGGAAATCAGGTATTTTGGTCGTACTCATGACGCGATTTTTGAAAACTTTTCCTGAATTGTTCATCGATCCTTCCTAGGAGATTACGAAAAATAGGTCCGATCAAAATTATATGTATATATATATATATATATATATATATATATATATATATATATATATATATACTTGTCTGTTACCGTTCAAACGGTTGTCAAACCGTTTTTGGTTTTCGGCCTTCAGTAAACCCCCCACTCCTACTCATGTCAAATTAACAATAAGCTGTTATTTTATAAAGCACATTATTTAAAGCCAAAATACAAACTTATGTTCTCATTGAACTTTCAAATAAATAAAATACGTGGCGCACGTGGGAAACCTGCTTATTAAACGCAGCCCCTGACGGACTTTATTATGGACTGCGATTGAGACTACTACGCATCGGCCGTTTAAATTTATTTTTTAGGGCGAATGACGTTCGATATTGCTGTACGAAATAATTAAGCAGGCATGAAGGCTCATGTATACCGGTACGATTTGGTTAGCACATGACCTCGAAGTGATTTGAGTGGAAGTCTACCCTTCAGACAACTACTTGTTAGATTCCTCACATGGAAGATTCGTGTTCAATGACATCATTGTGCTCTGCATGACTCATTCCATTACATAACAAAGGTATCTAGACTGAATCTACATATTTCCGGGTCCTGTTTCCCTTACTGCAGCAAAGATATCTCGCATCTAGAAGAAATGGGGCACTGACTGCTATGTGAGGAGAGACAAGGAAGAATTTCCCTGCTGGTGCATGTCGATTCTAGTGATAATTCCCTATTCTGGATGTAAACTGAAATATGACTTGAATTGTGTTTACGTGGAAGGCCAATTGTACTTATATCTAAGAAATAAGAAACGCTGCACAATGAATGCTAGCTTTCTAAGTCCCAGTTTGTACGTGCATTTGTAATTTCAGCAGATTTCCATTAAAGGAAATCAGTTATTGAGGTTGAACTCATGTCACAATTGTGAATGTGTGTCATGAAAAAAGTTCGTCACTCAGGGGCTGCGTAAGCTAAGCAGTTCCCCTCGTGAAGCATAACAATAGATGGACCTACATAATGGTAACACAACACCGCCGCGAATATGAAGTTAATAAGTACAAACGATAATAAGAAACCTCCCGACGGGAAGCGTCTGAAATGTAAACAAAAATCTCTCCCAACTTCCATCAGAATAATTTGTATCTCAATCAATCAAATTTAAGTATTCCAAAAACTTAAAAAACACGTAAGAAAAAAAACGTAAGGGGTGGGGGTCACAAGAACACATTTGAATGTATCTCGTATAATAAAGGTCTCTGGAAAACAATATTTGGTATTTAAGCTCCTAATAATGTGATTTATTATATAACGGAGAATTGTTTATGCAACAAGAGTAGAAATGGGGGTTTACTGAAGGCTGAAAACTGAAAAATACAAATATCATGGTTAATATTAATGTTAGAGAATAAGTGTATTCATAATATTTATAGTACATTTAATTTTCAATAAGGTTTATTCTATACACTCTTTGGATCCGACTTATACTAACGGAGATATTTCGAATTTTAAAATTCTCCTCCTCTAACTCCCCCTTCCCCTAGTCCGATTTCACCTGTTAACGACTTGATCTTTCTTTTTACATAAAACGACTAAATTTCGAGTTCGATAACGATCAAACAATATTTGCGACCGCTAGAGCAGTCACAGACAAATATCTATACAAGTTTCAACGGACCTCATTTTCGTTATCTGCTAGGTAGGATCGATGGACATTTGTTGAAAAATTACAAAAATCGGTTCATGAGTAGGACCTCAATAGCTGATTTCCCTTAAGGAAAATCTGCTAAAACTCTACATATTGTCCAAACAAGAGATAACGAGAGCCAACAGCCGTACTTTAGCAGTCGGATTTTCTAAACAAATTCCACAGCCTCCGGCAACTAATGGCTGCGAATGAATATTCAATACAAAAAGCATGTAAAGAGTAGGTCTTAATAGACTTGGCTAACTTAGAATTGTGGGTTAAATTCCAATTCAATATGAATTCATTTAGAAACTAAACTAATAAAAGTAACAACACGGTTAAGGTTCTAAAAGGCTGCTAGTAATAATAGAATAAAGTGGGCGTTATTTAATTTAATTTTCTCCCGTAAATATCGATAATTTACTTTAGACTATTATCATACACCATACACATACATTATTATACACCAGTGCTATTAAGGATAGGGTATATCTACCACTACCGTCAGTAAGATGAATGTAAAAATAGGCACTGACTGGATCCCCACCAAGGGAAACCATTAGTTCACAAGTTTGCAACCATAGCGTGTCGCGGATCTGCGGGAGTCTAACGAGTATATACGTACATCTCTCGGGATGGATAACGATTGTGACTATTAAATCCCATGGCTGACAACGCATGAACTGATCACATACCACGCTGGTATACTGGAGCCAGTCAGTATACTTGAGACAACTCATACCAAGTCCTCCTAGGTTAACGAGGAGTTGTTAGTCGAGGCGATTGATTATTCACTACGTACAACGAATCTCGCTCGGGGGCGGCTGAAGATCTCAATGGTACATAATGCCGATCAAAAAAACAATTATCATGCCTAATATAAATTGTAACAGTAAGTAGTACTAACAATTTAACCTTTCACTAACCTATGGCGGAAGGATAACAAAATATTGAATACTTCAAATGATTAATTTAATAATCAATTTTATTTCTCTACTAGTTTCGCGTCCATGACTCCTCATCAAGAGAAATTCTAATTAAAAAAAGGCCACTAAACTAACGGCTACATCTTTCTAAAGGGCCTTCGACTAGCTGTAGCAGTCGGAGAATGGCTTAAAAAGTATGGCAGGTCAAGTCAGTTGATTTAGATCGATGACACGAAATAAAAGTAGATCGATTATCCCTAATGAACTCAAGTCTAAATAGTAAACAAGAAATTTATATAGTAATTGATCAAATAACACTTTTACAGTTTCTAAGAAATTAAAATATATATAATTCACGTGTTTACCTCTGTTCTATTATTGATAAACTTTTTTTATGATGTGCATATTCTTTTTTATTTTCCTCTTGCTTATATTTCTTTCTTTTTATACTATACTTACGTTTTCAAAATCAAAGTTATGGTTGTATTTAATTGCGTGGTCGGCTAGGGACGTTTAATTGCCTTTATGATCAACATTTATCACTTGTTGTCTGATTCTTCTTTTGAATAATTGTGATGATTCCCTATATAACGTTCATTGCAATCCATACAGTTTTATTTACACATAGTATTTGGTGCCGGTTGATATTAATATATCTTTTAAATAGGTCATATTTTTACTATACCAATTAAACACTCAATAAGCATTGTATTAGATAATAAAGTATGGCGAAATAAATAACACAAAAGTATGGTTAGCTTTTCTTTTGAGGTAAAACATCAGTTGCTAACAACAAGAATGCTGCAATCCTGCGACTTGCCTACCCGAGAAGATGAAGCAGTAAAACCAGCCAGTTATGGAGAGTGGCCTTCGAAGACCAAGCGAATGAGGCTGACTTAAGAGAAGTAACGTGATACCTGTGATTTTATGAGTACTCGCGAATAACAGGTAATGCACTTGCAGAGTCACCTAATCCAGAGGTAGAGAATGCTAATTCACTCATCCATGACCATGCTCAATCAAGGTCTAGCTTCGATTGGATCTCTTTCGCTGATGTCTTTATTTTCCTTACAGAGGTATAGCCCCTCAGTATTCTCAGCGCTTCTTATTTTACTGAAAAAGTCCTTCTCGTAGGGGCTTTGTAAACTATGCAGATTTCTCTCGCGAGGATATGACACACTATTGATCTCATCTCACCATCAATTCTCTATGTCTAAGTAAAAGTCCGGCGAAAGTGATGAAACAATAAAGTACAAATAACTCGCTTGATATTTGAGCAATGAAAAAATGCATAGAACAACAAGTGATTGTAGAGCATCAATAGTTTAACACAGAGAAATGTAATACAGAACTGACTATATATCACATATTAATGGAATGCCATAAGTATACAGATATTAGAAACAAATACAATATCTCCAATAGTATAGAAGTGGCCCTTGGAGATGACCCGAAAGAACTCGATAAATTGTTTAATTTTGTAAAAAACACGAGTTTATACAAAGAAATTTAAAGTGCAATTGTTGTATCCTCGTTTATATTGTTAAAATGGCGATATGGATGAGGATACCAAAATGTGAATTATAAATATTACAGAGCGATGATAACCTGGTAGTTTTTCGCCCTTAAACCCTATACAACAACAACAACAATAGTTTAACAATCTTGATCCTATAACATTTTTCAATCCAACTCAAAATAATGATATATTTTAAATGTCCGAATTCCCCTCCCTTTAAACACCTGGTATGATTTCAGTGTTCAACAAGGTAGAGATTAAGTAAACATTTTCGAGTCATGAGTTTAGAAGATGACGACATTGCTCAACGTATTTGCATGTACCTCACATAGTAAAAGATCAATGAAAACTGCATACCTACATTACTAGATGCATCATCATAAGCAGAGGTATGAGGATTCACATTAAGTAAAAAAAGGATGGACCGAAATATTTTAATGAAGAAATCTGGATATTATTGGGTATCTGAATGAAAATATCTTTTCATTTTCATTTTTTTGTGTTATCTTTCCATCAAATGCTTGTTTGCATTCTCGTCTCGTTTTCTAACATCTCAAGGAATTTTCCAATTAATCTCTCTTTAATGGTCGTTTTAATGATTTTGACAAGAAATTTTCAATGACGTTATTCAAAATTAACCATAGCAGGATAAAATGGTTATAATTCGTTGTTGGTGTTATTTATTGACGCCCACTTGGTCCTGCTATGGCTAACTGGGTATAATTCAAGGTAAAAAAGTATCCGAAATCGTTGACTTTTGTATTGTAAATATTTTTGGCTCCATTGTTAAGCCTGCCTTGTCCGATTTAACTTATAAGATTCGGATTCGAACTTCGTTTTTAAAATTTTAAAGTAAATTAAACGTTATCCATATTAAATTCTAAATGATATAATTAACTCAAGTTTTTGAGGCAATACTGTACTGAAATTAAATGATTTAATAGTAGGATCATCAAGTGAGCCAATTGTTAAAATTGATATTAACTTTTTTTATGGAATATACCCAGGTTTCCTTTCGCATTTTACTAAAGCATTAGTCAACACAAAATTATTGAGGAAGTTGTACCACCTGTTCCAGAGGTAATTCAGTAATGAATGAATGAAGTCTCTTAAAAATAATAAATTCCCCGAATAATGATATTCCTGCATGAATGATGAAAATTGTAAGCATGATGCAAATTGATACAATTGTGAAGGAAGTGATATGAGATGTATGAATAATGATTAAAATGACTGCAGATTGGGAAGGAGCTGTATACTCTACTGTAGCTAGCGATGTTTTACTAAATATTTGGACTGGATTTAAAACATGTAAATATGCGTAAACTAAGCAGATTTCCCATGTGAAGTTATACAATATAGAAATTTCACGAAAGCCAAACAGTTATGGAAACGGCCGAACTAGCTTTGCCGGAAACCCACGACTAGGACCGAAGTTAGCCGATCTCACCTCGTCCGTCACGTGCACACACATAATATAAATGCAAATATCTTCGTTAATATTCAAGATAGAGAATTTATTGAAAATAATATTACAATATTAATAGTAAAATTAATTTGCAATAAGATATATAGGCGTACAGTAACGGAGATATTTCGAATTTTCGAAAATCCCCCGTTAAAACCCCCTATTTCAGCCATTAACGAACTTGATCTTTATTTTTACATAAAACGATTAAATATTGAGTAACGATTAAGCAAAAATTGCGATCGCTAGATCGTTAACAGACGAATATATATATATATATATATATATATATATATAATTTTGAACGGACCTCATTTTCGTCATCTCCTAGGAAGGATTGATGGACATTTGAAGAAAGTTTTTGAAAATCGCGTAGTAGGACCTCAATAGCTGATTCCTCTCGAGGGAAATCTACTAAAATACAGCCCAAGACTATTATCACATCAAAATTCCTTATTGTTTCGCTCATCTGTGCAGTCAGAAGTTCTTAATACACTTTTAGACTTTTGAAACTCGTTAAAAAGCAATACGTAAAATGTTGCACACACGGAAGGTATGTTGGTTGAGGAAACATTCTTAGAACTTTCATGTGTCCAAACGTTAAGAATTATGGTAACTCATATGTTTAATTCAAAATAAAGCTGGAAAGTACATTTATACGTAAATGGGATCGTGATTAAACTCCCGAAATGAAAAAGAAGTGAAAGTAAATTTTATACACAATTTATAATGTGTAGCCTCCACTTAAGCTGAAGAATACTAATTCAGAGTTCTGTTCGATCCATTTTAAAGGCTGATGAATGATGTGTTTGAATTGCTGGCAATCCTCCTAATGAAACAAGGAACAGTTACAATAGACAGGGAATACAAAGAGAGGGAACAGTGACTGGGATTCATTGATCTACGCCCACCGCCATTATGGTTCAGCCGTTGCTTGTCAAGAGCAAATTGCCAGTGACCGAACTAAATAAAAGGAACGCATTAGCATGTTTTAGCACTATGTGTGTTTGATGATTCTCTGTTTGGCTAGAAAGGTAGATGAAAGCTGTAGAGTGGGCTTCAATCAGACCTCCAGCCTACTTCTTTTGTGATGTAATATTAACATTAGACTAGACTACCAAAGAGAAACCTATTGTGCGTGTTCATTCATAGACTAAGTGAATGACGTTGCTTTTTGAAGACCACACATGCTCATAAAAGACAGAAGTAACTTGATATTAATTATTACATGACCGAATCCTCCAACAAAAATGGTTAGAGAGGTAGCGACCTATATTTTTGATAATTCAGGAAGATCTACATGGCTAAGTTCTCCTGCTGTCGGATATGCTTGATTTGTAGTCCAGCCTACAGCATTTGAATGGTTTGTTGTACATATTCTCAGGATTCATGTCATTCACAAGAATGCCCTCTCCTCGTATCTAATGGAGAACCACTGAATGCTTAAGAATCGGAGTTTACCTGGATCAACAGTGGCTGACAGCCTAAGAGGATCCATCGACCAAACGGAGTATCATCACTTATGTGATTGCATGTGTGATTATGAGTATGTATGTATACATGTATATATATATATATATATATATATATATATATATATATATATATATATATGAACAGTACTGATAATTCTTGATAAATAATGAGGTCAACCCTTTGTGCTTAGGGAAGAATTCCTCCTTTTATCGGATCTTTGAGTTTTTCTCATTTCCCTAAAGGATATTTCGGATTATATTAAATCACAAGAACACGTTACCGTTAAAATTAATGTCTTTCCAAAGACCGTTTTCTCTTCTGGAGATAAACATTTTCTGTAATCCAGGAGAATTTTCCTGTATTTTTGACCTTCTCATTGTTTCTGCACAAGTGTTTGATTGTGTCAAGTAGAACTGCAATTAGATACTTCACCAGATTGTAAAGACAGTAATTTAAAGCTGGGGATTGTATGAGAGAGACGGAAGTAGAATATCAATTGGTCATTTAACTTTCTTATTCTGATTGACATTCTGAAAATTGAAGATTTTTTTTCCAGTCTTTCAAAATTGTATATGACATTGAACAAGTGTTCAGGGAATACATTTCAATAAATTTCATGCTCATAAAACGGAGATCATGAGACAAAACGGTGATTTTCACCTCCAATACATTCATTCATCTTTTTAAGCTGGGTTCATTGAATATTCAAAATTGTTTGAATAAAACATTGTCATGAAAGGACTAACTCACCGAGCCAGTTTACTAGAAAACTTAAAAACGGTTACTCTAGTGTGTAAATGAAAAGTCCGTTATGGATGAATTGAATTACCAATAGTAGATGTTTAAAATATATTTAAATAATTATATTAAGATTGTCCAAAGTAAAAAGTGGAGACGTACCAATGTAATCTTGGATTTTTTTTCTGCATCTGAACAATAGAGAGATAACTGTCAAAAGCAGAAAATATAGCTTGTCAATGGTTACTTGAAAATGAATTTATATTTGCTGTATCTGTTTGATACTTTTTCTAATTAAAATATGTTTCATTTATTATTATTTATTTATTTATTAACGTCCACTTTTTGCCACTTAGGCTAATCGGGACGGGTTATCTACAGGTTACCACCCTTTTCTAGCCAGGGTGGGATTTTAGGACGTTATCATTTATTATTAAAATGTAAGATAATTATTTGTAAGAGGCAACAATTGGATATCCTCTCACCCGTCTACAATTTAAATTTAAGTTTATACTTGACCAGTTTTGCGTCGACCTTGTGATCTATCGGCCGCCTAGATATCCCTCATTCTGCCACGAACCTTGATTGTAAGAGGTC
This sequence comes from Riptortus pedestris, assembly GCA_019009955.1. Lineage (NCBI taxonomy): Eukaryota > Metazoa > Arthropoda > Insecta > Hemiptera > Alydidae > Riptortus > Riptortus pedestris. Next base: position 106,705,950 of record CM032229.1, on the reverse strand, counting down.
TGCTTATCGTTGTTTTCTCAGTGTTCCATGCGCTCCGAGAGTTTGTTTCGTCTGAGCCTAGGGACAGAACTTTTGTTCTTTGGGAATCCGTTTCCCTTGAAGACACAAACTGTAGTTTTTTAAAATGCAATTCGTTCAAATCATCTGTGCCTACTTCTACATCCTGTCGAGGCAATGAAATGTTCATAATTTCCTTTGGAAATATTTCCTTTATCTCTTTCCTTTCTCTCACTCTTTGCGACGTTTCTCAGGGCAAATACTTCAGAGTAAGAAGGATTTAATATAATATTTTTATTTAAATACGTATTTGTACTCTGTCCTTTTGAGTTCACCAGACCCTATTATATTTTCATTTATTATATCGTTGCGAAAATTAAATACATGAAAAATTAAACAGAGATAGTCACATATTTGGGAAGTACGGAGGAGATCAAAGGGTGCCGCCATATGGTCCCGCTCGTCCTCGGCAATACCAGTCCAGATCTCGAAGAGTCCAGACAATCCCCTTTTATGTTTTCCGAGAAGCTATAAAAGGATCCGGCCGCCGCTAGTTGGAGTTTAGTTTGTCCCCAGCTGTCTTCAAGTGATCATCAGTGCGACTTTGTTGCAGTAGGGTAAAGTGTTTTATGTGAAGAACAGTGTTGTGCCTTGACTCTGTAAAGAACAGTATAGTGCCACGGTAAGACAGTGCAGTGCCGTTAACTTCGCGAATATCAGTGCAGTGCCGTGTTTTTGTGAACTTCAGTAATCGTGAGTGAGTTATTGGACTGTGTAATAACCAGAACTGTGAAGCTATCAGTGCAAACTGTAAGTAATAGTTAAGAATAATCAACCAAGTGTGTAGTGTATTGTAAATAAATTGTGCAGTGATAATAACACTGAAGCTTGTGTGTGTTTACATTTTGCAATCCAAAGTAACTCTAAGCAACAACCGTAACAATATATTATTTTATTTACACCCAGTTGGCTTTGTTTTTATGACTATAGTCCACAGTATCATTTAATCTTTTTGTTTTATTTTACCTAATTACATTAAATATCTCTGGAATATGCTGGATGGTAGAGGTACCAATTGGTAAGGATCAATAAGAAGGCCAAGTCCTCTACTGTTTTTGCAAAAACAGTAGAGGACTTGGCCTTCTTATTAATCCTTATTAATTACATTAAAGATGATGTTCCTGTCCTTTACAACTACGCGGGCATATATGTGCGTGAATGTCCATATAGTTCCAATTATCTCAAGATAACTCTATATTTTGTATTATTTATTTGTTCAAATTCATAAAATATCTAAGTCTTCATGTTGACTATGTTTGAATAGCATCTCTAGAAAGATCATGAGGAACCTCGCACATTTCATCTAAACTATTGAAATAATTTTTATAAAATCATATTTTCTGAAAATATCAATGCAGATATTTAGACATATAGATTTTGTTAGATTCAAGTTTTTTATGTGTTAGTTTGCTCTTGGTTTACTTGGAGTCGGATAACCTATTCCAGATTGGACAATGAAAATTATCTTGCCTTGAGCTCACCATTAAATTCTTGCCCTCCATGGCTACAATAGGTTAGTTATTCCTAGATAACCCTCAGTAACTAAGTATATTGGACGTTAGTGTTTAAAGCGAGATTGGACATGAAAGGTTTATAGATATTCAAAGGGCACAGTAAAGACATCTGTAAGTTGTTATTTTCCCATGAATTTTGATGACAGCAAGAATAAGAAAGATAAAATATTGAGATAAATGAGCCTTAGCTTCTTTCATTTTTCACCTCTTAAATTGCTTGTGGAAAAGCTTACTGGCCTTACTTTCTCCATGAAAGCTTTCTTCTGTCAATTCAAGCCTATTTTCAGTTAGATTTATTATTTCTTTGGATATCCTAGAGAGTAAACACGGGTGAACTTTCTCCCCAGGACTGTGGTAAGGAAGAGCAAGGGGAATGCAGAATGACGCATTAACAGCTCAGCTGATTGCATTTTCCGCGGCTCTGTAAAAGGCGACAATAGATTCCAACCTACATCAGTCGGTTTCTCTTTCTCAATCATCAGAATCAACAGTCATTGCTCGTTGTTTGCGTTGAACTCATCTACTGGATACGTGGTCCATAATAGGTTCGCTCGAACCAAAGAATGGAAACCAACCGTCTACACGGAAATAAAGCCTCTTAATAAGGACTTAGATATCAAGTCTAATAAAATTGTTTTATTATAAATCAGAATAGTTTTATTTCGTTTAATATTGCAATGAAAGCTTTGAGAACACCATCTACTAATAACTTAATTCATTTACAAATTATGTAACAGTCTATATCATAATCTAATAACACTTCCAATCAGTTACTTCCTCACCCTATTATCTTTTATTAAAAGTCGCGAATGACGCAATACTAGTTCTTAGGAACAATATATATCACTGGCTTTAACGCGAACAAACTTTGTTTTTTGCATCCTTAAAAAAACTTGGTAAGTTTGCTAACAATTCAAATTTCACAAAGTTTATCTGATCTCCATTTCTCTAGGTCTTTATTACTAATTCCATTGTAATTATTTTATATTACCTCTAGGGAAGCTTGGTGGCAGAGGAACAAATCAACCTTTATGTACAAAATAGACCATAAAGCGTTGATTAAGACAGAGGCATTTTCCGTGCAACACCCCCTTCTTCAGTTAAAGACATTTAATGTGCAATAGTGTGAACCACGACTGACTGGAGTCTATGTTAAGCTATTTAGAAAATCAACTTATGTAAAGCTACTGAGGACTATGTATAGCTTCCTTAGAAATCAAATATGACACCTTGCAACAGGAACTAGAAACTATCTTGTGCTTTGCCACAAGTTAACTTTTTCCTCAAATACTGACAAGGAACAGTTTCCTTGATTCATGTGTATTGTTGAGAAAATTGCGTTTTCAACATTAATATTAAGAATTACTTATACTTAAGAACGATTCCCTTCTAAAACTATTATTTTCTCGAGACAAATGACACGGCCACTTAACGGATAACGTATTTTTAAAATTTAATAAAATAAATTTAATTTTAAAATCATAGACATTTTTATTAAGAAAGGTGTCTATTTACAGCGAAGACCTGAGCTTTTCTCCGCCCAGCGATAATTACACTCCACAAAGAATTAATGTGGATTTGATTGTGGAGGAGCCTTAGTGAATTATGTATTGTTGCCTCGTTAGAACTTTACATTCTTATTGCAACTTGTCTTATCCATCTCGTCGTAGGTCATGGCCACACCTATCACTACAAGGGAATAGAAATAAATTGTATGTCAGAAAGAATTGTAATTATATTCTTTTAAGTACGTCGTACAAATTAATGGAGATATTGCCATCGCGAAATTCTTTTAAGGTTTTAACCTTTTTCGACGCTCCCTGGATCCATTTTTTTGGCTGCTTTCCTAATTTTCTTGTACACAATTCCTAATTACTAAACGTTTTTACAAATATGTTTTTAGTCTACCTTTGTGTTAAACTGCATTTAAAACTAATTAATAGCAGATGATATTATTAAATACATAATGTTGTCAGGGTAGGACACAGCTGTACTTGTATATACCTACACTCGTGGCCACTTTTGGAAAGAATTCAAACTTAGGAAATAAGAAAACCAGTACTCACATGTCCCATCCTATTTGCGCACAACTGAAACGTCAGAAGAGATGCTTACCTGGAAATAACAGTAGAGTATTAGTATACTCGTATCTAATTTACATTATTTAAACAATAATTCAATAATTTACAAAATACATGACAGACATATAAGGTTTTGAAACCTGGGCTGTCACCCAGCAAAATATAGTGCCCTACTAGCACCGGAGAGACGCCGAAAGGAAAATGTTTATACACTGAAATGTGGGGTGAAGTTAAAAAAGAAAAAAGAAAAGAAGGATACTCGATTCAAAGTTGGTTGGCACTGCTGTAGTAAAATAGCTATTTTCATTCAAACTTTTTAAATGAAAACAAATATCTGAAAATGAGCCTTCATCCAGTGTTGAGCCATAAGAATAATTTAACAGATTATTGTTAATATATCATGAGTAGGAGATTACTGAGTGCCAAAAACCATAAAATGCAAATATCTCGGTTAATATTCAAGATAGTGAAGAAACGTAGATAACAACATTTATAAAAGATCAAACGCTTTAAATTTGCAATAAGGTTGGTTCTATACAATTTTTGATCCCACGCAAAATAACGTAGATATTACCGTCTAAACCCCCCTACCACTGGCAGTATTTCAACCATTAACGAACTTGATACAGAAAACAATTAAATATCGAGTTTGGTAATGATAAAATCAAAATTGCAACAGCTTGAGCGGTAACAGACAAATATATATAATTTTGAACGGAAATCATTTTCATCATCTACTTGTAGGATCGATGGAAATTTGAGGAAAGTTTTCGAAAATCGCGTCATGAGTACAACCTAAATTAAGAGAAATCTTTTACAAAAGATAAAACCAGGCTGATTCCCTGACAATTGTGTGGTGGGCAAGAAATAATAGATGGTACGAGGTAGGACCTGCGGAGGCTAAGGGTACAATAAAGCATTGCTTCTATCCGCAACAAGTGGTCCGAGGAAGTGAGAGACGTTCGTGTCCTTCAAGTACTGTGGATATAGGTAGAACATATGTAATAGCAAAGGTATTGTGACACTCACTGAATTGGAATTCAGACCGTGTAGTGACGAGACCAGTTAAGCCACTTTTCCACAAATAGTAATTAGCACATTGCTCATCATGAGAGATCCTTGCAAATATATATAACATTATGACCACAAAACTTCATATAATGTATCACTTTTTAGGCCACATATACATACTTTAGGCCAGCCATGATTAATGATCGTAAATATGTATATAAAGCCATTACAAAACTATATATTCATCACTTTTACGCAAAACTAGATATAAACTGTATTATTAGTTAAAATCAGACCAAGATTAGGTGTCTTTTTTTGGAAGAGATTTTATTTTCTGCACATCCCATACATATTTGCATATATGCATTTTGTCAAAACATTTAACAATTTTTAATATATACATATTAAAAATGTAAATAAGAATATGAAAACTAAACTAGACCAAAAAACCATTAAATAAGAACAATTAAGGAATACAATTAAATAACCAAAAAATAACATAATATTTATATTATATTATCTTTTCCTATCTCAGATTAAGAATATTATAGGGTGTTGCTTTTAATAAATTTAGGTATTTGAAAATAAAATATCGGAACTGATAGGCCAAGCGGGAATATTAGTCTTTAACTGTCTTTGTATGTCATGAGTCAGTCTACATTCATAAATCAGGTGGGTGAATATCTGTTCAGTGTAATTGTCGCATTTACAAGTGTTTGAGTCGGTAAGTATGAATCTGTGTAACTAAGAGTTTCTATTTCCGTGCCCATTTAGTATTCGTGTTAGATAAAATGTATGTTGGGTATGTGAGATTAGCTGTTCAGAAATAGAGAAAAGTCTAATATTGTAAATAATTTCGTTATTTTCAATTGTCTGGAATATATGCAGTCAATAAATACTTCAATTTTTATCCAATACAATTTTTCTTAACCTTGAATATTGACGGAGTTATTGTAATAACTCCGTCGACCTCGTTGTGTATCTTGAATATTTTCTCGTTTTCATCACTTCTACTCATTTGTTGTAAAAATATCATAGTCGATTATGGACGAACTACAGATAGGAAGTTTGCTTAGTCTGCGCAGCAACCATGTCTTTGACTTCTTTACTAGGCTCTTCAATATCTGATTAACTAGTGTTGAAGAAACTATTGTGGCAACTTCTTACGTGACTTCAATTGCACACAATAATTGACCGACCAGTCTTTTTTTACAATATGTATATATTTCTGCTCACGGATTTCAATCTTGTACGGTTTAATGTATAACCCCATCTACTTAACCCTACCTGCACTGAACTGTAGATAGATTTCCAATACCGTTTCTTTATTCAATCTACAAAAACCTTTGGCCATTAAGAGACCCTACGTGCGCCAACTCAACTTCAAATTGATCAGGTATTCCATTTTTTGGACTTTGTTTATTAATATTAAAAAAGAGGGGGATGAAAAAAAAAAACTATCCGAGTAGGAACCGAGGAGCTTATCATGTAGGGTGAGGCCTCTTATGTAAAAAGTCATGTGACAAAATTCAAGACGTGACCCTTTTAAGAGATTACTAAAGTGGCCAACTAATATATGAACCAGCTTTCACAAGTCGCGAACAAAGGATGGAATTTGTGCTTTTTCTTCAAGGGGTTCCCTCGTCTTAACACCGGTAATGTATCAACTCACAAAGGCTTCAAATCTTTGACGTGAAAACATCTCTTTAATGGCGAAAATTCAAAGCATGAATGGAAGCTTGACACTTCCGCAAAATTCCCAGCTACTAAGCTTTTGCTGATTTACCCATAACTTATAAAATAAAATCATCCAAACGTATTTAAGAAGTATATTTAATCCCTTACTTTTATACAATGGCTTCATTAGTAGAGATACACAATTATACTATAATCAAGCAGTTATCTGACAAAACATTCGAAATTGTAAAAAAATAACACAATATAAATAAGATATATGAATTATTATTTATTAACGTTCACTTTTTGCTACTGTGGCTAATTGTGACGGGTTATCTACAAGTTATCACTCTTTTCAAGCCAGGGAGGGACTCATTTAATGAGTTCGTCACTAAATAAATTCCTATTTTCCCAGGCAGGAATCGAACTCGGAGCTTTAGATTTACCATGTTAGATTAAGGCCATCGCTGTATCTCTCTTTAAACCCCACTATATATTATATCAATATACATGACATATTATATCAACTTAAAAATATTTTTTAATCAATCACAATTATAAAAAAATACTACATGATGAGATTGGTGTAATTAATGTAAATAATTAAGAAAATTAATCTGCTAAAAAGCAAAGAACTTGGATATACTGTAAAAAGACGTATAAATATGACGAAAATCAAAATATAAATATTAGGAAATAATCATAACCATATTGAAGAAAAACGTTTGGAAATTTGAAATGGGTAAGTAATTAAAAAAAAAAAGAGAAAGAAATAATAAAACCTAAACTTTAACTAAACAATGAATAAATATCAAATAAGTAAACTTGAAATAATTAAAATATAGTCATAAAATAATTATATGAAATAATTAAAACATAGCCATAAAAATAATTATATTATGAAATAAAATAATTAAAACACAGTCTTTACTAGCATACTTATTATTCTACTATTAATCCAGTATTAAGTTATAGGTATATCAAGATATATTATGAGGAATAGGTCATTCAACGGACAGGAATAAATGTAAAGACGATAGGAGAGTTGAATATACTGTGACATTCCTACAATAGGTGTCAGTTTTACCGGATACACATGTGATGTCCTCTAGAATGATGACTTTCAGATAGGTTTGGAAATGACCTGACTAATGTCTTACAGCTGATCTACACTGATTTATATCACGGCTATCACAAGAGCTAACAATGGTGGGTCGTAAAGCATTCACGCACTCGACTGCGGATTCGACTCTGGACCGTGGCACATCTAAGGTTACCTAAGGTTTCATGAAACCCCAGTGAAGTTCATAGAAACTTAATTATGTGAAATCATCTATTCAACTTATCTAGGAATATTATTAAAATTAATGTAATAAATATTTAGGGGTAGACATGGCTGAGAGCGCTGGGCTGCCAAAGATTGCGAGTTAGCATTCTACCAGTATATGGCTTGTTCCGTTGGAAATAAGTCCATCTGCCCCTCGTATAGGAAAATCTCACATGTTGAAATATTGTTGTAAAATAAGTTCGTAGCATTTCGCCAATATTTCAATTTATAAACTCATGTTTACTTGGCCAATAATTCTGGACCCAATATTTTTAAATATTCTTCATATTTTATGGCAAGTTTCACCAATAAAAACAATGTTTCTGGTGCAAACTTTATTGAAGCTGCCCTACATGTTTCGTAGCTTATTTGCCACCTCTTCAAGGGCTATCCCATTTTAAAAAAATTATAACATTAATTTAAAAAAAAAACCCTTAATGATTCTTTGCTAGATATTGTATTAATAAGAGCCTACATCTATGATATATTTATTAAATCTAATTATAGATTGCTACTTACATTTCTAGTAGTAAATAAAGTTTGCACCGAAAATTTTTTTTTTATTGGTGCCCCTTGGCATAAAATATGAAGAATATTGGTCAATAACGTTTACATGTTCTAAAAAAGGACTAGTTAAGATGCTTTTATGGATCGGTTTCAACCGAGATTCCTTATCTTTAAGTGGTATGCATGCTCAAAACGGAAGAGAAAAGCAAAGGCATAGTTTTCAATCACGAAACGCCCGTCCTCACGTGACTTTGGAGACCCTGCAGAAATTATTGGAGTTTGGCTGGGGTGTGATCCGCCACCCACCCTATTCCTGAGACCTTTCCCCAAGAGATTTTTACTTATTTCGGGCCGTTCAAAACTCTCTTAACGGGAAACTAATTCACTCAAGGACTGCAAAATGCACATAGTTCATTGCGCCAAAAACCGGAAAAGTACTGGAAGGGTGGAAGTAAAAAATTACCTCAAAGATGGCAACCAGTAATAGATAAAAATGGGTCATATATAACTGATTAAAAATATTCACAAGAATCTATGTCAATGAAAGTTTTCATTGAAATCAACAGTAAAAAACGCTACGAACTTATTTTACAATCTATTACTTATAAAAAATGGCTTAATAATTTAAATAAATAAAATAGAAATGCTATGAATTTTCAAGCAGAATATCAATATCAAAGCCTATACCACCTTCTCCTACACTGTTCAGCATCCCAAGAAAACAGACAGAATATTTTAAAGAAACATCCTCTGATCATCAGTCAATACAAAATATTGTTGCGAAAATTAAATACATGAAGGATTAGCAGAGCGTATTTGGGAGGTGTGAGGGAGATGAAAGGGCGCCGGCCGAGGGACGGCTGACGCCAGTAGGTTCACAGTTTGCTCTCAGCTCAGTCAGTTTGCTCTCAGCTGCCATCATGTGCGTTTAGCGCTACAGTGAGACTTAGTGCAGTCCGGTAAAGTGTTTTTATGTGAAGAAGTGTTGTGCCGTGACTGTAAGTAACAGTTTAGTGCCGTATTTAAGACAGTGCAGTGCCGCGAAGTAAAGGACAGTGCAGTGCCGTCTTTTTGTGAAATCCCATTGATCGTGAGTGAATTATTGGACTGTGTAATCTGAAGAACAGTGACGCTATCAGTGCATACTGTGAGTAGTAATTAAGAATAATTAACCGAGTGTATTGTGCATTGTTAAATAAATTGTGCAGTGATAAAAACTGTGAAACTTGTGTGTGTTTAATTTTGCAATCCAAAAGAACTCTTATTAACAACGTTTATTACTGTTTATGTAATAAAACGTAACAATATGTTAAATATTAACGATGTCAATAAATTGAATAGGCTTTATACGTTCATTATAGCAGTTCTGAAAACGTTTGACTCCCCTTAGTGTGAATGAGTAAACTCATATCATGAACAATTTGTAAATATATTACTTTTTGTGAGTGTTTTCTGATATTTATTCTATTGTGCACATTTTCAAGGCGAACATTCGTATAGAACTTATATTGTTATTTTAGCTGTTCAAAAAATTGCTGTGATACATGTGCCATTGAACAGCGTTAAAGTAATTTTACCATTAGAATTAGTTAGTAAATTAGATTAGAATTATTAAAATTGAAATATATTAAATTCACTTCATGAAACCTACGAGTATGTCACCGTTTATTGTAAAAGCATGTAGGATTTTCCAGGCTCAAAAATAAACAAAATGTGTCTATATTGTTATTATTTGTACAAGATTTATCTTTAACAAATAAATATATATCTATCTACTCAGAATTTGATTGCCACTGAGTTTCAAAATATCAAAATGAACATGATTTCGAAAGTTGAGCCAATCTCGATTTTCGCTTAACGAAGGTTTCTTCCTTATGGGAAGATAAGACAACCCGCCTTAACCGCAGTTGATAAGAGACTTATTTCGAGGTGAACGATATCCATGATTATTCGTCCATTACGCAACAGGAACCATAAGCGTCGTCGACTTCCGCATGGCATCAACTGTATGAAATGTGAAAGATTAATTTCATGGTGGTAGACAAATTGAGAAACCGCAGAATCTTATTTCGACTTCTACTTTACAATTACGAAGATGGGTATTGCAATTAGAATTTCCTAAAAGATTAGTGATTTGTTAGCGATCCATAATAGGTTTAAAAAATAGATTTTAGGTGGATTAGGTATTGAATAACAATGATGGAAAATTCATTGGTGTTCGTCCATTTTTTGTGGCAGGCTTTAAAAAAAATGAATATCTGTACCCTCAGTTTCAGTATTTTGGTATATATGTCAAGGTGACTGCCACATTTTTTGAATTTATCCATTTTTCGCCTTAATGTTCTTTTCTTTTTTAATTATGTGTGGTCTTAAGAGCCATTTGGAAAAAGATTTGGAAAGTCACTGATATGAAATTATCCTTCCGGGAATTTAACGAACTAAGAATAAAATGTCAGGAGTTAGTTTAGGTAGAGGTAGTAGTAATATTCTTGAATAACTACGAGTCACGGGTTTGATTCCTGCATCTACGAAAAGGAATTACTTAAACTGAATGAAATACTTAGCCTAGCCAGGTTAAAAAAGATAAGAAACTTGAAGATATATATATATATATATATATATATATATATATATATATATATATACACAAAATTTTGAATGGATCTTATTTTCGTCGTCCCCTAGTTAGGATCGTTGAAACATTGTGGAATTTTTTTTCAAAATCGCGTAATGTGTACGACCTCGATAGCTGATTCCTCTTAAGGGAAAACTGCTGATAAGGATTTATACAGATCTTTCTGATCTTTAAGTACTGGATCAATCTGTCAACGTTATAATGTATGTATGTAGTTTTCATTCCAGCTCATTATGAGGACATGATCAAGTTGGAAATATGGAACGTATAGAAAGAACTAGATATAAACCCCTAACCACCCCATAAATCTATTAAAAAAAGAGAAGCAGGTGAAAACGGCTTATTTTTTAGATCCGTAAAAAGAGGCCTAGTTAAATATTGGCTGAATAAGATGACTGATTTCCCATTTATCTATTATAGCTTGAACTACATTTCGTCCATTTCTTGAGGGATGTTCTTGTGGAAATAACTGTAGAATATTTAGAGGCTGACCTTTGCTTTCAGGTGTGGCATTGTTCTGCCAGGTGGGATGGAAACACGTTGCGACTGTTCACTAAGGTAGTCCTGACCAACAAACAGCACATGGATAGTGGCAATGCTAATTGTATCACGAAATTCAGAGGATGACCCAGACCTCGGAGGTTGGGGTTGTTCCAAACCAATGAACAATGGAAGCCACGACACCAGGAAGAGCAGTGACTCCAGAAAGGGCCCGGTTGAAAGTTCAAGGCTGACACACCCACCTACTGACAATCCAATAACCTAGAAAACTCTCAGCTCTGACCTTTAACATTTGGTAGTTCCGGACGTTCTATAGTATGCGAGAGGAACTGGAAAGAAATCGCCATAATACAATGGAAATTTCTGGAATCAACAAAAGAAAATTCAACCTCTTCACGAATCAAACCGAAATAAAGAAAGTGTATAGTGTTAAAAGTTATTTAAAGCAACAACTTTGTTACAAAACTGCAATTCTTTCAGATTTCTGGGATCTCTGTGTATTCAATAAGGTGAACTTTAACTCCATCGTTCCTCCTTTTGTTACTTAAGGTTTTCAAAGGTTTTAAACCAACATCTTCAGACGTAAAACTACACGATTTGAACAAGTGTAGTTTTTTGGGAACATTTTTTTAATATATTTTTTTTTTATTTTACGTCCACTTTATGCTACTAGGCTGATCAGTCAGGACGGTTTATCTACAGGTCACCATCCTTTTCTAGCCAGGGCGGGCCTAAGGAGTATATTTAATGAGTCCGTCATTAAATAAATTTCCACTGCCCAGGGCGGGATTCGAACCCGCCACTCTAGGTCTGCCATGGGAGATTAGGACCAACGCCCTAACTCGCACGGCCAACCCGAGCCCCTTTTCAATAATTTAACGGGAGCAAAGGTTGGCCATGTAAATGCCTTAGTCTTAATCGTTAAATCTTGAGACGTGAGTTCGATTTTCAGCTCTTATTTAGTGACGACGTAAGAAAGAAAATTAAAAATTCATTTAAAAATAAATATAGTTTTTCATTTATTTCTTGATTTTTGTTGCGTTCATATTTTGTCCTGTTCTAATAATAGGGTTTAATTTTTTCTATATCTGTTTTTCATATTTTTATTTATATCTGTTCTTTTTTATGAGGAATATCGCTTCAGAGGGAACGTTCTACAATAAATAATTGAAAATAAATAAGTATACATTAGAACAAAACAACGTTTCCCGATCCTCTATATTATTGGAATAATCTCCTTGATTACTCTTGAGAAATAAATTATTCAAAATTTCAAATGGATGAAAAATGAAACACATTTTTATACGTTTTCTTGATGTCTTCTCTCTTAGAGATAATGTTTTAAGAACCTAAAAGATAATATAACGGCATGAAATTTGGAAAAAAACTATTTCGGCCCATTTATTGAAAAACCAACAACAGCTTTTGAATCTATCCATACATCTGATAAAACTTTTTATTTTATGCTTAGTTAAATGTCATATAAGATACTACCCGTTTTATACAGATTTAGAAAAGAGAAATATTTAATGTACAATGACGACCTTGGTGGTCCTTACTTTGGTTTATTTCGCACGAGGCTGGGAAGGTTTGCTATTCTTCTCAAATCTTACCCAACTAGCGATTTGTTCTAATGAAACAGACATTTCTGTTTTCAACTTAATTAAATTGTGAACTAATTTTTTGATATAAAATAAAACCATTTTCCAGAAATTCTTGAAGTAACCCATGTTCGAGTTTTCATTCAATACTTTACCATGCAGTTTAGTCCTCCTTATATTGCACTATATTGTAAAATAGAAAAAACATTAGTATCCAAAACTGTACTAGATATCTATACACACGCGGGCACACGAGATTTGGTGATTAGTTGACATCGTTACAATCATGATCTACTTAAAGATGGGACAACTGTACAGAACATGTACCTCTTCAGAACTTGCTAGTAATATGTCAAAACTAACAACAGTACTCCAGCATAACTCTTAATGGCTTTCCCCAACTGGCAACAAAAAAAAATGACTCTTTTGACAGGCAAGCATTACATGACTAGTGTGCTAACTGACTGACTTGAGCTGGCCACAAGCCCAAAGGCATTTTTGAATAACTAAAAGTCACCATTGCTTAATATCTTTCCTTTTCCCTCTCATTATCTTAAGGTATCCATTTAGCCTCGAAACCTGATTATCTTAAGACTTTCTTCCTTAAGAAAGTCGGAGCTCACTTATGCTCAATGACTTTAGGTATTTTTTGAGAAACGATTAACAGATTACTATATTATAATTGTGGATGATTCCATCTGGGATAGACGGGGGGGGGGTCCGTTAACAGTAGTATATCAAAACATAAAATCTATATACATAGTACCCTAAGGCTTGCATAATTTTCTATTTAAATTCGGCGGGAGTTAATTTTTTTTTTTTGTTATGTTTCACACCATTAGAAGGACGATGGAATCAGAATTGAAAATCTAGTTTGTCTGACCGCTCGCTTGTTACTCAATCGATATAAAATGGTTGGAAGAATCCTCTGGAATGTTATATTTGTGAGTCACTCCCTCAAGGCCCAACATGGCCCTATCCCTTAAGGGAAATCAGCAATTGAGGTTGTCAGGTGCATGAGGTCTTGGCGCGATTTTCAAAAAATGTACACAAATTTCCATCGATCCTACCCAGAAGATATCGAAAATGAGGTCTGATAAAAATTATATATATATATATATATATATATATATATATATATATATATATATATATATATATCGGTCTGTTAACGCTCTAGCGGTCGCAAAAAGAAAGATCAAGATCGTTATTGGCAGAAATCGGACCAGTGGGAGAGGGCTTTGGTGGGGGAATTCCAAAAATTTGAAATATCTCCGTTACTATAAGTCGGACCATCAATTGTACAAAACCAATCTTAATGTAAATGAATTTATAAATAAATTTTGTCATGTACGTTCTTTCTCTATCTCAAATATTAACCGAGATATTTGCATTTTTTAATTTTCTGTCTTCAATAAACCCCTAGTTCTTCGTCATGGCACGTTGTGAATAAGTCAATATACGTGTATCATGAACCGCCTTATTTCAAGCTGAAATTCCAAATACTGTGTTTAACAAATATTTTTCTCCCCCCCTCCCGTCTTTCATTCTTGGATTACTAAAATTCGAGTAATTGAGATAAAAATTATTCTGGTTCATTATGAATTAAGTTGACTAAACAGTAATCAATAAAATTAATATACTATATTCAGATATATTTCAGTAATCGTTTTTCTTTCCGGTCAAGAGTATTTCTATCTTTCAGCTCTGAGGGCTTGGCTGAACTGTTTGTTTACAATTCAGACGCTTACCATTGTACAGGTTATTAAAATGTAAATTGGCTGAAAGATTTCTCATTGTCATTTGTATTTATTGACTTAATATTCACGGTGGTGTTAAGTGAAAAATATGTAGATTTATCTATTGTAAAACTTGACGGGGGAAATCTTCATAGTTTACGCAGCACCTGCCTGACGAACTAATTTTACTGGTAAACCTACATTTTTAAATACGTAGAATTAATAAACTTTTTTTTTGCCATTATGGATAAGTACTAGGGACTAGGAATGCGAATGAGGTCTATTCATCACATAACTACCGGTCAAATGTAAAAGCAATTAATAAAATATACTCTTGCATATTCAGGCCTTTCTCCAATATGGCCTGAGAATGAGCGGAATCCTTTCACGACGACAATTACACCACACGATGAACGTGTCGTAACACTGAAGCTCTGCTTGTTCGGTGCATGATGTCCTGTGAAAAATACTTCTGGGCGATTTTTATTTACTTCTCATGAAGATCAGCTTTCCCAGAGACTCCTAGTTCCCATGGTCATGTTCCTAGAACTAGTCTTGCGCCATCTAAACGGTAGTGGGTGCAACGCCCCTCCTTGCTGATCTAATTGTTAATTAAACGAAATCCCTCAGCTGCTGTGTCTAGTTGTGAAATTCCCCAACAATGAGGATCAATATCCACAGTTGGCTCAGGTCCTAGATAGAATGTGACCGGACTGACCCCGAGGTCGGCTGACAGTTACTGTACGTCCAATTAGAAGTCCGAGCATGCCCGCCATCTGCTCACTTTCCGCATCTACAAATAACGGATCGCACATCTGTCTAGAAGCCAACATCATCGGGCAGTGGCTAGAGAGTCGCTTTAAGATATTTTTATTCACACACTTACATACATTTATAAAAACCACTTACTACTTAAACCGGGAAAATAAGACAGATGAATCTTTTGAGCATGTGGAAAATAATACATTCCATAAATAGCTGTCCATTGCACAATTGAGCTCAATCAGCTCAACACATTGTGGATTAAATGGAGCCGTTTGAATATCCAGTGGAGCTGATCAGCTGAAATACGTGAAGGACTACATGGCATATTATAAATCCATATGAAATTTGACGAGGTAAGTAAATTTTTTGACTAAAAAAACGAACTATAAAGAAACGATTATCTGAAAAGTTTTGGGTATTGCTAAACGTCCTAATAATTTCAATGAAGAATATGATAGCTATAAGCTACGTAAACTGTGTTTCCTGTTATCCAGAGAAGATCAATAAATAGTTTTTGGGAAGCAGAAGAGATACTGAAAAAGTACGTCACGCAGGGGCTGCGTAAACTAAGCAAATTCCCCGCGTGAACAATAGATAAATCTACACGCCGGTAACACAACACCACCATGAATATTAACACGTTGAGTGCTAAGGTGCCCGCCGGCGGGCCAAAAGTACTTTCCTCCCAGGCGCATTGCCCGCCAGCGTGCAACCTTCCTACGCACTTTTACTCATCTTGAAGCCCTTTTACTAGCCCCCACCACTTAGCTTCTACTTCGTTTCTTCATGGAATTCATTACAGAGTTGCGCCTTGAGCTTACAATTTTTTCAATACAAAAAAGTTCGTGTTTTGGAGTTCTTAGATTTCACGTATATATTTTAAATTAATTCACTTTAAATTTTTTTTCTCGGAAAATAATAGCCAGATTTTTATTTTTTCTATTTTTCCGATAAGTAAAATCTCTCAATGAAATAAAAAATGAAGAAAACAAAAATTTTTTTTTTGCGCCATTAGCATAAAATTTGAATTTGGAGTCCCGCTCACAACGTGTTAAGTGAATAAGTACAAGCGATAATAAGAAACCTCTCGACGGAAAGCATCTGAAATGTAAACAAACAGTTCTGCCAACTTCTTACCGGAAAGAAAAACAATTACGGTAATATATCTGAATATAACGTATTAGTTGATTCTCTGAGGAAGCTTGTAGAATGTCTGGCGAAAATATTATAACTATTTAATTCTAGAAGACCTCAATAATGAAACTTCATATCTCACTTTCGTGATATCATCTATGCATCTCGATCATATTTGACCTTATAATGCGCTGGAATTGAAACTACACACATACATTATAATGATGAGAGATTGATGATGCAGGATCCAGTACTTAAAGATCAGAAAGATCTGCATAAATCCTCATTAGCAGTTTTCCCTTAAGAAAAAAAAAAGAATGTCCATAAAAATAAAAAAAAAATCCAAGAATGTCCATCGACGATCCTAACTAGGAGATGACGGAAATATTAGTTTTGATTCTCTGAGGAATCTGGGAGTATGTCGGGCGAAAATATTGACTCTATATAAATCGAGAAGACCTCAATAATGAAACTTCATATCTTTGGTCTCGAGGAGCTCTGGTGATTCGAAAGCTCTTCATTTTACATTGATTTCTTCAAATATTCTTATACTCCTGTTTCAAGCTTACGATCATGCAAGCACACTGAGGTCATTTGATGTGAAGTACCACAGATATTATATTAACCACATTTACCCAAAGTCCGCACATCCTGTTTTGATCCTATTGTAGAAAGCACACTATCTATTCTACCTGCCTAATGATTGAAGGAATTATAACTAGTTGGCTACGATAACTTCTCCCATCAGTGACTAACATAGGTCATCTGACAAACATTTCTTTTAATGCCTTCTTTGTCAACATCTTGCTGACAAGATCTTGCTGGAAACCGAGTATCGATGTCGAGGCCATGCTATCTCAAAACAAGTACATTTTAGTTATTTAGTATATTTCCCTTAGGGTTAATCAGCTATTGATATCGTACTCATGACAGGATTTTCGAAAAATATCATCAAATGTTCATGATGAAACTGAGGCCCTTTCAAAATTACATATATATCTTCACCAAGCTGTAAAAAGAAAGATCAAGTTCGTTAATGGCTGAAACTGGACAAGTAGAAGGAGGGGGGAGTTTGAGGGGCGATTTTTGAAAATTCAAAATATCTCAGTTACTAAAGGTGAGCCATAGAAGAAGAAATCAGCCAGAACCAGAAAATTATACAAAATAAATAAATAGACAATTTAGACGTTGAAGATAAAAATAATCTTGTAAGTACAGTAGAGGAAAATGGACTAAAGAAGTTTTTTTTTTCGAAAACTCTATTTCCTTCAATATATTCGCATATAGATTTAAAGCAATGGTAAATGGATTATGAAGTCTCTCTTTGAAATTGGAAAACGGAGAGGGGACTGGAGTAACCCAAACTTCCTGGGAGGGTGTCCATTGTCCAACTAAAGATTTGCGGCAAGCTGGAGCTCTACAGATTTTCTCCTATTGCAATGCGATGTTCATGAGATCATCCCTCTTACAATTCTCCATTGCTCTCAAAATAACAAGACTATGTAAACAGAACTTGAAAATCAAGTTGAGCGTGAGGCATTTAATAGCTCAGGCACGTGAAAATCGCATTAGACCTAAAAAATACAACAAAAAACTCGGCTATTAGAAAAATGAAAATCCCATTTATTAGAGAAATTAATTGAATAATTACAATTGTAGAATATTACATTTTCACCAAGATTGGTTTATAACCTTTTTCGATCATGTAACAGAGATTCTCGTGTTTTGGCATTTTACTCCTGCCTGAAACCTCCACTCGTCCGTCTAATTTCATCCATTAAAGCACTTCTTCATATATTTGAATTTACATAAAATCATTAAGTATCGAGGTGGGTAAGGATAACAACAGCAGTAGCAGATGTAATAAGACAAAATTAACACCTTAGAATTATCTTGGCAAACGCTGATAATTTTCCTATCACGATTTCATAGGAACCAGCATCTCTTCTCTTGGTAAAACATAATAACTCACCTAGTGACCTATGAGTGTGTTCATCTGAAGGTTGAAATTCAAAGTAAATTATGAATCTCTCAGGCCTTGGAAGAATTTTACTGCATTTCTTGGAATGCAGCATTGGATGTCTATTATGCTATTCCTAAACAACCGAATCGAGAAATAATATTTCTGATTGGCCACCAAGAACTTCCGACCGTGACATTTCTTATTTCATTGCGTGCCAAAATACTGTGTAATTTATTCATCAAGTCAAGGAGCCTATCAGATTGCCACATTAGCTGGTAATTTTGGAGTTTTATAATGAAAGAATCAAACAATATTTCTCATTCCTCGTTTTTCAACGAAATGCATTCAGTATTTCATTTTGAAGAGCCTTCCCTAGTTTACACGAGTAAGGAATTCTTTATATGTATATAACATATATATAAACATATTCTCCACTAATATGAACAATTTAAAAAATATTTTTTACAACCAGTGTTAAAAAAATGATAAAAGGTAAAGTAAATAAGAAAACAATGATGACATTAACACTTCATCCCGAGATGAACTAATGCTACTTTATAAATATATTGCCAGTGTGGTTAAATTAAGGTCATCATTATTAGCTTTGTTATATAAACATCATTTTTATGATCCATATTTTTTTCTGTAAGTTAAGTTTTCTTTCTCGTTTTCAGTATATGTGGCGTTCTTTTTTAATTTGTTTTATTTATTTATTCATTAACGTCCACTTTATGCTACTATGGCTAATTGGGACTGATTATCAACGGATTATCACCCTTTTCTACCCAGGGTGGGTCTAAGGATTTGATTTAATGAGTTCGTCACTAAAGAAATTTCTGTTACCCCAGTCGAGATTCGAACTCACCACTCTAGGTTTACCATTTATTATAAAAAAGAAGTTCTGCGAAAGTTTTTTTTTTCTCCTGCATTTATTATTTTCAATATTTTTTTCTGTTTTTTTATGGTTGCTTTAAATCATTTTATTTTTATTATCGTTTATCCAAGTACCAGCATTGAATGCTGATGAGGGTATCTAAAAATAATTTTTAATATACAAATAACATCGTTTATATTTGACATACAAAAAAATGTATAACCTACAGCTGTAGTAAAATTATTATTATTATTTATTAACGTCCACTTTTTGCAACTCAGGCTAATTGGGATGGGGTATCTACAGGTTACCACCCTTTTATAGCCAGGGTGGGACTTAAGATGTTATTTAATGAATTTCGTCACTAAATAATTTCCTTTGCCCAGGCAAGAATCGAACTCACCACTCATGGTTTTCCATGTGAGATTAAGGTCAACGCTTTAACTCACATGGCTAACCTGAGCCCCTGTAGTAAAATTAACATGATAAATAAGCTCTGTTTTATATATATATATATATATATATATATATATATATATATACATATACTTTATTAGACAAAGAGTGACGGTGATATTTACAATCCCCCCCCCTCTAAACCCTCATTTCTTCTAGTCTAGATGTGTCTGTTATCAAAATTGAACTTAAGTTTAAGTTTTTATTACATGAAACGGTTGAATAATGAGTATGATGATCAATTATTGTAGGGATTGCTGCCGCTAGTGACTACAAAACGACAATTCACATTTTAAATTGACCAATCTGGTTTTTATTATTATTTATGGCAATCTATTTGTGTGGTCTATCTATTCTGGAGAAAAGTTTGATTAATGACGTTATGAGTACAACCTCAATAGAAGAAGAGAAGACAGCAATTTATTTCATGACGGAATTCATTAAATAAAATTCGTAGTCCCACCCTGGCTAGAAAAGGTTGGTAACCTGTAGATGACCGTCCCAATTAGCCTTTGTTGCAAAAAGTGTATGTTAATAACTAATTTTAAAAAAATATTATATTAATGAAATTGTCAGGGTGTGTGTAATATCTTATTATCTTGTCTTATTTTTGATGGCCTTGAATTACAGTTTTCTTATTTTATTGTTAATTAGAATTTAATTATTTAGAGCACTAATGCACTTCACTAAATTGTTAACACTGTATATGCCCATGTTAAAATTAATCATTGTCATAAGACATTCAAAAAATTAAAATTACTTTCTCTACCTGTAATTCATCAGGTGCTGCATCAGTCATGACAAATCAGTTTTTAAGCGAAAACGAGCAGAAAGTTTATTTCCATTATGATTACTCTCACTCTGCCTTGTTTACTCATTGTCCCTTTCCTTTTACCATTAGTTTTAAGGACACTGTTGAGAGTTATTGTCAGTTACGAGGAGAAACAAGGTATATCACCCTTAGTAAGAGCTCTATATGAACCGGATTTGATATTTAGGACGGATATGAGATTTTTTCAGATAATGATGAAGAAACTTCAATTGAAAAATGCAATATTGAAGCCGAAGAATTCACAGGCTATCCATGTGAATTAAGGTGTTGGTTTTATTGAACATGTTAAATTTTTTAGTAGAGAGTTCGATTTCTACCTGGGCAATAGTAATTTATTTAGTGACTAATTCGCTAAATAATATCCTTAGTCCCACCCTGGCTAGAAAAGAGTGGTAACCAGTTGATAACCCTATTATTTGGTGTAGCATAATGTAGGCTCTTATAAATAACATAACATAATATTATTATCCAACGATAAATAATTAAAAATAAAACTGTCATTAAAGATTGTTTATTTTCACTTCGTACTTTACGAGATCATGAATTACTAGTATATTAGTCCATTAGTGTTATGAACGTCTTGAATTCCAACCCAAAATATTTTCTTGTTTGTAATAACTCCATGAGATGCGTTTGGATCGTGACAGGAATGTCCTTCTTGAGCATGATTTTAAGTTTATTTTTCTCTCAGTTCCAGGGACCTTGACAAGGAGCATGTAATTAAATGTTTCAATGGTAATAAATTAAAGGAGTTTGATAATGTAGTTATTGACAACCCAGCCCATTATATAGAGGTAATATTAATCGTTTACAAGAGCAATTAACTACAGTGCAGTAATGACCTTTCAATTGGAGAGTATTATGCTATTAATATAAGTCATTTGAGAAGTACTAGGAAAAGAGAGGATTTTATATTTGTGTTTGTGTGTGTGTGTGTGCGCGCGCGCGTGTGTGTGTACATATACTCGTACAATATCAATGTGAAATGTGAAGAACACTTTAACTGACCAAACTTCCCCTTAACAGTAAGTCACGACATAGAAACGCTTGTAGCAAAATGTGTTTCACTTATTACATGAAATTTTCATTTCTTTATGTAGAGGAATTTATTAATGTACCCACACTCTCCGTGGCATAATTCCGACCATTAACAACCAACATCATTCTATTTTGGGTAACCTCTTAGTTATGAAGGTTATTTTCAATATTTAAAAAAACCCATTAAAGAAGAGCTGTGAAAACAAGTTTTAGTGATTCTTAAGATAGGGGCATGTGAACAAGTATTTCGAAATTCATGAAAACAGCTTAAGGAGCTGAAAGGAAGGCAAAAACCAAGGTTACATAAAGTACAACAAATTTGCATATAACAGACTCAAATGGGTACACTTTTTGAAACTTTTCGTTCCAATCAAATATATATATATATATATATATATATATATATATTATTTATATAAATAAACTATAAATAAATATACTATTATTTTAACTCATTGAATAATTTACCATCATGAGTGAATTCATTTATAAGTCTCACAAATTAAATAATGGAACCAATATTGCATAATTTCAATCATGTTATTAATCGCCTATATAAATGTTTCAGAATTAAAAATCAAACTGCCATTATTATTTTCCCGAAACTTCTTCAGTAAATTCTAATATGTTAAACTTAAATAATTAAGTTAATTCTTAAGTATTTATAATGTAATTGCATTGCGAGTGAAATTCTCTAATGCAATTGTCACTCATAAATTACATTGCTTTCTTAAACAGTAGTGTTATGTTTTTGTTTAGGCTTCCAAAGAATGTACGTCATTTTTCATCCTTCCTTTAGAAATAAGTACAAAATAAAACTAATGTTAATAGGAGTTATTTCAAAAAATAAATCATATTTAATTAATATATTAGTGATATTGAACCTAATT
The DNA here is from genome assembly GCA_019009955.1 of Riptortus pedestris. NCBI lineage: Eukaryota > Metazoa > Arthropoda > Insecta > Hemiptera > Alydidae > Riptortus > Riptortus pedestris. The sequence continues at coordinate 106,683,348 of CM032229.1, read as the reverse complement.
TAAATCTACGACTCCATGGTTTGTATTGAAACAAATTATAGTACCATTCTTGTTCAATAAGTTATGTTCAAGTATTATTGTTTTTATTTTTAACCACGAGGCAATAGTGAACCTCCCTTCTCACTGGCAACATTTGTTACGAGAAGCACGACTTTCAACACTTGTATACATTGAGTTTTTGCTAAGCAGAGAAATACAGAGTCCAGTATAAAATGGTGTCATTATTCCAGCAAGTGTGAAATCATGCCCCTAAATGATGGATTTTTAATAACCCAACATGTATAAACAAAGCCTGTGATGGCGCAAAGCTAACAGAGCATGACCGAAGGTGAGAGGCGAGGTGCCAGGGTCGGTCAGCTGATCCTCCGATAACTTTATAGGTTCAAGGACACATTCCACTGCCAGCCTATATATCTCTCATCCTCGTATTTTTGTGTTTTTACTGTTATCTCTATGGCTACCTGTGATCAATATTCAACAAGCTGTGGAAGTATATCAGGTATATGAGCACGTTCTCTCAAAATGCGATTGAAGATCGCATCTTTTCCAAAACCTATTGTTGGCGTTATTATGAACCAAATCCATCAATCAAACTATTTTTTATGGCATTCCGGTGCAAGGGAATTTTATTAAAAGTCATTTGTATTTATCTTAAAAAGTAAAATTTCAATGAGATCAGTATTTAGTATTTAAGTTTCAAATAAAGTGTTTCATTGTATAACAAAGTATTGTTTATGCGACATGAGTATGAGTGAGGGTTTACTGAAGGCTGAAAACTAAAAAATACATATATCTCAGCTGTTATTGAAGTTAGAGAAGAAATGTATATAGCAACATTTGCAGACAATTACATTTGCAATAAGTTAGACCCCATACAATGTTTAGATCAGACTCATAATAACGGAGATATTTCGAAATTATATATATATAAATATATATATATATATATATATAATTTTGAACGGAGCTCTTTTTCGTCTTCAACTAGGTAGAATTGATGGATATTTGGAGACATTTTTCGAAAAACGCGTCATGAGTCAACCTCAATAGCTGATGACTGAAATCTGCTAAAATGGTCAAAATTAAATCAAATAAAGAGAATTGTCTATCTGATATTTAATATTCGACTATATGCGTCCAAAAGTTATTCATGAACTACATTCTAAATTATAAGCATAAATCCAATTAAACTGCTTGAATCTTGGTATTTACGTTCCATTCAGTTTCCAATATTTAATTAAATTTACTAAATTATTTTGATATTTCCTTTTTCTTATAAATTATTTTGGTTTTAATAAAGGACTTAAATCAAGGGGGAGAGATTTCATTGGAGAGACCTGTAACCAAGAATTTCTGTGATAATTTTGCTACTTGCTACCGGCGTCTTTGAAGAAACAATTGTCAGTTTTGCAGGATATTTTGGTCAAAAATATTACAATAAAAAAGGGAAAGAACATGGTTATGCTGGAAAAGGAGATTAACCCTTAAAAACTTTAGTCTCGAGTAAAAAACAGTAGACTTGGTAAATAGGGAGTTAGGCCTCTGCTTGCCCTCGAATTAGAAGCGTCAAGTGATTGCTTCATAGTCATTAAGCTCATTCTGACAGACTGAAGAAACAGGAGGATCCTAACCTGTGCTGACGGACCAGGATTACAACTGCAGAGTTTAAAATGAGGCAAGTGGGTGACTGAATGTAGTTTGCAGAACAGGTAGACTTTGCTATTGACATTAAGATTTCAAAGGTCAAGATACGTATTCCTTGGGGAGAAATCACGACAAAACACGAGTCATGGGCCATTTATGACATTGTTCCATGTGGCTCACATTTTTCTGTTCTCCTATTCATTGTGAAACAATTGGCTTTCTACGATATTTCAGCTTCGGGAAAAATATATATCATAAGTCACGATCTAAGCTGTAACGGTTATAACCGGATTTGCATTCATCTGTTTTCATATGTCAGTGAATTGATCTATTTGTGATCGTGTATGTCAATGCGAATGAAAATAAACCACACGCTCATCAATTACAGCTGTTATAACAAAACGTTTGAGTTCATTCGTTTACACAATGGTTAAAGTGGTAAGAAATATTTACTTAACTTCGCCCCATCCCCTCGAATGATTATTATAATTACCAAGATTGGGAACAAGACATATTTTTTAATGCCTCACATTACAAACCACATAAATGTATATACATGTAGGTACTATATAAAATAAGGTCTGAGTTTCTGTCAACGGGGTTCTAGAAGAGGAATTCTCGGTACACAATAGGGTTGGCCAGAAATTGCACAAATGAATCAAAGAAGGGATGACCGTTGTTCTCCAGATTAGATAAATAAATTAATGGATTTTGTTAAACTCCTTTGCTGGAAACAAAAGAATCTCAAGGGTACCTCATTAAAGGTGGCTGTTTATTTTGTTATTGTGTATGTGTTGTGCTATTTTATTTGATAACTTCTGTACGGGGTCCGTTCAGTCCGTTATACATAATAATCCTAAGTTAAAAATATATACTTTTGCTTACTTCAACAAAAAAATAGTTTACCGAGCTGAGGAATAAGGGCTAAACACAAATGAAGAGGAAATGGAGAAAATGCTTTAATGATATTGCCAACTGACAGATGGAGGTTGAAAGGATACACTAAAAAATTCTAGGGAAACGTTTATATATATATATATGTATATCAAGGACGAATCCATGGGGGGGGGGCAAGCCATGGTTGCTCAAGTTGCAATATTTTAGCATAGAAAAGAAAATTAAATGCAGCGTTATATTAGTTATTACAATTATTTGCTTGAGTAAATTTTTCCTAAAGTTACATACGCTCCAGTCGCTGGGTTCGACCATGTATATATATATATATATATATATATATATATATATATATCCATACGCAAGGAGTTGTGTTTATAGTGGAATGTACAAAATCAACATATCACTTCATTTCACAAAGAAAGACATTTTTTTTTTTCGTATTGTAATATTTATCTAAACGTTTAGGACTTGATTTAGTCAATTTTGATCGTTTGAAAAGAGATTTACAATGTAATCTCCTTAGGTGCAAATAGTGCCGAAACTAGCAATAATATTATAATAATAGTAATTAGCGATAAGAATTGTCGAATTAGAAATTGGTAGAAAATAGGCAATAATAGTTTCGTTGTTGCTAAAATGAGAATTTTAGTAAAACTTTTATATCTCAATTGTACCAAGAACCATTATTAAAACGTAGGATATTATAATTTGTACGCAATCAAGCAAACACATTATTCCTGGGGTATAATTGCATGTTCACGATGGACGGTATTATTATTCAGCCATTATTAGAAAGTGAAAAGGTAATCTATAAGAGGAATCGATAGTGGTTGTGATGATTGGTCATCGTGGTCTACCGGAAGTAAAAATACTCGATTTAAGTAATAACCCATTCATAGGTCATTTATATCGAAAATTACAATCAACAGTTCCTAAATAATTCAATCACATTTTTTTAGGTATTTATATTGTAGGATTTATATCGTAGGACTGATTTCCTTACGAGGCGATATAGTTCAAAAACAAAAAAGTAAAAAATCTTAAAAGCTTAAGTGTAAATTTAAATACAAAAGAGAAACAATAAAGAAATATAAATACTTTTGTATTCTGTTATTAAAATAATGTCAACAACGCCATCAAAACTGATTTAATAATATTATAAAGGGAGATTATATGATTTAAATCTAAACAATATGTAACGCAGGAGTGGAAGTAAAATACTGTATATTTGAATAAAAGTTTAGTCTTAAGATGTTGTAGTTCTATACTGTTTAGACTACCCTTCATCAGAAATACCTGTAACTCATGTGGTATTTGTTAGTTATTACGTCCATGGCATTCAGTTAACATGCGTTACGAGCAACGAGTATGAATGTTAGGAGAATATTGCAAGTCAGACAAATTGCAGTTGGATTTCTTTCAATCATATATGATTGAATCAGTAATGTCTGTTCCATTCGTAGTAGTAGTAATTGGTAGTTTTCTGCCAATATATTCAGTGTGATATTTTTGATTATATTAAATACATCATGTGTTATTTTTTATATTTGCCAACTAATGGTTGTATGTCTTCATAATCGAGTATCAATAGCATAGTAAAGTTAAATAATTGATCTAATAAATATGTGTGAAGATTTGTGCAATTAAAGGAACTGTGAGTAACTAATTCTTCAAAGAAAGTAAAGAACATAGCCTTAACGGAATATTATTAAAAATAGCGATATTTCGTTTCCTACTAGTTTTTCGGCAAATATGAACATAACAAAAGTTGTTTACTTTTTTAATTAGTGTAAATTTTGTTTTATATTTTTTTTTTTTGTAAAATAAGGTTTGAAGCAAGTAATTTGCTTAGAAATATTGATATGCTCAACAATACATTCCAATATGAACTACCCAGGTATTTCTGGATAAGTTAATTCAAATACATGCTCAAATTTTATCCTTAATAATTCAAAACTATGTTATTTTTTATCGCCAGTAACAGTTTGCAACCAAATAAGGTATACTGCTCCCACCCTTCTCAAAGTGTATTTAATACATTATTTAATTAAAACGTGAAAAATATTTGAAACAGTTTCAGAATTGTGAAGATAATGTAATATGATTTTTTAATATATTTGAATGTATTAGAGGATAGCTATCCAAAGTGCATTGCAGGTTGGCAGCACAGAGACTATGTAGGTGTCGAGCTACTTCCTTTGTCCTATTAGTTCTGCCGCTTCCCTGCCGTCCTCATATTGGTCTATGTTTACATGTTAATTGATGCTTATAGCAATGTATTATTATTCTCAGGAATGTGTATTTCTTTAATTATCATAAATAAATAATTTACAAGAATGAACGCTAGGGAGGTGCACCCAGGTATTTCTGGTATTTATTAACTCTGCTCCATTAATGTATTATGATATACTTTACTGAAAACCAATATGAATACACAGTTTACTCAATCGAGACTTATGAAAGAGTATTTTAATAGCGGCTATGACGTACCTAAAACAGCTGTCACCGTTGGACATTGTACCGCATGAAGTGAAAGGAACTTATTCATACGTGATTTGGAAGATAGAATATTTTCTAGGATTATGAATTATATCGTCCATTACGTTATAAAAAAAACTACATACACAGAGGACGGGAAATATAAAAATATTGAGGACAGTGAAGACTTAAATAACAAATAATTTTATTATTAACAAATCCACAGGATCTACGGGTATAAATTCTAAACACTGGGACAGAAAAATAAAAAAAATATTGTGGAAAGTAAAGCCTTGCCAAATAAAGACCATCTTCATTCAGCCTCAAATGAATTCCCGGGCGAAGCCGGGTACCTTAGCTAGTATATATATAATTTTGAGCGGACCTCATTTTCGTCATCTCCTAGGTAGGATCCATGGACATTTTAAGAAAATTTTCGAAAATCGCGTCATGAGTACGACCTCAAAGCTGATTTACCTGAAGGGAAATCTGCTAAAATTGTTATATTTCTGAAATGTGGCTTCAACATATTTGATAACGCATGTAGAATCCACTAGCAAATGTAGAGTGACTGACCAGGAGGGCAATGTGAAGTGTATTTTAGTATATGTATGCAAATAGTGCAGTGCACACACTACCGTCGATAGTAATATAGTCACTGGCTGGTACACTATTGTTGGTGAGTGTTGAGTTGCATGCAAGAGCAGCCGCTATCTTCAAGGCTGTCCAAAGTCGTGCTGTATCGTTAAGTCCTTCGGCCTCGTTAAGTTTTCGAACACAACAGTTAGTTCTCTTTGGGACTTCATTTCGATCTTCAGGATCCCATTTTCCATGAACTAAAAATCATTGTATAGGTACTATTTCTGGGCATCCTTAATCAAGCGATTTTTTTTTGTGTAGGTCCTCTACCTAGGTTAAATGTAATGCTCTGTAAGTGCTACAAGGAATATTGTTATGAGGTGCACAACAGAAAAGGTCCGTCAAGCAGGGGCTACGCTAACTAAACAGATTTCCAACGTGGGTTACATATTTGAACTTATATCAAAACGTAAATGTTCAATGAAAATAATATTTAGTATTAAGCTTCAAAAAAAGTGCTTCATAATATAACATCATATGGTTAATATGACATGTGGGGGTTCACTGGTGTCCAAAAACTTAATAAATCCAAATATCTCGGTTGGTAATCAAGATCATGAAAAAAATCTACATAACAACATTTATAGATAATTACATTTTCAATAAAATCGCTTATATGTAATTTTTCGATCCGACGCATAATAACGGAGATATTTCGAATTTTCGAAATTCTCCACCTCTAAACCCGTCCTCTCATTGGTTCGATTTCAGCGATTAACGAACTCGGTTCTTTTAGTTTTACACGAAACGCTTATATTTCGAATTTGGTTACGATCAAATAAGAATTACGACCACTAGAGCGCTAACAGGTACATACATATATATGTATGTGTATATATATATATATATATATATATATATATATATATATAAAACATCTGATACAGCTGAAATCGGAGCATGGGGAGGGTTAGAGGGGAGGATTTCCGAAAATTCGAAATCTCTGTTACTATACGTCGGATCGAAAAATTATATAGAAGCCGTCTTATTGCAAAATTAAATGGTCTATAAATGATGTCATGTATATGTTTTCATTGTCTTTAATATTAACCAAGATATTTGCGGTTTTTGTTTTTGGCCTTCAGTAAACCCCCACTCCTGCTTATGGCATATCAACAATAAGCTGTTATGTTATGAAGCACTTTATTTGAAGTCTTAATAACAAATATTGTTCTCATTGAACTTTTACGTCATGAGATAAATGCAAATACAGGACGCAGGTGGGAAATCTGCTTAGTTTACGCAGCCCCTGCGTGACGGACTTTTACAAAGTTACATTCTACCTCTCTCATAGTGTTGTGGTTAAGGTTGGTTTCAGGGAAGAAAATCATCCGTTTTATAAAATTTAAATTTTCACACTAACGTTATTGTACCAAAAAATAAAAACAAACAATTGATTTTCGTTTGTTTGCATTAGTCCCTATATTAACATACGCATGCCCAGTCTGGCTGGGCATCAGCAACACAGACAAATAAAAACTACAGTCCTTCCAGAGCAACGTACTTCGGATAGCGGCAAATGCTTCCTGGTTTGTTAGGAACAGCCAAATCCACAGGGAATTGGAGGTTGCTCCTATTTCAGTTTATCATCAACAACTTATAATGAAGTATCATGGCAGCCTTCCGATGTCAAGTGGAGCCACTCATTATAATTTAGGTGCAATGACTCCAGGACGACTACACACGAGGTTGTACCAAAATCTCTTAATTTTGAATCGAATCTTATAATAACACTTTGTATATAATACTTATGTATTGGTCCAAATAAATTCTCTTTCTTCTTCTTTCTCTGTTTGTTTACAATAACATTGTTTTTATGGTTCTAGTCTGTGTTATAACTGCTAAACGAAAGATTAAAAAAACAACACCGATCGAGGCGGTTTATGGCTAGTGAACGGTACATAGTAACAAGGAGCAATAAATGTAGGAGATACGACCCCAGATTTCGACATAGCCCCACTCCTTTGACGCTAACCCGTTCGGAGGTGCATGTGAACGATTCCTAAGAACCATCAGAGGCCGAAGGTTAACCACTTTTCCAACCATCTCAGCTGCCATCTCCAATTAAAACTTCCTTTCATATTTATCACCCACCGACTCGAAACCCTTCCCTTTTCAAATGGAATGGCGACCAGAATAGGAACGAATTACGGATTTCATACAGAAATGCAACGGCTATAAAAAGTATTTTATTTACTATATACAGGTGTTTTTAATGAATTTTATAAAATGTCTAGAACTCCTAAATTTAGTTCCATTTTAAATTACGAAACCTATTCCGTGAGCAATAAATGTTTTTATTACAACTCCAAGGACATGAATTATTATTTTTCGAACTAAAATGTTCAGCTATGTAAGTTAAAAGTAGCTCGTTGTGCCTTGGCTTTAATTATAGTTATTGAAAATGACATAAGTTATAAAATACATTAATTATCGAATCTGTAATTATTGATTCAATAATTTTATTATAACATTTTTGTCCAAAAGAATTTCAATAAAAGTGTATACCATACTGGGCAATTATTATTATTAAAGATTAATATTGAACGGTAGGAACTACCAATTACCTGAACATCAAAAATTAAAAGAACATATTTCCAATAGAATTTATCATTTTTAAATAATATTATAAACAAGTAACATAGAATTTATTAGTTTTTTTATTATTATTATTTTTAGTCAAATATACATAAAAACACCTAGAATGCCACTAATACTTTTTTTTTTTAATTTATACTTTCATAATTATCGAAATGAAGTAATTACGAAGGTTAAAAAAAATGACAAATCCTGGAAGGCTGCTTCAAAATCTAAAATTATTTTTTAATATATTTTCATTTCATATTTCTATTTATTTTCTATTTTAAATTTTAAATAGTGGAAAACTAAGGCAGCTAAAACACATTCTTTTAACAGAACACATTTCTTAAGGCCATTACTTCTTTAAATCAATATAATTTCAACTAATCCTCTGGTAAGATTTTGAGTATTGCAGCTTTAAACATTTTTTAAGAATTTTCTAAACCATTTAGCCACTCAAGGATATTTAATAGGGTATTTTGAGCATTTGTAAGTTATACGCCGACGTTAGCTAAGTGGTACCGCTTTAGTGCTCTCTTTTAGGAATGGAAATTAAAAAGAATTAGAAATATTTCGATTTGCAACTCATAATAACAATTATGCGTTCCAAGTTGATTATGAAATATGTGTTCTATTGGCTGAATGATGCTTTCCAAAGTTAATGACACCGATTCCACAGACAAAGTTCTTCTTGGAGGAGTAATTATATTAATCAAAAGGCCTGGCCTAATTGATGTTTTCATGAACAGGGAGCCCCCCCCCCAAAGACCGGTGCTCCGAAGGAATGGGAACCTCGGACTTAACGCATTACCTTTAACATGAGTCTAACTAATAATAATGGGATTAGGAAGTAGTACTCGGCATTATGAGCAAATTCAATAACAGGCCGAAAGAGCTAAGAGCTTCCTGTAAAAGGGATAATAATAAGCGTTACTCTTCATGAGTATGCAAACCATAGTTACAATGTACATCTAGCCTTGCCCTACTGTCGTGGGTTAATGAGGACGTTGGCAACGGATCACGACCTAGACACAAAGAATGAAACACTAGTATTTATAATTTTAAAATCTTATATTTGTTGTAAAGTAAATAAATAGTCCATTAAACTGGTTTCTTTTCATATAATCCCTGAAATATAATTATTCTTTTATACAAATATGTGTGAATTATATAAAACTCTAAGGACTTGTGGATGAAACTATTGTTTCATTTGGTGGATATAACTTTTTTTTTCAGGTAATTGGTAGTCCCCATTGTTCAATATTATACTTTAATAATAATAATTGGCCTTTATGGTATAAACTTTCATTGAAATTCTTTTGGACAAAAATGTTATAATAAAATTATTGAATCAATAATTACAGGTTCGAATATTCTTCAATTTTATAACTTTTATCATTTTCAATAACTATAATTAAAGCCAAGACTCAACATGCTGCTAATAACTTACATAACTGAACATTTTAGTTCCAAAAATAATAATTCATTTCCGTGGAATAGTAATAAAAACATTTATTGCTTTTACTCTTTATAGTACTCATATCACTCAGAAACTGGTCGATGGACATTTGTGAGTTAACATTCTAGACAACCACATATGCTTAAAATGTTTTTTTTTTTTTTTTTTTTTTTTTTTTTTATTTTTGTTTTTTTTTTTTTTTTTTTTTTTCAGATTCCCCTTAAAAGAAATAAGCTATTAAGGCTGTTCATTAATCCTACCTAGGTAACACTACTAAGGTCGTTTATATCTCTATAAAAAATTGTAAACTATGTAAATTGATTTTTTTTCTCGAAATTTTATGATACTTTTTCGTTTTAAATGCCATTGCCACGATATCTGCAATTTGTATCTGCTTTGGTGTGCTTGTTTGTTAATTGTTTCATTGTTACCTTTTCACCCCTAAACTACTGAACCAAATTTTATGCATGCCGGTACGTGCATTACTGCTGGCCCAAATTAGACTACATTAACATTCTAAGAGACGAACAGCAGTAGGGGTTCTAAGGAAAATAAGAAATGAAAAATCACGGTATTTCGTTTCCTATTGTTTTTTAGGTAAACATGCACATCGCAAAAATTGTTTGTTTTGTTATTTAGGGTAAATTTTGTTATATTCATTTTTTTTATATACACTTTTGATGTATACTGGAATATAAACGAAATATACTGTAACAGGAGTAAACTATTTTATTGGACTCAAATGACTGAACAAAACTAAACACAACTCCATATGTGAACTAGCATTAACTTCTCTATGATTATAACTTATACGAAAATTTTTAGGAATGTAAGGTAGGAATGAAATGGAAAATCTCTATATTTCGTTTCCTATTGATTTTTCGTCAAATGACATAACAAATGTTGTTTAATTTGTTATTTAGGGTAAATTTTATTAAATGCGTTTTTGTCGTATACTAATTTATAAAGCAAGTTATTTGCCTAAACATTTTGTAATAGTCACCAATTCATTCCCTTGTATGATTATATATATATATATATATATATATATATATATATATATATATATATATATATATATATATAAGTATCGACGATCGCGGAACTCCCAAATAAACTCAACCCTTCAGTGGTAATAATGAACAACAAAGTTCATGTTGCTTACATTTATTTCCTAGAACCAAATACAGAAAGGCCTCACTTCAATGGAGACATTTTCATGGAACATGAAGAAAGCTGATATTACCAACTAGAAGAAGGAAGCGACGTTTTTTAAATCTGTAAATCACAACGATATTTTAGTAATAAAATATTTGTATTATTTGTTAACATCTACTTTGTGCTACTGTCGATAATTTGGGCTCCCAAAGAGTTGGTAACCCTTGGTTAACCGGCCCAAAGGTTACCATTTTTTCTAGCTGGTATAGATCACTAACTAAATTCCTATTGCACACGTGTGAATCTTACACCTAGGTTTACAAAATTTCTTAAATTATTTATTAACGTCCACTTTTTCCAACTGAGGCTAATTGGGACTGGTTCTCTACAGGTTACCACCCGTTTCTCGCAAGGGTGGGACTAAGGATTTTACTGAATGAATTCCGTCACTAAATAAATACCTATTTCCTAGTCGGGAATCGAACTCGCCACTCTAGGTTTACCAAGTTTATTAATAATAAGGGCTTATCTCACACATATATATCAGAACAATAAATGTGCTGTGGATAAATATGGTGTACAATGGGCTTCTGAGGGAATTGTTGTCAAATATTCGAAATTATTAATTCCGACTTCAGGTCATCACTTCTTACTGCCCTATGCGGGCAGAAGTGAACTATATTATTTAAAACTGATGTTATCCATTCACGAAAAATGAACCGGGTTATATAGAGAAATTTCACCAATATTTGTTGAATCGGAACTCCATTCTTCACAGGTTAAAAAAAAGAGAATGACAACAGAAATTTCAGTTTCATTGTGATAATTAGTATAATCATATAATAAATGAGCATTAAATAATTGAGTGTTTAATGTATTTTTGGGACCTGAAATATTATTTAGATTAATGAATTTAGACTAGTTGAATTCTCACTTTCTTCCACCCGCTATTGTCTTTACGAAAATCCCTGAATAGAATTGAAAATATTTTTTTTATGTGTGTAATGGTAATGGCTATAACTCCAGCGCTGTTTTAGCAGATTTCCCTTAATGGAACTCAGCCTTTGAGGTCTTACTCATGACCCGATTTTTGAAACTTTCCTCAAATGTCAATCGATCCATCCCAGAAAAATCAGTTCCGTTAAGTACTTTATATATATTTGTCTGCTAACGCTCTAGCGTTCGAAATGTTTGTTTGAGAAACTCGATATTTAAACTTTTCATGTAAAATTAAAGATCAAATTCATTAATGGCTGAAATCCGTCAAATGGGAGGGGTTAAGAGGGGGAATTTCGAAAATGTACAAAAATGTTCAATATATCCGTTATTATCCATTGGATCGAAAACTGTATAGAACCAATCTTTTTAATGGTCTTAAATGTTGTTCTATATATTTTTCTATATCATGAATATTAACAGATATATTTGGATTTTTTAGTGCTCGGCTTTCAGTAAACCCTCACTCCTACTCATGGCATATAATGAACCACTTCATTTAAATGCCAAATATTGTTTTCACCGAACTTTTACTTTTTGAGATATATGTAAATACGTTATATGGTGACGCCATCAATTACGATTTTTGTTCATTACTCGAAAATGTTTATTTTATTTATACCGTACTCGATACTTCTTATCGAAAAGACCCAAAATTATTTATAAATTCTTCATATGTTATGGCAAGGGTCTCCAATAAAAAAATTGTTTTGTTTAACTACCTCCTCTGTGAGGACAGTCGCAACGAATGTAAAAGGGATACGAGCACTTCAGAAATGGATAGTCCCTGAAGAGGTGGCAAATAAGCCACGAAACGTATAGGGCAGTTTCAATAAAATTTGCACCGAAAAAAAATAGTATCAACTACCTCCTCTGTGGGGGCAGTCGCAACGAATGCAAGAGGGAAACGAGCACTTCAGAAATGGATATTCCCTGAAGAGGTGTCAAATAGGCCAAGGAACATGTAGAGTAGTTTCAATAAAGTTTTCCACCGAAAAAAAAATGTTATTTTTGGAGACTTTTGCCATAAAATATGAAGAAAATACTTATACTGATATGTATCAAAATATCTGCATTATTATCAGTCGGATCGGAAAATATTACAGAAGCAATGTTGTTAAACTATTGAAGTTCTAGAATTGTTGTCATATGCATTATTTCCTAACTCGAGTATTAAGCTAGTTATTCCTACTTTCTCGTTTCAAGCCGTTAGTAACCCCCCTCCCCTTTAACTCAACAGGAGTTTACATAACAAAAAGAGAATATGTGGTGAAATGAGATCATATGTGTGCTATTCTAGCACATGAAAATTCTGCATAGTTTACGCAGCTCCTACGTGACAGAGTTTTATAATTTATTCAAGTGATAGAATTGGGGATTAAATCCAATTCAATAGATATGTTTACCAGAGAAACTAATATTTTTTTTTCAATATTAGTTCGTTATTTCGTAATATAAAATGATAATTACTGCTTACAACCCCTTATCGCCTCCACAAATTTTGTAAAGGAATGTCTGAAAATATATGAGTAATGAATCGTTACTTAGACTAGAAACGACATTTATTTAATCCTGTCACAGACGAGTAACACAACTATTCTAAACGAAAATTCCTCAATATTTTTCCAATCGTGACTTCTTACTTCAAGGATATAATAGCAACAGGTTGTCAGAGTGGAAAAGGAATTTGTGTTATTATGTTTCTTTACTTAATCTGAGTTTATATTTCGTCAGGAAATCTTTTTCGCCCATTCTCTCAATAACAGTTATTGACTTCCCTAATTCTATCGATGAGAATTTAGGGAGATGATTGAATTAACATATTTTAACTGTTAACTTTTTTAATTTAAATTATTAAATTTTAAACGCACTATTAAATTGAGTTTGCACACATGAATCTATTTTTGAATAATTTCTTCAATTGAATAATTCTTTCAAATTTCCATTTCACTTTCTCGCTCATATTACTTATATATATATATATATATATATATATATATATATATATATATATATATATATATATACATGGTCACATGTCATTTTTCAGTTATTGGCAAAGATTTGACAGTTTTTAAAACCTATGTTATTCAATAAGTATAAGAATAAAATCCATAAAGGCGGCTGAGTAAACACAGCAGATTTCCCTCATGCTTGTTTGACACACAATTCATTTATTCTCCCCATATATTTCTATTCTATAGAAAAATGTGATAAGAAAAGAGGGGGGGGGGGTATTGTAGGCTAAAAGTAAGGAAGTTCGACTAACTCGTATTCTATATTAGTTATAAAAAAAATGTATAGAACAACAATTTTAGTGCATCAATAGTTGCAAAAGTTTGGTTCTATATTTTCCGAAACGACTCATAATAACGGAGATATCTTGATTATTCGAATACCACCACTCTAACACCCCTCCCCGCCTTGTTCATGGTCCGGTTTCAGCAATTAACGACTAAGAAATTTAGTGTCGAATTAAACGGTTAAATACTGTTATGGTATAGATAGAATAAACATTTTCGGATAAAGAACGTAAAACCTTAATACATATGTCATCACATTTCAACGTATTTGCATGTATCTAACAAAGTAAAATTTCAATGAAAACAATATTTGTATTTATATATTATTATTATTATGGTATTAAAGCTTCGAATAAAATGGTTCTCAATACAACTTATTGTTAATATGACATGAGTAGGTATTTACTGATAGGGTTTTACTGAAGACTGAAAATTAAAAAAAAATGTAAATATCTCTGTTAACAATAGAGAAAAAATGTATATAACAACATTTATTGGACAATACCTTTGATAATGATTGGTTCTATACAAGATTTATACCCGATGTATAATAACAGTGATACTTTGTAACTCCCTTCTCTAAACGCTCCACTCACTGGTCCGATTTCAGCCATTAGCGAACTTGATAATTAGTTTTGTATAAAACTTTTAAATACCGAGTTTAGTCACTATCAAACAAAAATTAGAGCGTTAGCAGACATATATATATATATATATATATATATATATATATATATATATATATATATATAGAAACAGATTTACCCTTCCTTCTTATTCCATTTTGACTAGTCATGGCGTGACGTATGAATATATGTACTCACGTTTCTTAAAAAAAGTCAAAACGACAAATCTTAGAATATTCAAATTTCATATTTATCGCCTTTGTATCACCTAGTTATGCACCTCCACTTTTTATCGAATAAGAAGAGGGTTTTTTATATACGTGTGTGTGTGAATATATATATATATATATATATATATATATATATATATATATATATATATAATATGGCAATATTCTTCATAACGATTAGAGCTACAAAAGATTTGCGTAGAACATTTTTTTTGCTATCTTAAAACGTTCTGTAAATTATGTTGCTAGACATTTTTTGATCCCATGCATTGGAAACTTGGTGTCGTATATCACTTTCAAGTGAAATCATTTTAAATGAAGGGAAGGAAACAATTGTTTTTATCAAATTAAATGTAACTGTTTTTATTACATTTAATATGATTCTAACTACCCCTTAACAAGAAGAGATCTTGCAAATATAAACCAAATAAAAATAAAATTTAATGTGGTGTTCACATCAGGTTTTATTTTTATACATTATTATTATTATTATTTATTAACGTCCACTTTTTGCAACTAAGGCCAATTGGAACGGGTTATCTACAGGTTTACACCCTTTTCTAGCCAGGGTAAGACTACGGGTTTGAATTCCGTCACTAAATAAATTCCTATAGTTCAGGTGACAATCGAAATAGTCGTATACGTTATTTGTAGTAGTAATTTTATATTTTGTTTTTCAAGTTCAATGACTCAAATGAGTAGACATATTTTATAAATGACATCTTCTGATGGATATTCTTAATATTTTTGTAGAATTTGAAAAGACTCATTTTGCATAAAGATGTGACTTTGCCCCGTACCATTTAACTCATATCTTCTAATTAAACTATACGCCATTTTAAAATTGACTAACAGAAATGCCCACTGCCAAAATATTTCGGGAAGGAGTCTTTTACCCTGGCAATTTCGTTAAACTTTGTAGGCTGGTGCTTTTTTAGAGACAGTCCCTTATGTAATCCTGTCGTTAGCCTTGGGCGAACTATGTATATGAAACCCGATCAATTTTGTAAGTATTAAATTTCACTTTATTAAATTTTAATATTAGCACTGATTTCATTAAACGTTTTATTGATGTATATGTATTTTTTGATTAATGCTAGTGCATTTGAGTGGTACATACCCTGATAAGATCCATGACTCTCGTAGATACTGTGATGGAAGATACGCGAGCACAGGTGAGTGGGACAGAGAGACGGACTAGCGTGCTGAAGGAGGTAGACTGGCTTACTAGACTAACTGCAGGAGTACCTCTCACCTACCTACCCCCTCCTAGAGGGTGGCCAGCATCTAGGGGAGGCAAGGACACTGCAACTACCTGTTATACTTACTCACTCAGAAGGGGTTAATTAACAACTACGCCAAATTGTTAGGTGCGAAACTGCTTCTATGGAGCAAAAATTGATTATGGGAACACATAATTGAAATGCTCATGAAAGGGTAGTAACACGATACTTCTGCCACTGAAATCTCACCGTCAATTCAGTATTTTTCTCTCAGTAAACCCCATGATAATATATACAATGCGCAATTTTTTGCCTGGAAAGTGTCTATTAGCTTATTGAGAAAAAGTCCGTCACCTGCATAAACTAAGTAGATTTCCTACTCGCTGTCATAAAACACTTATGATCTCATCTCACTACATATTCTATATTTACATGTAAAAAACCGTCGAGTAGAAAGGGGGAAGGTTCTAAAGGCAGAAAACAAGAAATCCCGAATACTCGCTTAATACTAGGGTTACCAAAATTTGCATAGAGCAACAATTGTAGAAAATCAAAAGTTTTACAATATTGGTTCTAAGACATTTTATGATCCGAATCATAATAACAGACAATTTGAATTTTCTAATTCGCCTCCTCTCCAAACCCCCACTATTCCTGGTCCGATGTCAGCCAATATCAAATTGTTAGTGTTGATTGGAACGCCTAAATATCTAGGATATTTATAGGACATTAAATTTGCAATAGGATTAGTTATGTATACTTTTTCGATCCGACGTATAATAATGGAGATATTCCGAATTTTCAAAATACTCCCCCTCTACCCCCCCCCCTAACACTGGTTTGATTTTAGATGTAAACGAATTTTTTTTAGCAGATTTCCCATGAGGGAAATCAGCTATTGAGGTCGTACTCATGACGAGATTTTCGAAACATTTATTTAAATTTCCATCGATCCTACCCAGGAGATGACGAAAATGAGGTCCGTTCAAAATTATATATATATATATATATATATATATATATATATATATATATATATATATATATATATGTATATTAACGCTCTAGCGGTCGCCATTTTTGTTTGATCATTACCAAATTCGATATTTAAACGTTTTATGCAAAAAGACAGATCAAGTTAAATCGGACCAGTGGGAGGGGGGTTTAGAGGGGGGATTTTCGAAATATCTGCGTTACCATACGTCGGATCAAAACATTGTATAGAAACAATCGTATTG
Source organism: Riptortus pedestris (assembly GCA_019009955.1). Classification (NCBI taxonomy): domain Eukaryota; kingdom Metazoa; phylum Arthropoda; class Insecta; order Hemiptera; family Alydidae; genus Riptortus; species Riptortus pedestris. The sequence continues at coordinate 106,665,877 of CM032229.1, read as the reverse complement.
CAAATTAAATTTACTACAAATATTGTTATTTATTCTCTATTTTGAATATCAACCGAGATATTTGCATTTTTATTAACTGTAACAGACAAAATGAGATCGGTTAAGTTCGGGTCTAGTCGTGAGGTTCCGTCAAAAGCTAAAACTGTTCCACTCTCGTGAAATTTCTCTATTGTAAAACTTCACGTGGGAAATCTGCTTAGTTTACCCAGCCCCTGCGTGACGGACTTTATTTTACATAAAACGTATGGATATATCGAGTTAGGTAACGATCAGTCAAAAATTGTGACCGCTAGAGCGTTAACTGAATCTAAATACCTCAGAAATTAAAAGAATGGGAATTGTCGGTAAGTAAGGAGCGATTAATCAAATCTTTATAGACAAAAAACCGTTTTAGTATAACCTGAAAAAAAAATTCTTATACTTGTTTAATTGGAATTAATGTGCTATGAATATCTGTAACTCCCTAAATTATTTTTATTAATCTAGAGAGAGTAATTTTTTAAATAACATTTTCAATTTAATTACAATAGAAATATGAAATACAAAACCATAAATGGAAACCTAAATCCGTGAGATGTAGGAATTTGGGTTAATGATAGTTGAAAAACATTAGCGGAGTGAAGAGAAAGAAAAAACCTACAAAGTGCTCAGCGAAATTTGACAGACTGAATCATTTCTGCCAAGCATGTTGTAGGTTTTTTGGAGTAAGATTTCGTTGGTTCAGATCTGTTTTTAATTTCAGCAGGACCCTTGCAAATAGGAAGAACTTCGAAAATGACGTCATTAGTACAGCCTTAACATCTGATTTTCCATTGTTAACAGTGTTTAATAACTGAAATACTATATGTATGGATATATGGATGAATTAGTATGTAGTAATTCATAATAAATAAATAGAGAACATAGAGCGTCTGCAACGAGTATAAATAGATATGTCTGTCATTCAGAGACTTAGTAATTTAGCGGTTCATCAAAAACTAGACGTAAATATTATTCACTAGTCGTGTTACTTTTTCCGTGGTTGAAGAATTTAAATAGAAATGGTTTCCCGTCAAAATATAAATATTGGATTCAAATTCGTAATCATCAAGAACACAAATGCCATCTGTATTTGGTATTGAATGCTCTGGTTTGCCTCACATGCCTATACATATGGATTCCTCCCTTTTACCAGATTTCCCTTAAGGGAAATCAGCTATTGAGGTCGTACTCATGACGCGAGTTTTGAAAAATTTCCTCAAATGTCCATCGATCCTACCCAGGAGATGACGAAAATGAGGTCCGTTCAAAATTATATATATATATTTGTCTGTTAACGCTCTAGCGGTCACAATTTTTGTTTGATCGTTACCAAACTTCATATTTAAGCGTTTTACGTAAAAAGAGAGATCAAGTTCGTTAATGGCTGAAATCGGACCAGTGGGAGGGGGGGGGGTTTAGAGGGGTGATTTTTGAAAATTCAAAGTATCTCCGTTATTATGCGTCGGGTCGAAAAATTGTATAGAATCAATCTTATTGTAAATTAAATTTAGTATAAATACTGTTATATACATTTATTCTGTATCTTGAATATTAACCGAGATATTTGCATTTGTATTGTGTGTGTGGTCCACGGAACCCCGCCATGTTCCGGACTCTCCGCCGAGAGCTCTGGTGGCCGTTTCCAGAACTATTCGTCCCTCGTGAATAGGTTTAGAGATCCCTTCCTACTACAGCTGTTATTAGGCGGATTTCTCTATTGTAAAACTTCACGTGGGAAATCTGCTTAGTTTACGCAGCCCCTGCGTGACGGACTTTTTTATTAACAAGTAAATATGGTTTCCCGTCAAAATATAAATACTATATAACGGAAGCACTAAACAATCCATTTATTGTCTCCAAATTAGTCATATTTATAATTTCAGTATGAAGCTTGGAATGCCTATTGAACGAATGTTCTTGGGATTAATTAAATCTAGTTTCTCATAATATAGTTTATCATAAACTAAACGCTAGTATTATACAAATATATTTCCTCTTTACCGATTAGTATGAACTTTATGCTATTGAGGAGACATTTAGTGACATAAAACCTTATGGCGAAATCGCATCGGTATTCTTACCGTCTTACCGATTAGACGGGAACACATATATATAAAGTAATCCATTTGACTTACAGAAAAATGTATAGAACAACATAAGTAGCAATTTTCTTCGACAACCAAAAATTACAAATAACATTTTAAAATTGTATGCATACTAATGGAGTTGGGACTTTAAATTTTCCTATCTCTAATAAATCACTTCTCCTGGCCTGATTTAAGGTGTGAGTGATCTTTAGTTTTACTATGAACGTTTAGATTCCGTAATTTCAAACCAAATATTGTGACTACCAGAATTTGCAAATATACTAATGCCACTCTTGTAGATCTAGTTATTTACTATATTTTGGAAATAATAAATAAGTTATTTGAATATGTTTGATTTCAGTCACAAGAAAATCTCAACTACTACTCATTAAATTTTCAAAATAAGATATATCAAGCAATCTGTAATAAGGGGCAATAGGAAATAGTTATATGTGGATGATCTTGGGCTAATTTCTGCGATAAAACACCATTAAGCCTTGTAACCAACCATACGAAGGATGTCTACTGTAGAATTGCTTTTTTAAATTAATTGCATACCTAAAACGGTTATCCTGTAATCATTACAAGGTGCCTAGGCCCCTCGAGTGAGTTGTCTTATTTTATGGATGCTTTGTTTTGAACTCCGACCTCTGCATTAACCTCCGCTTATTTCCTGCCATTCATCTACCTTTAACAGCTGGAGCGGAATTACTCGGAAAAGTAGTATATCTGTATATCTTCAATACTTATTGGGCCTGAGTTATGTCTCACGGGATATTCTCAAGTCTAATACCTCCATAAAATCTTTTCTGAGAAATTAATTTCTGTTGTGGTTATTGCCTTATAAATTTCAAAAGTGTGATGTCATCAAACATCTGATACCAGCTGTTTTATTTAAAATATGCGATACGTTTTTGTTCTGTTTTGATAACTTGACTTGTCTTGTGACGTACGGTCAATTAGGTTTATTTATTCTCAGAGTTAATTGTTAATTATTCTACACAGTTATTATTTAAAAAACTATCCTTTCTGAGCCCATAAGATCACAACAAAATTATATACGGCAATAAAGTAGGACCGTATCGTACTTCGGTTGACGTATTCAATAATTTCTTGAAGCGTTTAGCTGTCTACATGTAAATGGATCCCGACATTCTGCTATCGGTAAAAATAAATTATTTAATGGTGTGCACGCCTATCCCTGATAAGACTACTTATTCGAGTCTTATGATTTTACTTGAACTACGTATTTGACCACTATAGGGAGATGGGGCGAGGGGTATAAACACTATTCCGGCGTTACATAATGCAATGTTTGCATGCTACATTTGATTTAAATGTGTGATTACCAGAGAGTCTAACCCACTCAGCGTAGTGAGACAAATCTGCCTGTATAAATAAGTTACGAACAAAAATCTAAAAACCACCTCAACACGACCAGGAACGTGGCAAGCTGACCAGTTTAACCAATACCGTGGACGTACAAGATCACATTTTGTAATGTGATATATATATATATATATATATATATATATATATATTTGTCTGTTAACGCTCTAGCGGTCACAATTTTTGTTTGATCATTACCAAACTCGATATTTCAACGCTTTATGGGGAAATGAAGATCGAGTTAGTTAACAGCTGAAATCGGACTAGTTGGATGGGGGGTTTAGAGTGGTGAGTTTCGAAAATCTTCAATATCTCTGTTATGCGTTGGTTCGAAAATTTGTATAGAACCAATCTTATTGAAAATGTAATGTTCTACAAATATTGTTTTATACATTTATTCTCTATCTTGAATATTAACTGAAATATTTCCATTTTTTAGTTTTCGGCCTTCAGCTAACCCCCACTCCTACTCATATCATATTAACAATAAGCTGTTACATTATGAAGTACATTATTTGAAGCCTAAACACTAAATACTGTTCTCGTTGAACTTTTACGTTTTGAGATAAATGCACATTCGTGAAGCACGTGGAAAATCTGCTTAGTTAACGCAGCTCCTGTATGACGGACTTTTTGTCACCTACTTGTTATAATCTTTGGACATTTAATATAATTTTTCAAAAATCGACAATTTTCTAATATTATGCCAATTAATTTCTCTACATATTATTGAATAACATGTATACTATATATTTGTTATATAATTATGTCACATTCAATGAATACATTTTATAAAATTTATCATTTTAAATGATTATATACAATAAAATAATTTCGTTAACAATCTTAGTACCACTCTAAGTATATAACACACATTTTTTTAAATTTATTGACAAGCAAACCTATTAAAGGATGACCAGTTTTACAAAAGATAAGAATCGTGTTCCACCTTAAAGAGAGCTGAGCACAAATTATTTTTTGAAGTTTCCTTTTTGGGCTGTTGGAAATATTATCATTTTCATAGATAAATAAGCTCTTCCCCAGGAATTTCAAAAATCAGAAAACTTCGTCTCTACGTATTAAATATCCAGTTTTGGTCGTACAGTTGGTACTTCCACTTGTCCGCCATTTCCTTCGAGAAATGTCTCCAATTCAACAGCCCTACTGGAAATGAAGTCATTAAATTACAAAATGGTGTAGAGAAATATTGACTCTAAAAATGGAAAAGAGGAAAACGGTGTAGTGCAGAATGACCTTAAATGAAGTATTTCAAAGCATAGATGGCAAAGAAGCAGTGCCAAACTTCCTAAGTTCTTATTTGTACTAAATGAAGGCCTGGATGGATTTCCGGTTCTGTGGAATTAATAAACCTCGCAGATTCATTTTGAAACTAGTCACTATTTCATTCGTAAATGTAAATGGATATATTACATCACAACAATGAAACCTACCAACAGATGCTTCAAATTTGACCCAATGTCATTCAAGATCTGCTTCATAACTGTTTTCTAGACTGAGTCCAGCTAACCATGGAGTGGGTAAGTGCCCTCATCATCCTGAGTAAACAAGACTGCGCAGAGTAAATGTATTGAAGCGTGAATCGCGTTGGCGGTACTCCCACGACCAACCTCTCAACCAGTAGGAAGGCCGTACTGTAGTCGGCGATAGTCCTAATATGGAAGGACTCAGGACCTACTTCGTATCCAGAGGAACCCATGCATAATAGAACAGGCTCATGTGAATCATCAGCCTTCCGCTACCAAAGCCTAATTGAGTTTAGTGCCTCTTTCCAATCACTGGTCAAAATAAATTAGTGAAGTTTTACAGGGAGTTTCAAAAAGAATATACGTACTACAAAGTATTACTATGTCCAAACTACCGATCGCTCGGCTATTGGAGAAACGAATTCATAGTCTAGTTTATTGTCGAATTGATTTTGAAGGACTCCGTTGGAAAGCAGTTTGATTTCGTGCAACAGTTAGTTCAGGAACGCGAGGGTTGCCAGGACTCTCTCCTTTACATACACATCCTGTATCTACGAATTGTCGATACCATCTGCGAATGTTCCATTCATTCGGAGCATCAATTTGGTACCTCAACCTAAAACGTCTTGGCACTGTAATCACGGAATTGCACTTCGCAAACTCGAAAACATAAAATGATTTCTGCTGAGGATAAGCCACTTTAAGCATATGAACAGAAAACGACTGACTTCTAGTGGCTATAATATAAACTAGAGTATGTATTTGTTTCTCAAATAGCCGAGCCGAGGAGGAGCAATCGATATTTTGGACAAAGAAATAAGTTGTAATACGTATATTATTTTTGAAACGCCCTATTACAAATGGAAATCATCAGTATATTGTGGGTTACTTTTATTTTAACCAAAAAATGTCACAGAATGCTTTAATTCTTTATTGCAAGTTCCACAATTTTAGTGATTGCAGTTATTTCAAAAATAAAAATTCAAAACTGAAATAAAATATAATTGAAATTAAACAAACAACAACCCCACTCGGATATCGAACGACACTAAAGTATGTGTAATAAAGATCAGCAATTCGTTTAAATTTACCCTAAGAGAAATCAGCTATTAAAGGTGTACTCCAGATGCGAATTTCGAAAAATGCCCACAAATGTCCATCGATCCTACCCAGGAGATTGCGAAAATGACATCCCGTCAAAATTAGACATTTTCACATGTATGAACGTATATATTCGTCTGTTACCGCTTTAGAGGACGCGTTTAAAGTGTAACTAAAGATTAAACTTGTCAACGGGAGTTTTGAATTTGGCATTTCAAAACATTTTTCGAAAATCACATCATCAGTGCAAACTCAATATATAAAAGAAATTGCAATACCCACACTTGGGACTGACAGAGAATGTAGTTCTATCAATCCTAAAACTCATGGATTATGAGCACTGGCTGGTGTCCATCCTCAGGAACAGGTTCAACCTGCATACCTGGAGGTTTATTTATAAAATAATGATAGTGAATCTCAAGTAAATAAGTACGAGATCTAGAGTTGCAGAGGACAGAGCAGATAGAAGAGGAGAGACATCATTGTAAGTAGTTCAATGTCAGGTGACTAGAACGGGATTTACATTCGAACACCGTACGACTTCTTATGCCGATACGCCTTATATACCATATTTCAGGATGTCTTCAAAGCTAAATGTATTTTTATTGTTATCTCTCACCTTTTTTATTGCATTTATTGATTTATTCTATCAACATTTCAAATCGATACTTCATTGTACAAATAGGTCCAAATTGATGTCCACGATGCTGAATTCGCAACGTTTGGAACAGTTAAAAATGTATCGTCTAAACTCTTACCAGCCTTGCTAAAGGATATTTTGTGCTCCATTCCAAAGATTAGAATCGGCATTAGCTGTAGAACAGTTTAGCATGCAATTTGTGTTTTTAGGAAAACCGAAGTATCACGAGAAGTAATAATATTTTGGAATGATAAATAGCCAATTGGTTTCGTTGGAATGATCGTGACGGAATGACATATACACTCAAGAATTTGCCCAAAAATAAAGAGAATGGCTGTGAGTTTGAGTATCCCCTTATTTAGAAAGTCAATATGAAGGCTAATACCAGAAGGTGAAACATTTTACAAAAAGAGGATGAATGAGAAATCACTTTTTTTTTTTTAATGCTCAGCTCCTGTAATGTAAAATTATACATCGTAGAATGGTGTCTAATATAACCCATTAAGAGTGGCCTTCGCTTACAGTTTCCCACGAGTCGATTTAGAGCTATAAAGAACGTTACATTAGATTTTTATGTTATAATGGGAGTGAAAAAGACCAAAATTACAAAATAAATTGGTTTCGAAAGTCAGTGAAAGGAAATTTAGCTTTAAGGAAGAATAGATCGTCCTCCAAAAAAAAAAAAAAAAAAGGAATCTCACAACGTTCTTAGTATTAATCTCAAATCAATAGCCCAGAATTTATAAACACTATATTTATAGGTATTTTTTTGTTTTTTTTTTTTTTGCTTTTTGGACTTTATACTTTGGAAGTGTATTATATAAATCTAGTATGAGGGATACAATAAAGGCCGCAACATATGTTGGTAAATGATGCACCATTTGTTAGTGTTCACATCATCCTTGCAGTATACATAAAAAAAAAAACCTCGTTTTCCCATAAGTAGGAATTCGTGAAATAAACTGAGGATAAGATTCACAGGCACTAATAAAATAAGAGTTGAAAAAACTCCATTGAAGATTCATATTGCTAGAATGTCATCCCTTAGCAAACAGCATAAGTTAAAATATGACTATCATTACCCAGTCTAATGATGCAAACAACTTTAATGTGCATCAAACCTTACAACACAACCTCAGTGCAAGGAGAATTTGAAAACATTGAAAGCAAATCATTAAATGATAAAAATGCTGTTCTTAAAATGTAAGTTTACCCCCCCCCCCCCTCCCATTATGACTGAGAGGGAAGTTTCACAGAATTTGGACTTACATGTACAATTCAGCTTCGATTTTATTGTTTTATTTTTATGAACCCAACAGGGTTAGTCAATGAATTAATATATAGATTCAGAGAATTGGTTATGAGTGATGAATAATTTCTAAATAAATTAACAACTACGAATAAATTCAGTAATATAGGATAAAACATTGAATGCAGTAACCGTAATAAACCATGAATAATCAATTCATAAAAGACAACTAATCATTAATAAATGAAAAGAAATAAGCTATAAAAATAATTGAGTCTAGTTCTAAGGGACGTCAGGACGTTCGGACACTGATGATGATGCATTGCATCGAAAGCGCTCTGTCGTTTTAATAAATTGTTACAGTGGAAGCGTAGCCAATTCTTTCATCTACCTACATTCTAAAAATAACTGTTATACATACATATATATATATATATATATATATATATATATATATATATATATAATTTTCAATAAAATATATTTATTTTTCTTAAATTGAATTATTTTTCTTAAATTGAATATACTCATTTTTAATGGAATAAGGAAGCTTTTTATTAATTTTAGACAAACCAAAAATTCAATCTATCTTTTGAATCAAGTGGTAGTTAATGTAAAAAATAAATCCTACCAATTCCTCATAAATTTAAACAATCTATTTTATCAATACTTAATAAATTGAATCTATTAAATTGGGTTCCTACTGAACAAAAAATTGACAATTTAATGAGACTTGATCCAAGTAGTGAGAAAAATCGATTCAATTTTTGAGCCTCTAGTGGATTTTTTCTGTTTTGATGTTCTGTTTTTGTCCTTTATTACATTGTTCTTATTTTATAATGATAATTAATTTGATTTGATTTGTTTTCCTTTCGGTCTTTCCGTTTTTTCACTTAAATTCACTACCAACAAATTTCTCTTTCCTTTCGAAGGAACAAAAGTCTGGATACTTGTCCTTGTCATACTTCATAGTTCTTTTTAATCAGAACTGCTTTTCATTTTTTATAGTTAGAGCTTTTGAGAATTGAAGCACGTTTAAAACATTTTTAACGTCATTTTTGGACTGCTTCCTCCGTTAAAATAAGCCTGGTGAAATGAGTGAAAATTTTGATTTTTGTTGTCAGTTTCAACACAGTTCATCATCATATGACCTTTTCCTTAATAAATTTTATAAGTCCACGGACTGTTTTTACAGTCACAAAAGACGAAAATGTTCATATGCAAAGTACATGAATTCGTTTACTATTAGTATTCGTGATGGGAAATCGCTGAGCTACGTGGAGCATGGATTGACTGAATCTGTATAGAAGGATTGACAAGAGCCGTTGGTCGTCGAGTGATTGGGTTCCTGACCACACTCTTTCATATGGAAATGAACAGTCGGTGAAAGTTATCGCTATCGCTGATCGGAAGTACTCAAGACGATGACAAGCTGTGAATTAGGGACAGAATATATTAACTTGTCAACAGGTTCATCTGGTCTAAGCACGTAAAGAGCTTCTGCCCCGTAGCGTCTTTCTGCAAGCGACTTTTATTATAAACGAATTTTCTTTCAATATATTGTTACTTTTACTACAAGAATAATAAACGTTGTTTATTAGAGTTCTTTTGGATTGCAAAATTAAACGCACAAGCTTTAGAGTTTTTATCACTGAACAATTTATTTAACAATGCACTACACACTTGGTTGATAATTCTTAACTATTACTCACAGTATGCACTGATAGCTTCACTGTTCTGCTTATTAAACAGTCAAATAACTCACTCGCGATCACTAAAGCTCACAAAAACACGGCATGTGCTGTACTTTACTTAAACACGGCACTATACTGTTCTTCACATAAACACGGCACTACCGCCGTTCACTGAAGCTGTACTGAACGCACTGTTATTCATTTGAAGAGAGCTGAGAACAAAACTAAACTGTCGGGGCAAGCTCGGCCGTTAAAATCAAAGGACCTGACTAGATACGTCTAGATCCCAGACGGGTATTGCCGAGAACGGGCTATTTGTTTTCGGTTTCTATCAATTTTCCTTACTTTACGGTTTCCCCTGTTTCTGTGATGCACCTACTTTCAGGAAAGAAGTAAAATGGTAGTCCTGAAAGTTTAAGTTATTCAGTACTCATTGAAGAATTACTATAATCATCTCAATGGATCAATGGCGTACCACAAAACCGCTTCCTAAGTCCCTTTCTCTTCCTTATTCTTGTTCTGTTACATCCTGAAACGCCACTCCATATAATATATATAAGCAGATGACAATGACATAATTATGTCATTTACCACTTCTAGGAGTGTGTAGACGTCTCTACTCTACATATGCCATGCTTTTACCATTTCTGGTCATATTTCCCTGGCTTCAAGATGGAGTACGAAAGGAAATAATTCAATATCTGTGTGTGTTTTTTTTTATGTTTTGAATGGTCAAATTGTGAAATGAAATATGTTTTACTCTCTATTAAAAAAACTTTCAGCATTGATTTCAAATACAGGTCGTTAAACGCTTATGTTACGCAAATTCCACTAAAACCGAATTTTACTGTCTGGAATTCTACACAATACAACTTCGCCTCTATGTATTAGTAAATGCAACTGCCATTCTGACTTGCTAATATATAATTAATTCGCCGCTTCATTAAATTCCGTATAAAAATTCCTGTAACGCTGGATAAACTTTCCATTTTTTGTAAATTGATAATAGTATATTCCATTCTGAATCATAGACGGCATTTTAATACATACAATTTCAACTACTTGTTATGCCACATTACATAGTATTCTTCACCTTAACATCGGTATATACAATCCATCTCCTTATCACTACTAATTTGGCAGAACTAAATTGAAATTTAAAAAATGTGTGTATATATATATATATATATATATATATATATATATATATATATATATATAAAGTGTGCTTAAGTTTAGTTTTAGGGTGTCTGCGTTTATACCACGTTGCATTGATGAATATTTGAAAAGTTGCTTTATGTGCACAACCCCAATAACTGATTCCTTTTGGAGGAAACTCTGCTGCAAAGCTATTTTGAGATTAGAAATCATGTTTCAAATTTCTATGTGGTACTCAATAAGACCTTGGAGATTTGAATGATCGAAGCGAAAGAAGTGTGTAGACGGAAAGTCTTTCACTCCTGTTGCAACGACGGCCAGGTGGCATAGGAGCACGTCCTGGCGTCCCGTTGAGGAAACTCTGATCATGACGATTTTAGGAACGAAACTGATTCGCCACTTTAGGCACGATTAGCTGAATCGATTCGGCACGACCAATAACCTTAGACCCAGCGACATTTACCCCTCATATGCCAGCCACCATGAAAGCCATAGGCATTCTTCCAGTTTCAGCTGTCGTGCTCCTTCGTCAATACATAATGTCAAATGCAGGTAAGGCACACTGTAATATTTGAAATGTGCTCTGACCTAGGAAAAATGGCATCCTTTCACTTTCTGCATACAACAAATAGGAGTTGGCAAATTTTTCAAGTGGCTTTCTGCCCTCTTTAAGCAAATTGACCGTATCCTCAATGCGGGGAAATTTGGATTCAGTGACACGCGCAGCAACCGAATATAATGCTTTTAGTGTATAATGCAATCGAGTAAAATGATCTCTAATTTTATAATAGAGTTGTGGCATTATACGATAATTTCTCAAGGCTCACGTAGTTTGAGCAGTGAGCTACATTTCTGCGTCTGCAAAGGAGTTTCTCTAGTAAAGGACTCACTGGATAAATCCTATCCAATAAAAAAAAAGGTATTTTGAATTTTATAGCTTCAGTGCCAGTAAGCCATCAGTAAACGTAGTCGTGGTCTATCCAGTTATATATGTAGACGACTATATTCTAATTGACCTCCCTTAAGGGAAATCTGGTATTGAGGTTGTACTCATGGCGCGATTTTCGAAAAATTTCTTCAAGTGCCCATCAATCTTACCAAGTAGATGGCGAAAATAAGGCCCTTTCTGTCTGTTACCACTCTAGTATTCGTATTTTTTGTCTTATCGTAACCAAACTTTATATAAAATCGTTTTATGTAAAATGAAAGATCAAGTTCGTGTACGGCTGAAATCGGACAAGTGGGGTGGGGGATAGGGTTTAGAGTGGAAGAATTTCCAAAATTTGGAATATCTCCGTTATTATGAGAGAGATCGAAAAATTGTATAAAATCTATATTATTGCAAATGTAATGTCCGATAAATATTTTTATATACATTTATTCTCTAACTTCAATATTAACTGAGATATTTGCATTTTTTAGTTTACAGCCTTCAGGAAACTCCCAAACCTACTCATGTCACATTATCAATAATCTATTATATGATGAAACATTTTATTTGAAACTTAAATGCCAAATATTTTCGGTGTTCATCGGAAATCTGCTTAGTTAACACAGCACCTGCGTGACGGACTTTAATATAAGTTATAGAAACCCTTGTAATGACTGAGGACGTTACCTGTCGATATTCTCCCAGTATGTAAGGGTACTCTAGTGTGTAAAATGAAGCCTATGATCTCGTGATAACATGTATTACAAAGCCTGGAATCCATATACTACAAATCTTTAGAGATGAAAAAGATGTGTTGTTCTTAATTGCTCTTACTACAAATCATATGCATTATTGAAATCCATGTAAGGTGATCTCTACATGGGAATCACCTTTGGGTGAATGATGGGATATCTATCTTATGTAGGGAACTATAGCATGGAAAAACGACTTGTTCGGAATTCCTTGCACTATAAATCAGTTCCTTTATAAGCTCAATTACCTGGATTGGGAATTTGATTCACGTCCTAAGACACAAGAATTAGCTGCACCAAACAGGAACTCGCTGGGGCATTAACTGTCGCCCTTGTGGATAATTCTTACCACAATTCACTCCAAGAGTTGGTCATATGTTAAGACAAAGAAATATTTATTTAGTGAATTTATTGATACTATTAGAGAAAACTTTACGGTCAACCCTTCCAGGGATTCTCCGTTTGGTCTAACTCAATAGTTATAGTCCCTTGTTTGAATATGGGACAAAACCTCAGATTTAAGGATTATTTTCCATACTGTACAAATGAAGTACAACATCAAGGTTTACATGAAGGGATAAATATATTATTCTAAACAGAGATCATGCCAATCACCTTTGATGAGTGACATAAACCAAATAAATAAATAGAATGGGAAATTATTTTTAATAATTACATCTTCAGAAGCTACGTTCATTAACAAGATTGAGTTCATACCCCGTGATCTAAGGTTAGTCTTTGAAGTATTGTCTTAGTATTCAATGTGAACATATTTCAAGAAATGTTATTACTCTTGTTGGGCAGTTATTATGTTATGTGGTCTATCTGCAGTGCATTGGCCAATTCTGCATAGATCCTCGTAACAGAAATCGGTTATTGAGGTTGTATTGAAGACGTGACTTTTACAAAGGTGATTAAAATATTCAAAAAACCCGTCACAGAAGGGCTGCGTTAACAAAACAGATTTCCCACGTATTTGCATTTATCTCAAAATGTATATGTTCAATGAGAACAATATTTGGTATTTAGGCTTCAAATGTGTTTCAATCTGTAATATAAAATCTTATTTTTAATATGGCATTAATAGGAATGGGGTTAACTAAAGCCCAAAAACTGGAAAATGCGAATAATAATCAACATAGTGAAAAACGAACATAATAATATTTATAGAACATTACATTAGCAGTGAGATTGGTTCTGTACAATATTTCGATCCGACGCATAATAGCGGACATATTAAAAATTTTCGAAATTCCTCCCTCTAACCCCCCCCCCTCTCCAAATTGTCAAATTTCAGCCATTAACGAGATTCATCTTTAGTTTTAAAAAAACCGTTAAAATAAAGAGTTTGGTAATGATCAAATAATAGGATAGATGGGTTTTTGAGGTATTTTTGCAAAAATCGCGTCATGAGTAAGACCTCAATAGGTGATTTCCCTTAAGGTAAATCTGGTACAATTGATCCTACCTACAGTAGATGAGAAAATTTAAACCCATGAAATTATTATTTATGCTTTTTAAACCTCTTGTGGCCGATATTTCTATTTGGTTTTTCAAAAAACACGATATTTAAGCCATTTTGTTTAATCGGTTTACTGTAACTACAGCTTGTTGTGGGAACACCAATTCGGATAATTTTACAATCAAAGGATAATACGGAAATACAATAATGAACGTTTGAAATAAGGTCGGGTAGGATTTGAAAGTTTATACTGTTAAGACTGTAAAATAATTAGCATTGAATTCAATAGGCTTGATAAACTATTGGAAAAGGATTTATATCCTTAAAAATCCAATAGGAATTACGGCTTTAACTGTAGAAGAGCGTCAAAGAGAAGGGAGTTTCGAAACGACCTAAGTTTTTTCTGCGTCAACAGTAAGTTTTAAAAGCTGTTTAACATTTTACCGGTAGTATTTATGACTTGAAAGTATTATAGTTTAATTGACTGGTCCAATTAGAAATTCATATCCCTTGACGTCATGAAAGTAGAAGGCCCTGGGCGCTTCTAGGGGAGCATTCGATATCCTTTTCTACTGGAGTAACCTTCAAAGTAGATCGATGTGCGTCTTCAAGGAAAACGAGCCAATGTGAGTTTTCCATCAAAGAAAGTCGTTTTTTCCAGAGCTTTATTAAAACCTGAGTGATTACCAGAGATAATTTTAGTTACTAGTGGCTAAAGAGAAAGAGACTTCTCAGTTGTACAAGTATACTCCCCCTAGGAGTGGACAATTTCTATTAGTACCTTTCAAAATAAGTGTTAGCTTCTTGGGAAAAGAACAAGAAAATAAGTTGGATGACGGTTTTTTTTCATAAGACCGAAGGCTTAAGTGGGCTATCGTGTAAGGCACAGGCAAGGTCTATGGTCCATCCCACGTGACTGGGAGGTATCCCTGCCTTCGTGTAACCCATGTAGCAGATGTAAACCAAACTGAATTTATTTCGAGTTTGTGGTTGAAATTTTGAAGTTGGTTTCGTCCGTTTTCCGGTGCCAACTCAGAACAGTGAGGCAATGGAGTAGCTACTTGACCCACCAACGAATACCGTGGGACAGGTCCTGGCCGTTTGCCTTGAGGAAGCCGCCAATAAAGGGGGCCGCCACGCTGGGACGATTGGAAAGGGAATGGAAGGATTCTAGTAATGTGTCATTGACAAGAATGTTCATTCCCACTATCGGGAGAAGGCAGAAGATGGACTTCAAGCATCATTTCCAGCTAACCCAATTCCTGACCGGGCATGGGAAATGCGCAGCTACCTTCACAGATTCCACATTTTGGAAGATGATGCCTGCCCTTGCGATAATGCCTCATCACAGACAGTGGAACACCTGATCTTTGACTGCTCTCTTCTAGAGCATATCAGGATATAGAGATAGCTGTCTGAATATGAGCTGGTCACTGGAGCTGCATCAACTTACACGTCAAGAAGTGTTTGGTGATTTTATGGACCTTGTTGCTAGTATAATAAATTTTGAGGTATTGTAAAAAAAAAAAAATAAAAAAAAACATTATGTCGTTTATCTTGTATTTGGTTAGGTTTTAGTATTTTATGATAATAGTTTTAGTGAGTTGTATATGTTAAGTAACACATGTAGTATTTATGTGGATCATGTGTGAGTAATAAAATCCCTTGTGGTAGGGTTACTGCCATAAGGAAATAAAAAAAAAAAAAAAAAGTCCAAGGGCTGTTGGATCAAAGGTTTTTATTTTTCATTAAGATAAGAGAACATAAATTGTGAACAAACTCAAATATTAACTGAGTTATTTGTATTTTCTTTTGCTTCAGTCTTTTATAAATCCCTACTGCTACTCATCCGATTTTACTTTAAGTATTCCGGTCACTAGGCATCTCAGTTCCAACGAACATTTCATTTTATGTATACATAGGCTTCTTACTGTGGGAGAAATAGAGAATAAACGGAGATGGTGATGTTGATTCCAGTGCTTGGAAAATCTCTTTAGATTACGCAGCACCTTCCTGGTGGATTTTTAATTTACAGACTAAGGTTATATGTGCTATTTATTTACATTATTGATACATTTTAACCTGAGAGGACAACCGATAATATACAAAACTGGTATCAGGCCCATGGTTACGTATGAAATTAAAATAAGGCCACTCTCAAACGAAAACAGAAATGCGTTGCTAGTCTGGTAAAGAAGAGGCCTGAAAAAATGGTTTGGAGCCTTACCGATGGTACATCAGAAGCCAGGTCAAACTAATGAACTTGTAAGGTAAACCTGACATCAAGAGAAAATTAGGTTACGGTGGTTGCTATAAATCCAGGAAGATTAAGGAGCGTCAGACTCTCTAAGAATATATTTGGTAAAACAGGAGGAAAAGGGAAAGGATATGAACCAAGGATGAAGTTAGTTATCCATAATTGTAGAACCGTGCTGGAAACCGCAAAGGACAGTCTAACATGGTGGTGAATCGTCAAAATTTGGAGTTAGTAAGAATAAATTAAATAATTAAGTTTATTGTTGCATTAAAAAATATCTTATTTTAACCTCTCGACCATTACGGGAAATTAGCTTAGTCTTCAAATGTCCATCAAGATCCTACCTAGGAGATGGCGAAAATGAGGGCCGTCAAGATTTTATATATATATATATATATATATATATAGAGCCACGGATATGTTTTATATATTTTTGTTTGGTAGATATGAAACTCAATATTTAATCGTTTTATGTAAAGAGAAAGATCAAGTTTCATTAATGGCATGAATTCGGACCAGTGGGAGGGGATTTTTGAAAAGTCGGATCGAAAAATTGTATAGAACCAATCTTATTGCAAATTAAATGTACAATAAATATTCCAATATACATTTGTTTTCTATTTTGATTATTAACCGAGATATTTACGTTTTTCATTTTTCAGCCTTCATCAAACCCCCAATTCTACTCTGTTATATGTATATTAAAACACGTTATTCGAAGGGTAAATACCTAATATTGTTTTCAAGAGACCTTTATTTTATGGTGACCACCCCCCGTCTTAAGTTCTTGAACTACTAAAATTATCATTATTCGGATTCATTATTAATTACAGTACTTGATATAGTAAATAGTTTTCAATAAAATATATATGTTATATTCTGATATATTTCAGTAATTGTTTTCCTTTCCGGTGAAGAATATTTCTATCTATCTGTTCAGCTCTAAGTGGTTGGCAGAGCTGTTTGTTTACAATTCAGACATGAAGCGTTGGGAGGTTATTAAAAGATTTGTCATTATCGTTTGTACGAATTCACATAATATTCACTTTTGTGTTAAGTGTTACCAGTATGTATATTAGTCTATTACAAAACTTCAAGAGGGAAATCTGCTTAGTTTACGCAGCCCCTCCTAGGTGTACTTTTTTTATACATTTGAGAATAACCTCAATAGGAAGGGTTGTGTATAATGAAGGGAACGGTTATGTAGAATCAAAGAGTGTTCTATTTGTGTAATTCCTCTCTGCCAGAGATGATTGAGTGAAGGGGACGAGGGAGGGCAGCTAATCCAGACTTACTTAACTCTATTCTACAAGATAGTTATCTCGGGAACTATCTCTTACAGCAGAGCAACTATATTTCAGCTTAGTCTACCTCTCGACTTGCAGACACGTCAACAAGTATTCACTTTGCAAACCACATTCCAATGTCTTAGAGGAAACAGACAGTAAAAGAGGGAAACGAAGAATATGTCTGCATCGGTTTGAAAATAATAATGAGATTATAATTTATAGGTCATATAGGTACGTTTCTTGCCCTTAATATAAGAGAAATAATTTTCTATTTTGCTGAATTGTGTCAGGAATAAATAAATTTATTTCTGTTAAGTCTGCATGATGGGACTCATCATCAATTATCATCACTGGACTATCCCCATCTTCAGTTCTTCAAAAACGCAATACACACTATATATATATATATATATATATATATATATATATATATATATATCTATATATATAAAATTGTAACCTCTGTACATTGATTTTTTTCTCGAAATTTCACGATACTTTTTCGCATTTTCGTTTCACATGTCATAGACACCATTACTACATTTTCTTTCTTTCGTGTACGTTTGTTTGTTACCTTTTTACGCATAAACGGCTGAACCGAATTTTATGAAACGTGGTATGTATATTACTACTAATCCAGCTTAGACTTTACGCTATATTACTCGTAATATTCTCTGAGACAAGCAGGAGTTTCGCATTGATTTTTCGGCAAATATGAACTTAAGAAAAGTTGTTTATTTTGTTATTTAGAGTAACTTTTGCTATAAAAACTTTTTTCGTATACCAAATTATAAACGAGAAATACGCTAAAACCTTTAGCGGAAGTGAACAATTTGATTTGGAACAAAAGACTGAACCGAACTAAAAAAGTCCGTCACGCAGGGGCTGCGTAAACTAAGCAGATTTCCCTTGTGAAGTTTTACAATAGAGAAATCCGCCTAATAACAGCTGTAGTAGGAAGGGATCTCTAAACCTATTCACGAGGGACGAATAGTTCTGTAAACGGCCACCAGAGCTCTCGGCGGAGAGTCCGAAACATGGCGGGGTTCCATCGACCATACACACAATACAAATGCAAATATCTCGGTTTATATTCAAGATACAGAATAAATGTATATACCAATATTTATAGTAAATTTAATTTACAATAAGATTGATTCTATACAATTCTTCGATCCGACGCATAATAACGGAGATATTTTGAATTTTCAAAAATCCCCCCCTCTAAACCCCCCTCCCGCTGGTCCGATTTCAGCCATTAACGAACTTGATCTCTCTTTTTACGTAAAACGCTTAAATATGAAGTTTGGTAACGATCAAACAAAAATTGCGACCGCTAGAGCGTTAACAGACAAATATATATATATATATATATATATATATATATATATATATATATATATAAAATTTTGAACGGACCTCATTTTCGTCATCTCCTGGGTAGGATCGATGGACATTTGAAGAAAGTTTTCGAAAATCGCGTCATGAGTACGACCTCAATAGCTGATTTCCCTTAAGGGAAATCTGCTAAAAAACTCGGTATGTGCATTAGCACTAACTCTCCCATGATAATATGCTGTACCAACATTTCTAGGGACGAGCAGGAGTGAGGGTTGTAATGGAATCCAGAAATTAAAAATAGCGATATTTCCTTTCCATATTGGTTTTTCGGCAAATATGCACATGACAGAAGCTGTTTATTTTGTTATTTAGAGTAACCTTTGTTATATACACTTTTGTCGTATAACAAAGTATAAAAAAGATATCCGTTAAAAACTATGCGGGAGTCAGCAATTTTATTATTATTCCTTAAAGTGTTTGTAATGTAGGCATATTATGACAAATCATGCTACTTTTTTAGGCTTATATGATAGTTCTAACCATGATTTGGATTAGGGGTGTATAATAAATCTCCACCTCTTCTCGTCACAATTGTTATTTATTTTAATTAGAAAATAACTTCATTATTTATTTCCAATATAAATTTAAACTATAAGAACATGTCGATTATTTAATTTGTATAGTGCATTATTGAAACCAAGTCTTGCTGAATTTGGACATCGTGTGATAGCCGAGGTTCTGCGGAATCAAATTCTTTAATTGCTGTATATATTATCTTATTTCCTCCGATATATTGGCAATATTGAAAGGTCTATGATACTATAGATGATACTAGGTCTGGTACTATCTATAATTATTAAACGTTACTTGGTAATGTCATTATAACAAAAGACAAGATGTGTTTAAATTCAATATGATTTGAGTTTGCAGGGAAGGGCTACAATCTTTTTCCCTAACCTCGCTTTTAGAATATAAATTATTTTGTGGGTCACTGTTATGTATATACATCAGTTATAAATTACTAGAAAATATTTTGTTTAATGTTTTAAATAAATAATTTAGGTAAAGCAATGTTGATGCTGAAACAGGGGCGGAATTTGTCGGGAGGCTAACTCAGTTAATTGTGTTAACTTACTTCCTATGATATGATGGGCTTGCATTGTACCCAAATTTACTATTATGTGAACAACTAACCTCACCATCTCGGGATCGTTTCTGACAGGAAAGAAGTACATTAAAAATAATATTTAATTCTAATAAATGCTATCCATGATTATGATTTGAATTATTCACGGTGTGTCAATACAATGGAGAGGGGATTGCCTTGGGGCTTATTTTCATTTATTCTTCAAAACTAAAATTTCTATTCTATAAGTCCCCTTCCTGACCCTCACGGGAAAACTATACGCCAGACGGGAAGTGTAGTTGTACACATTGAAGAATTGCCAAAAATAAAAACCATCATTCAGCCTCTAATGTTTTCGGCCGAGCGAAGCCCTGGTACCTTAGCTAATATTACATAAAATGCTCTTAGATGCTATTGTATTTGCATTTTGCCCAAAAATCTGACAATAATGTCATGAAAAAATAATTTAATGTGAGATTATGAACACGTTAGTTTTTTAGTTTTTTTTTAGTAAAATTCACATACTATCTATCTTTGGGTTTCATATTAGCAGATTTCCCGTAAGGGAAATCAGCTATTGAGGTCGTACTCATGACGCGATTTTCGAAAAATGCCCTCAAATGTCTATCGATCCTACCCAGGAGATGACGAAAACGAGGTCCAAATTGGTTTAGGGACTCGTTGCTACTAATGTTACTAGTATGCAGATTTCTCTATTGTGAAACGTAACGTAGGCAAACGTGACAAAAGGCAAAAGTATTAGCATTCTTACTTGTTTATCTTTCTTGCTATTAGTTTAGTATCTGCACTGCTCGGATGTACTAACAAAACTTTAGAACTTAGGCAAGTGCGTACGTGGTACACTCGAAGCAAAAAAACTATCGTAAACTATTGAATGATATAGACATTTCTAGGGCGGAGCGTAGAATTCCGATTATGGACGCTTCTATTCATTACCACTAACAGACTAGTTCATGCGTAATTAGAGCTTTTCATTCCTGTTTTCGTGCGTGTAAAAAAATATCTAACCACAATTGATGATCTAGCAAAATGTTAGATTAAATTTCGTAAATTACTTATTGTAAGTTTCAACGCCCCCTCTGGGATTTGAATCAGTTGAAGTTGTTACATAAATTCGGTCATCGATATTGATTTCACATGGGAAATATATTAGGTATACGTATATTAACAGATTAAGGGAAATCAGTTATGGATGGTGTACTCGTGAGCGATTTTCAAAGCACCAAATGACTGTCAATTCTATCTAGGTCTAAAATACGTTTCGTCCATATATATATATATATATATATATATATATATATATATATATATATATATATATATATATATAATGGTGGGGAATATACTTAAGGAGGGGGGAGTCAAAAAATCGAAATATCCCCGTTTATCTGTGTATAATAGCACGTCGAATCAAAAAATATTATAACCAACCTTGTTTCAAATTCAATTTTCTACATATCTAATTCTGTAGATTTTTGTAGCGAGTTAGCTGTTGTTGGTTTTACTACTTTCAATAAACTTCCGCATATATACAACTCACGTTACAAAAAGCTAATGTATCATGATACGTCTAATTCCAGGCTTAAATTAACAAATATTGTTTTCATTGGAACCTTTACTGTGTAAGATAATACAAATATGTTCGATGTAACATCATCAATTATTATGATAAATAGATAATGGAATTTGACGTGACATCATCAGCGCGTCTTTCCAGCACGTGGGAAATCTTGTTAGTAGACTTTTCTTATTCACTACTTTCCTCCAGGCACTACAGTGTTTGAAGGACGAGTGCATTTCTGAATATCATAGACCAATCCCTGCTGTTTCAGCAATCCTGCTCAGATAATCCTTCAATAACAAACTCCGACCCTCCGGATAGCTCTCTATAAACCTGCCTTTTCTTATCAACTCACCTGATGTACCCTGTGACCAACTATAGGCGAGCCAATACCCGTTATTTCAACGAGACTCAATCACCGCAGCCTTTGCTTCTTAAGTGGTCATTGAACCGGTTTCCAAAAATTATTGCAATTATTTCAAATGTCGGGTTTCTGCTCATATTGTTGATCAACTTCTTCGGGATTTATCTTCAAAGTTGTATTAGGCAGCCTGAAAACCAAAACATGCCTATATTGAAACATATCGAATGACAACAGTAAGCAATGCTCTCCTGTCAGGAACAGCAATTCGACGTTCTGGTAGCTTTAATATGGAAGGATCGAATTTATTGTCCACAGGAAACTAACCATGGCTTTAGGACTTTTTGATGGTCTCTCGTACATTTCTCCTAGACTATCACTGATCCAACCTTCACAGTTCTGCTGATTCGCCCTGTCGTTTAATTGAAAATTAATGTCATTAATCATAAATATTTTGATAATTTTCATTTTGCCGAATGCTTTGATTTATCGTGCGATATTCGGCCGTTACCCATAATCTTGTGAGGGCCTTTTTATATGGATGGATTCTTATGTCTATGTTTAATATAATCTATTTTACATGGATGGAGTCTTATGACTATGTGCAATATACTCCATTTTACATACATATCTTTTTTTACTAATATACTTTTCAGCGAATGATTGTAATAGAACGCCTTCGCCTAGATTGCCCCTGAATCCGTACCAGGCCTTGCCGCCTTCCGCAATTTCTGGAATACCTTGTGTGAGGAGAGAACCCTCAGTGGTCTCTTCTATTCTTCATTATAGTTCGTTCGTTGTATGACAAGCTTCAACCTACCATAGACTGGTCTTATCAGTAGGGCAGATCAAAATGTGTTTAGAGGTTAAAATAGCCACAAACACTAGCCTAACTATTCATTGTAAACTCCGTCAAATCTATACTAAGAGAATCGTCAACGGTTTCATAGCTTTAGCTAAAACAAAAAGGAGAGAGGCAGGTTTAGGTGTTTTTGGTGGAAGAATTTTATTTCGACGGTCCAAAGAGGGTACATCTTGAGAAATGGATAACACGGACAATTACTATTGGTTATATCTGGGTGCTGGACGCTCATAAGCAATAAGGTATTCTTATGGTGTAGAGCACTCTTAAGCTGTAAGGCAATCATAAGGTGTAGAGCACTCTTAAGCTGTAAGGCAATCATAAGGTGTAGAGCACTCTTAAGCTGTAAGGCAATCATAAGGTGTAGAGCGCCCTTAAGCTCTAAGGCAATCATAAGGTGTAGAGCACTCTTAAGCTGTAAGGCAATCATAAGGTGTAGAGCACTCTTAAGCTGTAAGGCAATCATAAGGTGTAGAGCTCCCTTAAGCTGTAAGGCAGTCATAAGGTGTAGGGCAATGGAAAGCTGTGGGCTAACCCAAAGCTGAAGAACACCCTTAAGCTGTAGGGCACCCTTAACCTATAGTATAACCATAAGCTGTAGAGCTTCCGAACCTATACACTCATAAGGTGTAGAGTCCCCACCTATACGTCACTTGCACCGCAGTTAAACAAGAAGAAAGAAACTGAGTGGGCTGTGCAGTAGATTCGCATGTAGAGATGACAAACGGACGAAAATTCCACACAGTTTGAATTCGAATCTTGAAATTACAAATCACCAGTATTGGTATGTGAACTGTCGTAACGAGTGAAGGGATTTATTGACAGGTGCTTTTCTGCCCAGTGGTTGGCGTGAGTATGAAATGCTTGCTCATACATAAATCATGTAAACGAGTTTAAATCCCCAGTTTTGATGGATGTCGTGAAAAGTGTTCAACACGTTTTTTTCTAGAGCTGTTAGTGAGAGGTGGGACGTGATTTAGATAAAGAAAGTCCTTGAAGCACCATCTTAGCAAATGAAGCACTCCCAGCCACCGTCCTGGCAGTAAGGAGATTTAGTACAACCTTCGCTGGATCAACTTGTACGGCAGACACATTCCTTGGTCTGTTTTTTGCTCCTCCAATGTTGGATCATGGTAATGACTTGTGCCTCTCACGATCGGCTGCACTGATGAATAATTGGATCATTCTACCAGGCTTCACCTTGTAATAGGCTTAACTAACGCCTTTTTTTCCCTCTTCTCTTCATCATCTTTTCATGATAACTAAATACTATTAAAATATGTGACTAGGAAAATAGATGCCTTCTAATACAGCAAGTACGTTTTCAATGAATGACACTTGAATATATTATTGACATCCGATTAATATTTACATTCGGAAAATAAAAAAACAAAAACAATTTTGCAATGATAAAAAAGGAACTTCCAAAGATTGTTAGTTGTAAATTTTATTTTATTTTGTATATTAATAACAAAATTGTTTGTTTTCATTGTGTGTGGTTGTCGATCACTTTGGTTAGCACACACAACAGCTTGCCGAGGTATAAATGTATTACCTTTATCAATGTCTACAATGTATTCCAATATATTATTAACATTTGGAACTTAAAAAAAAATATAATCATAAATTTATTAAACAGAATACCAAATATTGTCCTGTAATTAACAAATAATTATTATAATTTAACCAGGATTATTAAATAACTAAATACATGAAATTCACTATTACTGAATTATGATTTTTCTATTGTAATAGTTATTGGTTTATTACAGTACAATATTTGGCATTATGTTTAAAAATTGTGAATTGTATTAAATTACATGTGTTAGGGAGGGCGGTTAGTTTTTGTGGTAATAATTAGAAAGCATTAGACTGAAAAAAAATTATTAAAAGAGATAAATTCCTCACCTTGATTATACCGAAATAGTTACTATTCTGGTGGAAAGATGAGGGGAAATAATACAAGTCACCATTTGAGTTCTCCAAAGAATCAAGTATATTGAATAAGTGATAACATGTAATAAACTTTACAGTAAGGGGCCTACTTTTATACAAATTAAACCTGAAAAGAATATTAATTTAAGGGACTAACCTTATATCTAATTGAAACAAACATTAACATTTATTGATAAAGATGTTGTGAAAACAAAGAAACAATGGTTACCCTTTGTTTGTTTGCAAACTTTAGCGGCAATCCAATAATATGTGCATATACACAAAATAATGATCGGTCGGTCCTATATTATGAGTACTCATTTAATTGTTTACGTAGACAATGCTAGCATTATTATAAAGAAATAGGTGCCTTCGAGAAACATATACTTTCCATGAAGTGGATTTTTCTTCCTGTGTTATTTTGTGTTCCCAATGAGATTCTGTCCTTCTATCTGATGAAAACTGGTTGCGGAGACCTTCATCTTCGATGCGGCGATCCTTTTTTACACTAGAGTTGAGGGAGATGAACATTATTCCCCTTTTTTTGCGGATACAACTACTCAAGCACGTGCTCTTAACTTGAAATCAGAAATGAACAATGGCTGCCACTCATAAAGCGTACGGTAGGTCCTGTACGCTAGCCACCACCTACGGCGACCCTGCCAGGATGTACGGTCGGTTAGTGAACCAAGAAAGCGCGGGAGATACGACTGAACAACATGTTAATAAGGAAAAACCTAATTGCCTATTTTAGTAATTTTACACATTGAAAAAAAAAAGTCTAATGTAACTAGTATAATTGAATTTATTTAAGGACCTTGAAAGGTAATTAATTTATACTGATACGCCAGTGAATATATAGTAGCTCGCTATAACATTTGTGACCAAAAACAACACAAAAGGAAAACCCAATTAACTGCGGTCATTAATGATGTGTGTGAGTAAATGAATGGTCTAAATAAATAAGTTATCTAAAAAGAAACTATATTTATAAACGCCCTACTTAATTCAGCGAACAGTTAAATATCCTCTCAAACATCGTAACTTATCAAAATTCACCCTGACTTTACGTTCATATCTTTATATATTGGCGTCGCCTCTGTTCCGAAGTACCTACAATTATTTTTGCACTTGGAAGAAAAAAAAAACTAAAGTCTTTCAATAACTCAATCTCTGTGAATGACGTGCAATGCGGAAGAATGAGTGTTAAAAGTCCTTGGAACAGAATGTTTCATTAAAACTAGGAGTAAACTGAGCGAGTATTTGTGGTTTAACAATCTCGCAGGCAATGAGGGCTGTCTGTAGTTGTGTTTTCACCTTGTTAGAGCTGCAATTGCGTAGGTTGGTACGCCTGCCTGTTTTATTGCAAACGTGTTACAAGTGATTGGTCAATTGTTTAGTCGGGGAGAGAGTGATTTGAACCAAATGAACTGCATGAAGCCCACCTTTCTCACGAATGTACTTAAATCAAACTGACTCAATATTGACTTAATTTGAATATGTGTACTTTAAATTATATTGAATCATAAGATTAATTATGTAGAAGGTATTTATAAAAAAAATAAGTCAAATGCTTAGCTGTAGGTTTGTAACAATTGTAAATAAAGAAATATGACAAAAACATTTCTTCAAAATATTGTTCACAAAGTAACCGCAACCCTTATATTATCTCTTTCACTATTTCATATCTCTCCAAAGAAGAAACAAAGGTTCCAGAATTTTTGAATTTTTGTCCATCTAATATATAAAATTTCCATGTCACAATGTTAGTTAGCGTACTCCTCCGAAACGGCTTTACCGATTTTTACCAAATTTTATATGCGTATTCAGTAGGTCTGAGAATCGGCTACTATTTATTTTTCATACCCCTAATTGATAAGGGTTGTTCACCCTTAACATTTTTTTTTTAATTTTTGGACGAAATTTTTTGTTTTTATTTTTTTATAATGTGGCATTAAAAAATACATACAACCCTAAATTTTAACTTTTTTATCACCAACCCCTATTTTTTTATAGCCATTTTAGTAATTTAATCATTATCATCCCGCTCGATAACTGATCAATTATAGTCTTTTTAACTGTACTTCGATTAAAATTTCCCTTAGCTTATGGCAAATCTAAAATTTGTTTTATGAAAATAAACATTTATATAGAAGAACCCGCTACGGCTGTGCAACGGTGCGC
This sequence comes from Riptortus pedestris, assembly GCA_019009955.1. NCBI lineage: Eukaryota > Metazoa > Arthropoda > Insecta > Hemiptera > Alydidae > Riptortus > Riptortus pedestris. Next base: position 106,638,972 of record CM032229.1, on the reverse strand, counting down.
GATTAGTCATTCGAAAATTGATGAAAAACGTTATGGAAGCCAGTATTTTAAATGGCAAGTTCAAAGATGAAAATATATTAATACCACGGATTTCTATCATACCTACAGATGTGCCAATTCAATTCAAACGAATTCAGTTTCCGATTAGATTGGCATTTGCAATGACAATCAACAAATCCATAGGCCAAACGATGTCTATTTGTGACTTAGATTTGAGTACACCATGATTTTCACCCGGGCAATTGTACGAAGCATGCTCTCGAGTGAGTAAAGATGGGCTAAAAAAAATATTGTTCACGCTATGGCATTAAAAGATTGATGTTGTTTGTTAGTGTTACTGTCGTAATTAATATGTGATATGTAATTTTAAGAAATAAACTATAATAACTTAAAAATAATATTGTTTGGCGTTTGTTATTTTTATATTCCCTTATCGTTCATAGCGCTCCATGCCTATTTCACGCATATACCACATAACACACACTTACAATAAGTAAGTTACTTTTTGTCTTCACGAGAATTTATCTAGAAACTAGAAATAATTTATAAGGCAAAACAACGTTTGCCTGGTTATCTTATATATATATATATATATATATATATATATATATATATATATATCCTTTTATTTGTTTATTGTAGAGATTTCAAAAATGAGGCTTGTCCCTATATATATATATATATATATATATATATATATATATATATATATCCTTTGCAAAAGATAAACCACTTCTTAAATTGTACAATGTAAATCAAAAACTTTTTTTTTTTTTTTTTGAATAGGTTATTGAAAAGTTGGCTTGCCAATGTTTATTCCAACAGTAACCTGTTGGAATGTAATTATTTTTAATATGAGTTGAGTGGAGTAGAACATTCTTCTTACATGTTAGTGCTAAAAAAAATGTGACAATGCTAATTAAGCATATAAATATAGAACATATTGTACTGATTAGAGACAAAGCCTTGATAAAGAGCTATTTGCCTTGAAACGCCTTGGGGATGTAAATAAATAAGATGTAAAGGGGAAAAAAAAATTGGTCATTGAGCAAGTATGGAGCAAGTACACATTCAAACATATATATATATATATATATATATATATATATATATATATATATATATATATATGGTGTTATATATATGGTGATATATACATATATATAGTCCCGAACTTTAGGCCCAGGAGAGTTAAAGAAAAATGTTTGGTCCAGTATTGGGACTTCACTATAGTTTTCTTTAATAAGGAAATTTAGCTATTAATCAACCCTCTAACGTCCCCGGTTTCTCGCCGGAATTATTCCACCACCCTCTCCTCCTAGCAAGGGGATTTCTCAATACAAATAGGCGGTGTCCCCGAGCACAGAGGCTCAAGCTCGTCGGTCTTGAAGCTATAAATCTAAATCTAGAAATAAAGAGTAGAAAATGTAGAACAACCTTACTTCTTGACGTTGCACGTGAAGGGAGTGATTGACTCATATGGAAGAAACATCATTTCCCACGATAGCTGTTCGCCAACAATCATTACTAGAAGACACACATCATCGTGCCTAAGAGGCTGGAGATTGCTGGGAAAAGGGAAGGGTTCTGACGAAACGAGCAGTTAGTTAGAGACCACTGCAGAGAGACACTAGGACACTGCGTCGAGGCGGAGTTCCCATGCAGTGACACTCTTTTAGAGACTCCCTAAGTCCGTCTATCTCATCTCTATCGTAAACGTCCTCTGCTCTCATCCTAGAATTGCACAACCAACCAACGCCTCTTTCAGCGTTCCCTCACATCCTACATTCAGGCTTAAAACTGCCTCTTGGCTACAGTGACTTTCATATATCTTGTCTTTACTAAAACAGGCTACGTAAACTAAGCAGATTTTCCAGGTGAAGTTTTACAATAGAGACATCTCAATACGAGAGCCGAACAGTTACCAAAACGGCCGAACTAGCTTTCGGCGGAAACTCACGACTACAACCGACATTAGCCGATCTCGTCTCGCTCGTTAACCGGGCATATTTAATAAAAACTCAAATATCTGGGTTAACATTCAAGATAGAGAATAAATGTAGTTATAGTAAATTTAATTTGCAATTACATTGGTTCTTTTCCCCTCCCCTGGTGCGATTTAACCCATTAACGAACTCGATTTTTCTTTTTGCATAAAACGAGTAAATATCGAGTTTGGTAACGATCAAACAAAAATTACGATCTCTAGAGTGTTAACAGACAATGTAGGGGCGTGCGGTAAGCTTTAGATGTAATAGAAAATGTCGGCACCAAATTGTAATGGCGGAAATCTTGTGTTAAAGGCAAGAAAGAGTTGGGAGAGAATTTAGACTGAACCATTTGTTATTTGTCATGAAGAGATGAGGAAAAAAGATAAATAAAGAAGACAAAACAACTATGTGAGTTCTCGTAAGAATTAGGTATATTGAATAGTTAAAATTATCTCTATAACAAAACATGAAATGTAAGCATTAAACAAACTTTAAGAACTAATATGTTAAGAATAAGGGAAATTGAATAGCTAAAGATATCTCTATAACAAGACATGAAATGTAAGCATTAAACAAACTTTAAGAACTAATATGTTAAGAATTAGGGAAATTGAATAGATAAATATATCTCTATAACAGGACATGAAATGTAAGCATTGAACAAACTTTAAGAACTAATATATTAAGAATTAGGGAAATTGAATAGTTAAAGATACCTCTATAACAAAACATGAATCTTAGGCAGTAAACAACCATTATGTACTAAGATGGCGGCCATAACTATACACTCTAAATTAACAGTTAGTCTTATAATATATATGAGTACTCATGAGATACTTGCGCATATAATGCTAGCATTATTAGGTAATTAAAAGCGGGAATCCTGCACTTCCTAGAGGCGATGCAGTCTGGTAGCGGTGATAAAACTGGATGAGCACGTGGCCAAGAAGGAGAAAGGCGGGAGCAGCAAAACCTGTTGATTCTAGGAGAGGTGATCATAGACTGGCTTGTCCCTGCAACGGCTGCCTAGAGGAGAAGTATGCCACAGCCTTCGCGATATGCATGTGTGTTGGCGGAACTGTGAACCTCGCGAGCGCGGGAGATTTGAATTCAAACTGACGACTGAACATCCCCCCGCCCATGGCGCGATTTAAGCGGCATTACTGTGTAGGAAGGGGACACAGCTTGACGAGGGGACGTTGGAACGTCCCCGAGGACGTGCGTACCGAAGCAACTCGAGACACTCCATCTGGACCCGGGTGCAGAGCGGTGACTCTGGCCAAGGGCCAGCAAAGCGGTGGGACATTGTCAGTCTTGATGAGGACCAGAGATCCAGTGGTGATGTCAGGCGCGGGGTCCAGCCAACGAGAGCGTTGTTGGAGAGTGTGTAAGTACTCTTGCTGCCAACGTTTCCAAAATGACTGGTGAAGACGATCAACTAGTCGCCATCGTGATACTCTGTTGAGCGGGATATCCAATAGGTCCTTTGCCGGAAGAGCGTTGAGAGGGCGGTGGATTAGAAAATGTCCAGGAGTGAGTACGTTCAGATCATTTGGGTCAGCAGAGAGCGGACAAAGAGGGCGGCTATTGAGGATGGCCTCAATGCTGACCAGTAAGGTGCTAAACTCTTCAAGGGAGAGAACCTGTTGACCCATTACGGTGCGAAGATGTCTTTTTGTGGACTTTATGGAGGCTTCCCAAAGTCCGCCGAAATGAGGAGCACTTGGCGGAATAAAATGCCAATCTATACAGCGGTCGGAGGAGAACTTTGTGAGAGAAGTGCGGGTCTGGTCTTGGCGGAGAAACTTGGCTAGGTCGGAGAGCGTGCGGTTGGCGCCCACGAAGTTGGTACCATTGTCGCTGTAGACATCTGCAGGGAGGCCTCGTCGACCACAGAAGCGGGTGAAGGCTGCCAGAAAAGCGTCTATGGAAAGCTCCGACGCAACCTCCAGATGGACAGCCTTTGTAGTAAAACATACGAAGGCGCATATGTACGCCTTAGTGAGGCGAGCGCCGCGGATGCGTGCTGTTGACAATGAATATGGTCCTGCGTAATCAACTCCGACCTTGAGGAAAGCAGATGAAGGAGTGACCCTGTCTGCAGGAAGAGGCCCCATAAGAGGAATAAGAGGTTGCGGGGACACTGAAAAACATCGGTTACATTTGGCAAGATGGCGGCGAACAACATTCCTCCCATCGATGATCCAGAAGCGCTGGCGGATGGTGTGGAGGGTGGCCTGGGCTCCTGCGTGAAGATTGGCGATGTGGGCCTGGTCAATCACTAAGCGGGTAAACGGGTGATCCCGCGGCAATAAAGCGGGGTGCTTGGCAGAATAAGGGAGCGCTGACTGGCTCAAGCGACCCCCGACGCGGAGAATACCTTTGGGATCAAGGAAAAGTTGAAGCGTCCTTTTTAGATTGGTCTTGCGCTTGGGATCCGCAGCAGCTTGACAATCTTCCTTTAAAGCGATGCGTTGAACTTCTCTAGTAAGGGCGTCCAGGGAGAGGTTAAGTTCTTTCGTAACAAGAGGGCCACTAAGGCGAGAAGCGGGGTAACGCGCATTGTTAGCGAAACGAAAGATCCATGCGGTGATCCTTTGAAGCTTTGACAACGACGAGTAACGACTTTCTAAACCTAACGCGGTGACGGTAACGCCGACAATCGCCTTTGCGGAAATCCTTTTCTCCGAATCCAGAACGGAGGCAGGCGGGTCTACGTGCGAGCGGGGCCACTGTGAGATAGGCTTCGAAAGCCAGCGGGGACCATGCCACCAGAGTGGGTGATCAAGAAGTGCTGATGGATAAAGACCTCGAGATGCGCAGTCAGCGGGGTTATCCTTTCCATCCACATGGTGCCAACTGGATGGCGGAATCCTTTCTTGGATTTCAGAGACCCTGTTGGCCACAAAGGTCTTCCAGCGGTGTGGCTCTCCGCGAATCCAAGCCAGTGCAACGGCTGAGTCAGAGTAAGAAATAATGTCCTCGAAAGGCTGCGAAAACATTTTTAGAACCTTATCCACAAGCAGGGCACAAAGGTGAGCCGCACACAACTCTAGACGAGGGAGCGAGATCTTCTTTAGCGGGGCTACACGCGACTTAGCCATAACCATTGATGAGGAAATCTCCCCAGACGAAGAAGTGGAATGGAGGTAGACTACCGCGGCGTATCCAAGCTCTGAAGCGTCACAAAAGGCAATTAGGCGATGTGAAGTCCGAGAGACGTCAAAGTCGGGAAAGTAGCGAGGGAGAGAGATGCGGGCGACATTTTTCAGTTCATCCTGAAAGAACTCCCAGTCTTGGCTGATGTCGGGAGGTGCGGCGTCATCCCAATCGGCGTGACATAGCCACAGGCGTTGAATGAATCTTTTCGCCAAGAAGGTCATGGGTGCTAACCATCCGGGAGGGTCATAAATGCGGGCAACTTTAGACAAAATAAACCTTTTAGTAGCGGGAACCTTTGCGTGTGCCACTCGATATGAAAAGCGGTCAGAGGTGGCGGACCAAGTTAGTCCAAGGATCTTGACTGTAGGATCCTCAGAAGAATCAAAGTCGAAAGAGTGCGGGTCAACTTTGCAATGCTCACCGGGCAATCCGGCGAGCAATTCTGGTGATTGCTAGCCCACTTTCTCAGTTCGAAGCATCCAGAGCCGAGTAGAGAGATCAGCTGGTCGCGGAGAACTATTGCACTAGACAGCGTGGATGCTCCTGTGATAATGTCATCAACATAAGTATCACGCAGCAGGGCAGGAGCGGCGAGCGGAAACCTTTTACCCTCATCAGCTGCTAATTGATGCAGGGTGCGGATGGCCAAGAAGGGCGAAGATGCCACTCCATAAGTGACTGTGTGGAGGCGGTACGATTTGGTAGGTTCTTCTGGCGAGAAACGCCACACAATCCGTTGGAGATCTTGGTGCTGCGGTGGGACCAGAATCTGTCGGTACATTTGGCGGATATCTGCTGAGAAGACGAAGCGATGAGATCGAGCCCTTGTGAGAAGCTCCACAATGTCCGTTTGAAGCTTGGGGCCAGTGAGAGAGATATCATTTAAGGATTTGCCATTCGAGGATTTCGCAGAGGCGTTGAAAACAACGCGAAATTTAGAAGGAGGGTCCTCCGGGCGGTGAACGGGGTGATGCGGCAAGTAGTACGTTCTATCCACGGGGTTTGGATCAGGAGCGGGAGACATGTGACCCAAATCTAGGTATTCGCGCATGAAGGAGCCGTATGCTTCTTGAAGGTGGGGGTCACGGGCCAGGCGGGATTCCAAACGGCGAAATTGCTGCAATGAGCGGAAGTAAGAATCTCCTAGTTCTTCATTTTCTTTCAATGGGAGCGGAGTGACGTAGCGGCCTGACGGTTGGCGGGAAACAGTGCGGGTGAACATTTCCTCACATAGAAGTTCCTCTTTTGAATATTTGGGTGCGGCGGAAGTAACAGGTTCTAATTCCCAAAACCTCTGTAGGTCTTTATTCAGTTGCAAGTTTGATACGGCGGAAAACGTTTTCACAAACGATTGTGAGGCAACTTCGATGGATTCCTCAGGAGGTGAGTCAGATATGCAATGTACTGTAACTTGAGCAGGCCTGTCTTCTGAATTGTAAGGCGGATTTTCTCGTTGAGGATTACTCTCAGTGCGGCGACGACGTCTGTGTTTCTTGCGGATGGTTTTGCCTTCATTATCCTGGACTTCGGGGGCCCAGCTTATGCGGCGTTGAGGAGATGGGTGGCTACACTGCCCTAGAAGACACCAACCCAAACTAGTCTTAAAGGCAAGAGGGCCACCTTTAGAGGGATGAATGATAGCGGGCTGAAGGAGATGTGCAACTAAATCGACTCCAAGCAGCATGTCAATGGGAGCCGGGCAGTCAAACTTAGGATCAGCGAAGGAGAGGCCATGCAGATATTTCCAGGGCCCAATATCAAACGGTTCAGCAGGCATAGTGGAGCAGATGGACTCAATAACGAAGAACTGTGCGGTGATCATTTTATCTGGCGACACTGGAAAGGAAACAGCAATGTAGCCAGGGCAGCTAACTCCCACAGGGTCACCCAATCCGTGAACATCCACTTGGGACGGAATGATGTCAGAGCCTAAGCGGGAAGCGGCGCTCTGAGTGACAAAACTGGCCTGGCTGCAGGAATCAACAAGGGCTCGGAAGACATGTGCGGAGCGGGAAGAACCTTTGAGAATGATCTGTGCTGTGGGAAGAATAGAAAGCGGGCAATGCTTCGATGAACCAGACAACGAAACAGAAGGGAGAGACCGGAGTATAACGGGCCTAGATTTGGGCGGAAAATATTCCTTATTTGAAGCGGGAACACCTTGTAAGCGTTGATGAAGCGGAGAATCCTTTAGCGGTGCAGCAGAAGTAGCATGAAGGTCTACCCGGCAACCCTCCGTAAAACTAGATGATGCGGAAAATACCTTTTGAGAAAGCGAGGGTTGTGCCAGAGAACGGCCTGAGGGTCCGGGTTGCGGGAGTCATTGAGGAGACAAATCCGGGGAATGATGCTGGCGGGAAAGCTCAGGATCTTTAGTGCGGCGGGGTTTATGCAATTTCCTCTCCGCATAAAAGACAGATGTTTGCTGAGAATCGCTGACAGAAGGGGATGATCGTGAGCTGCTGGAAACCTTAGATGATGATTCTTGATCATGCCTGGGAGGTGGGGAGTACCTTGCCGGTGGAGAGGGTGATCTCTTCTGAGTGGCATTAGGATGCCTTTGCCTAGAATAGCGGTGCGGGAACGACGGGGAAGGTTCCGGACTAGGCGTTGAAGGAGGGGAAGCGAAGCTATCTGAAGAGCGGGCAACCTTTAGATCAACGCCCTCATGGATGAGGGTGTGATGAGAGCGGTGGCATATCCGACAGCGGCTTGAAGATTTGCAATGTCGAACTCCGTGGTTTCCCAAGCAGTTATAGCACAACTGCAACCTTTTAATAGCGCTGTAGCGCAAGGCAGCAGACAGCCTCTGGAATTCGGGACACTGATAAATGCTATGGGCTTGGTGGCAATAAAGACATTTGGCGATGGTAGCGAACGCCTTCACAAAACGGTTGCCGCGGGGCGGAGGGGAGCTTGATGGGTTCGATGCGGTAGACCGGAAGCGGGGAGGAGATGTACCCTTGCGAGGAGTGAGAACAGCTTTACGATTTCTCTCAGATGTAGATACTTTAGCCGAGGCATTCAACGTTTTGTGTATATAACTCACCAGGTCGGAGAGAGAGGGAAAATCTTCAGGGTGAAGAAAACTGAATTCCTTTTGAGAGTGGGCATCTAAGCCCCTGAATGCAATAGAAAAAGTGATAAAGTCAGCTAGATCGGGAACATTTAGATTTTCCAGCTGCTGTGCTTGTTCCGAAAACACTTTAAGAAAACTTTTCAACTGTGAGGGGGAGGCATGTGAAACTGGTTGAAAGTCCAGCATTTCTTTGAGAATTGATGAAGCCAAAGCGGCGCGGTTATCATATTTTTTCAAAAGAGTAGTCCAAGCCAGATTGTAATTGATATCGAGGTTCTCAAAATGTGCTATGCAGGATAATGCCTCTGAAGATAAACAACCTTTTAAATAGGTTAACTTTAATCCTTCTGAAATATTTGGATTATCATGGATTAGCGGTATGTATGTTGCCTTAAATGCCTGAAACTCCGCTAAATTGCCGCTAAAATGCGGAAGAGGAACATGAGGTAGGTGGAAAGCATTTAAATTTACGCGGGCATTTGAAGAGCAGGGGGGAGGGGATGAGACAGCTGTCTCGCCTATGGCGGCTACAAGTAACGCATATGAGGTCTTGATTTCCACGATTTTGGCGGTCAACTCGCTGGGCAGCGTATCCCCCTTTTCTATGTATTCCTCTATTAAACCCAGATGAAAGTTATCAGCTTGCTTTACAATTGTTTCTAATCGGGCTGATAATGCGGCAGCAAGTTGATTATCTTTCACCTCTATAGCGTTTCTACATTGATCACTAAGCAGACTAAATTGCTCTAACAATGAGCCGAGATAAACTTTATTTATTGACCCTTTTGGGCTTGTAGCGGTTCTTGAGTGTTTGGTTTTTGGACCCATATTGAAGATGAACCTTTATACAAAATATAAGAAATAAAGAACAACAATTATACAATGATATAAGAAAATAAAGAAATGAAATGTGCACTTATAATTAACTTAGAACTCAAATAGTTGGTTTTGCGGTGAACTTTTATAATTCAATTAATCTTGTAATAATACTTAATAAACTTTTCCGGATACACTTCCGGTTAATGAACACTTCCCGGGTTACTCGGCACCAAAATGTAGGGGCGTGCGGTAAGCTTTAGATGTAATAGAAAATGTCGGCACCAAATTGTAATGGCGGAAATCTTGTGTTAAAGGCAAGAAAGAGTTGGGAGAGAATTTAGACTGAACCATTTGTTATTTGTCATGAAGAGATGAGGAAAAAAGATAAATAAAGAAGACAAAACAACTATGTGAGTTCTCGTAAGAATTAGGTATATTGAATAGTTAAAATTATCTCTATAACAAAACATGAAATGTAAGCATTAAACAAACTTTAAGAACTAATATGTTAAGAATAAGGGAAATTGAATAGCTAAAGATATCTCTATAACAAGACATGAAATGTAAGCATTAAACAAACTTTAAGAACTAATATGTTAAGAATTAGGGAAATTGAATAGATAAATATATCTCTATAACAGGACATGAAATGTAAGCATTGAACAAACTTTAAGAACTAATATATTAAGAATTAGGGAAATTGAATAGTTAAAGATACCTCTATAACAAAACATGAATCTTAGGCAGTAAACAACCATTATGTACTAAGATGGCGGCCATAACTATACACTCTAAATTAACAGTTAGTCTTATAATATATATGAGTACTCATGAGATACTTGCGCATATAATGCTAGCATTATTAGGTAATTAAAAGCGGGAATCCTGCACTTCCTAGAGGCGATGCAGTCTGGTAGCGGTGATAAAACTGGATGAGCACGTGGCCAAGAAGGAGAAAGGCGGGAGCAGCAAAACCTGTTGATTCTAGGAGAGGTGATCATAGACTGGCTTGTCCCTGCAACGGCTGCCTAGAGGAGAAGTATGCCACAGCCTTCGCGATATGCATGTGTGTTGGCGGAACTGTGAACCTCGCGAGCGCGGGAGATTTGAATTCAAACTGACGACTGAACAGACAAATATAATTTTTTTTTGTTTTCAATCTTCAATAAACCCCCATTCCAACTCAAGTCTGATTAGCAATGAGATGTTAAGTCAATAACCACTTTATTCTAAGGTAAAATACCAAATATTCTTTTGAAGAGATCTTCAGTATGCGAGATACACGCTAATTCGTCGTGTGATGACGTCGACAATTAAGATTTTATGTTCTTGTACCTAAACTTTTAGCAGATTTCCCTTAAGGGAAATCAGCTATTGAGGTTGTCTCATTTCGAAATTTTTCTGCACCCCTAGTATTTTTCTGCACGACCCTTTTATATCACAAAATTGAGGTCTGATAAAAAATGTATATATATATATATATATATATATATATATATATATATATATATATATATATACAATTGTATCCTCTGTCTGTACATTGATTTTTTTTTTGCGAAATTTCACGATAACTTTTCGTTTCACATGTCATAGACACCATAACTGCATTTTGTTTCTTTGGTGTCTGTTTGTTTGTTTGTTTATTTGTTTGTTACCTTTTCACGCATAAACGGCTGAACCGAATTTTATGAAACTTGGTATGTATATTACTACTAACCCAACTTAGACTTTAAACTATATTAATATCTTCTGGGACGAACAGGAGTAGGGTTATAAGGGAAGCCAGAAATTAAAAATAGCGATATTTCGTTTCCTATTGGTTTTTCGGCAAATATGAACATAACAAAAGTTGTTTATAGTAACTTTTGTTATATGCACTTTTTTCGTATACCGAATTATAAACGAGATATACGTCGAAACCTATAGCGGAAGTGAACAATTTTATTTGGAACAAAAGACCCAACCGAAATAAATAAAATTCGGTATATTTATTAGCACTAACGCTTTCATTATAACAAGCCATACCAACATTTGTAGGGACGGGCAGGAGTGGGGGTTATGAGGGAAGCCAGAAATTAAAAATAGCGATATTTCGTTTCCTATTGGGTTTTCGGCAAATATGAACAGAACAAAAGTTGTTTATTTTGTTATTTAGAGTAACTTTTGTTATATACACTTTTTCCGTATACCGAATTATTAACGAGATATACGATAAAACCTATAGCGGAAGTGAACAATTTTATTTGACACAAAAGACTCAACCGAACTAAATAATACTCAGTATGTGTGTTAGCACAAACACCTTTATTATAATAAGCAATACTAACATTTCTAGGGACGGGTAGGAGTGGGTGTTGTAAGGAAGGCCTGAATTTAAAATAGCGGTATTTCGTTTTCTATTCGTTTTTCGGCATATATAAACATAGCAAAAGTTGTTTATTTTGTTATTTAGAGAAATTTTTGTTATATACACTATCGTCGTACACCGAAGTATAAAGGCGTTATACGCTAAAAATTATAGCCGGAGTCATCAATTTTATTTCGCACAAAAGAATCAACCGAACTAAATAAAACACTCGGTATGTGTATTAGCACTAACGCCTTCCTTATAATAAGCCATACGAACATTTCTAGGGACGGGCAGGAGTGGGGGTTATAAAGGAGACCTGAAATTAAATATAGTGATATTTCGTTTCCTATTGGGGTTTCGGTAAATATGCACATAACAAAAGTTGTTTATTTTGTTATTTAGAGAAATTTCCTCAACAATTCTTTTCAATATGAACTACCAGGTAAAATTAATTCAAATTATAATATATTATTATAATATTTTGTCCTTAATAATTTAAATATATGCATAATACACAGGAAACGGGAAATATGACAATATGGAGGACAGTGAAGTCTTACATAAAAAATTAATTTTATTATTAACAAACCCACAGAAACGACGGGTATTAACCTTAAACACTGGAAAGGGTAAATGCTAAAATATTGTGCAAAGTAAAGCCTTGCCAAAAAAATACCATCACCATCCAGCCTCAAATGAATTCCCGGGCGAAGCCGGGTATCTGAGCTAGTATATATATATATATATATATATATATATATATATATATATATATATATATATATATGTGTGTGTGTGTGTGTGTGTGTGTGTGTGTGTGTGAGTGAGTGTGTGTGTGTGTGTGTCTGTTACCGCTCTAGCGGTCGCAATGTTTGTTTGATCGTTACCAAACTCGATATTTAGTCGTTTTATATAAAAAGAAAGATCAAGTTCGTTAACGGCTGAAATCGGATCAGTGGGGGGGGGGGTTTTAGAGGGGAGGATTTTCGAAAATTCGAAATATCTCCGTTACTATACGTTGAATCGAATAATTGTACAGAATCAATCTTATTGCAAATTAAATATACTATAAATATTGTTCTATACATTTATTCTCTATCTTGAATATTAACCGAGATATGTACATTTTTATTAAATTTGGGCCGATAACAAACGTTTGCGTTTCCCGCCAAAAGCTAGTTCGGCCCTTTGCCGTAACTGTTCGGCTATCGTATGGAGATTTCTCTATTGTATAGCTTCACGTGAGAAATCTGCTTAGTTTATGCAGCCCCAACGTGACGGACTTTTTATTTGGTCCTTACTGCAGTAGATATTTAACCGTTTCAGTCAACACTAAAAACCATATTTTTTATTGTCAAGAATCAAACAGATTGGAATATTGGGGGTTTGGAAGAGAGGAGAGTTCGAAAATTCAATATTTCTCTGTTATTATGAGTCGGATCGTAAAATGTAGTAGAACTAATCTCTATAATTATTCTTCTAGGCACTTTTTCGTAACTCAAGTATTAACGAGTTGTTCGTACTATCAGGTTTTCAGCCTTCTGTCTGTAACCCCCCCCCCCCTTCCCTCTCCGCCGCCTTCAACTCATCGTTTTTTACATAGAAATTAAGAATTGTGGTGATAAGAGTATTCAACTGTGTTTTACTAGCACGTAGAAAATCTGATTTGTTTATACATTACGGACCTTACTTCACTTTGAATAATGAAACTGTGCAAAACCACCTATAAGTAAATCATTAATTCAACTATATCATTTTTTACAATAACCTCACATTTCTTTCCCAAGGTGAGAAACGTTTTCCTAAATGAGAGCTAAATTTGTGCAAATGACGATGTGTTATGAACAAACATCACCTGGAAACCTACTATATTTGGCCTTAAAGGTATCTTCTAATAATGGAACTCAAAAGTATTTTGATGGCGTATTATTTGGTTTAGAAATAGGTACTAGTCCAAAAATAATGCAATTACACTACAAAGAGAAGGTGTTAAATACATATCACTTAGAACTTGCGCTTAAAAGGCCCAATTCAAAGCGCCCCTAACATGAGATCCCATTCATGGGGAAGTGAGTGCAAGTATAAATCGCTCTACTGTTAACCTTGTGGAACGCCTCTATCCAGAACGCATTCCCTTCCAAAATACCTTCTTATCTCTTCCTGGTTCTTCACAGCAATCCCTAGGAGCACCTTCATTTCCCTTCAAGGTCCTTTCTTTCCCAGTCTAACCTTCTCCGTAATGCCTCTAGAGCAAAATGTTAGAACGTGGGTAGGAAACAAGGAGTGGCTTTTTAATGTCCCAAGACCGACTCTGTTAAATGTTAATTTTCTCTCTGGAACTATGTAATGAAATATGATTGCAATGAAAATCAATTTTTTAGTATTAAAGCGAAATAACTAGAGTGCACAAAGTAGTAATTCTTTTTCTTCAATTCAGTCTGCCTAAGCAAAAAGTTTGTCAAGTAGCCATTAGGAAAACTAAGCAGACTTTTCACGAGCATAAATGACAAGCAAACGACCTAATTTCACATTCTTATCTATCTTTCTCCCTAGCACGGCTCTACGATCTATGTGGCTCCTACAAGGTGATATATTTTTGCAAAGCTAGTTAGTGATAATTTAGACAATGAGAAATACTGTAGGGGTTTAAAATCTATAGAATAACAATTCTCAATTAACATGATCAACAGAATCGGCTATAGAACATTTTTAATATGGCCCATAAAATATCGAATTCGATTCCAATTATATATGAATATTCACTACTACCGTGCACATTAAGGCTAATGTAGTTGTTACGGGAAACTGTGGTTAGGTAATTCTGACAGCCATTTCAGGGCTATTTATTTCGCTTACAGAAAGAGAATTATTATTGCTATTAATTAACGTCATCTCTTTGCCACTATAGCTAATTGGGATGGGTTATCTACAGGTTACCACCCAGCTCTAGCCAGGGTGGGGTAAGGAATTTATTTAATGAGTTCATCACTAAATAAATTCCTATGCCACTGTGGGAATCGAACTTGCCTCTCTAGGTTTACCATTTACTTGAAGTAGGTATTAGAATTCTTGAGGTCTCCATGAAAATCACCATAAAGGAGCTAATCAAAAGGCGTCTTTCTCAGGGTTGAACCATTCCAGTGAGACTGTTACCGGTGCCCTCTGAGGTCACAACCTTTCCAACCGACAACTGGCTATTGTTACTCGAACGAGTGTAATGCCTTGGTTGAAATTGACCAGTAACCTCTGATACAGGAATGAAATAAAGAGTACGTCTTTTACCACTAATGAAAAGTGACATGCAAATTTGATTTAATGATTATGTTACTACCATTTGAGAATTTGGTTTCAACTTAATTTATCGTATAAGCTAAGGTCTTATATCCTCCACTATGTACAGTCTGTTGTCTAATTTCTCTTGATGATCATCATATATATTTTTTCAATACGAGAGCATAACCTTCAAGCGTAGCAAAATGAGGTTGTTTCTCGTTGATCATCGCTTTTCTATGTTCTTTTAACCGTTTTAGACCAGACTAGAGTCTCTAAGCTCTAGTGGCCTTGGGCATACTTTTGTTCTTTAAATTTAATATTTGGTATGAAGATCGAAATGTTTAAAAAAGTTTTGTGAAATTATCATGTGTTTTTAGTGAATTTGACTCGTCTTCCTCTAATGACACATATTCAGATGTAGTGTTTGTAAACACATATCCTCCTTCAGGCTAAACAACGAATTCTAAACCACCAATGCATATAATATGAAGCTTTTACACAGACAAACAAGTGGACCATACATAAATCGATTATAACTTCAATGGTGCCAGTATTGATCAACAAGCTCTGCTTCGATATTCTGATCATTGAAACTTCTTAAACGCATAAAAAACGAAAGACACCATCAGCCGGACTTACATACCGCCATACCAGCAGACGGAGCAACTTTTTTTCAGTTTGTCAAACTTAAAAAAGGTTTATTTCTGTACCTAAAATGAACCAAACCTTGTTTGTGGTAAAATCAAACTCGTAGTTGATAAAAATTTGAGATGGTCTCTCTGCAAGCTTTGCCGTAATTCGAGATATTAAGGCTTATTATTAATATTAAGGGATAATAGGTGCCACCCGAGAGTCTTCTATATATTATTAAGAACTTGAAATAGGCCTATGTTCATTTTATTTACGTTAATTGCGACACATCATTTTTTTGAAAAACTCTTATAGCCTGAGAGAATATAGACAGACGGTAAAGCTTTCTAATTGAGATGTTCAGGGTACAGCTGAAAGACTGCCCTTGATAGAGAGGAATCGTTCCCTTACACGCACCCAGCCGTGAGCTGACTCCCAAAAAAGGACCGAATCTTCAAATGAATGGTGAACCACTCACTACCTTCCTCGGGGCAAGGTCAGGACCTCTCACCTTCTATTGGTTCTTGGTACATCAGGAATCGCAAGTCTGGGGCTTAGTCAAATTTGAGGAAGAGTAAAATCGTGGTAAAATGGCTTATGAGGCTCAAATCCATCTACTATTGAGTGCAAATATGATACATCATTTAAAAAGCAAAATACGATGGAACTTACATGAAAAATATGCCACGACCTTTTACTCTCACGCTGTTATTGTATTATCAAAATCAGAGAAGAAAAAACGATTTAACATATTTTTTAATAACGGTAAACTAGGGATGTGGGGACGCAGGGTGCAGTTTGGTAAGTCATGACACCAAAAATGGTTAATTATCTAGTTTATTGCAAATGATAAAGATTATTGTACTAATTACATAGATATAGTGTATGTAGATAGAATAAATAATTGAACACCAAATTAGGTTAATAAATTAACAAGAATAAAATTGATCGGCCGTACCAAATGATGACGAATAGTATATCACAAGGGTTTATTATGACTTTAACAAAATAATGACAGCATAAGTATATATGTTTCAAACGTCACAGGTTTACTGTTAATCAGATTTTTGAAAATCATCCTAAGTTTGTCACTGCAATGTATTGAAATTGAAGAATTACTATTAAATTGTATTTGTATATGACTCAGAATGTTTTCTATTCTCAAAATAACCATCACGGTACAGTAAACGCAAAAAAAATACAATATATAAGGATCAATGCCTAAACCCAACACAGTACAAACATCACGTTTCCCAATAGGAATTTCAGCTCTCAATAATTCATTTTCCTATGTGATGTTTCTGTTTTTTATTAACGTCTACTTTCTGCTAACAATGCTAATTTGGACATGTTATGTACGGATAACTATCCTGTTTAAATAAGAAATAAATTAACGTCAATTTATTGACCGAATGGAACTTGGAATATAAAACAGTTGGCATTGTAAACTTGGAAGTGTGCGATTTCTGCTCTACCGCTGAACCCTTGTTAACTAGTACTTTTCATTAATTAATTTTACTCATTACTTGCTTATTTTCTCTTACATTTCTGACCAGATGCACCATTCCCAGCAAAAGGCTTTCCGTTTTCATTGCCTCCCCATGACACTCTATGTGGAATATGGAAGTATGGAAGTGAAACATGGATTCTTTCCAAAGGAAACGGGAGGATTGGAGAAGGAGAGGAGGCAGGGCCAGGAAGAGATGATGGGATGACCATATTCTAATTACATTATTTCAATAATGAGGCATAGGAATTACTGACTAATTATTAATAATAATTAAATGGAGAAACAATGTGGTTTGCCAGGAAAAACGTCGACACATCAAAACAAAACTGTAATATAAGAGAAAATAAAAAGATCATAAGTAAAGATAATTAATAAAGATTCCGTCACACAGGGGCTGCATAAACTAAGGCTGGTATAACATGCTTGGAATCTCATATCACCACATAGTGCGTATTTCTATGTAAAGCAGCATATGAATAGAAGACAGAAAATACTGAAGGCAGAAAGCAAAAAAGTACGAATAAGAAAGATTGGCTCTCAAAAAAACAAAAGAGGAATATAATAGATTGGAAGTAATGGAAATGTCGATCTGGCGTAGAATCACTTAAAACGTTAGACTAAAAAAAATCCAACATGTAAGTTCTAAATAGTTAACTGAGTGAGAAAATTCTTGGAATATCATAAGGCCAACGACTTCGTCACAAATATATGTCCTTGGGCATAGGGGAGAGGGAGGCCTAGAACATCCTATTTTGAAGACATCAAGCATCTTATGGATTTCGATGAGTTTAGTAATATGAAAAGAGCAACCTCTGAAAGATCACAATGGCT
Organism: Riptortus pedestris; assembly: GCA_019009955.1. Lineage (NCBI taxonomy): Eukaryota > Metazoa > Arthropoda > Insecta > Hemiptera > Alydidae > Riptortus > Riptortus pedestris. Next base: position 106,621,324 of record CM032229.1, on the reverse strand, counting down.
GCAGCTATAAGAGATCGTGATGATGATGTTATTACAGAAAAAACCCTTAACACAATTTTTTTCGGCGGATACTAAGATGATGCAATTGTTGGCGGGAAAATAAATTTATTTTAAACCATTCAATTCGTCAATATTCGTACAATAGCAATTCCATGCATAACGCTTAAAAACATAATATAACAAAAAATTATATATATATATACTAGCTCAGGTACCCGGATTCGCCCGGGAATTGATTTGAGGCTGAATGGTGATGGTATTTTTTGGCAAGGCTTTACTTTGCACAATATTTTGACATTTACCCGTCCCCGTTAGAGTTTAGGGTTAATACCCGTTGTTGGCATTTGCTAATAATAAAATTAATTTTTTATGTAAGTCTTCACTGTCCTCCAAATTGTCATATTTCCCGTCTCCTGTTCATTATGCATAGATTTCAGCTATTAAGGACAAAATATTAACATTGATTTGAATTAATTTTTCCAGCTGAGGTACCTGATAGCTCAAATAGTAATGAATTGTTGAGCATATCAATATTTCTATGCAAATTACTTGCTCCACACATTGTTCATGGAGAAATGTATAAAAAAAAAAAAAGTTAATCTAAATAACAAAGTAAACAACTTTTGTTATGTGCATGTCGAAAAACAAATAGACAATGAAATATCCCGAATTTTTATTTCAGGCCTCCCTAATAACCCCCACTCCCTTTCTAACCTAAACATTTTAATATTGCTTATAATCATGGAAGAATTAATGCTAATTGACATACCGAGTTTTGTTAAGTTCGGTTCAATCGTTAGCGCCCAATAAAATAGTTGACTCCCGCTTTAGTTTATAGTGTATATCTCGTTTATACATTGTTAAAAGACAAAAATGAATATCACAAAAGTGAAAACTTTAAATAACAAAATAAACAACTTTTGTTATGTTCATATTTGCCGTAAAACGAATAGAAAACGAAATACCGCTGTTTTAAATTCAGGCCTCCCTTACAACCCCCACTCCTGCCCGTCCCTAGAAATGTTGGTATGGCTGATTATGATGAAAGTGTTAGTGCTAATACACATACCGAGTTTTATTTATTTCGGTTGGGTCTTTGTCCCCAATAAAATTGTTCACTTCCGCTATAGGTTTTAGCGTATATCTAGTTTATAATTCAGTATAAGAAAAAAGTGTATATAACAAAAGTTACTCTAAATAACAAAATAAACAACTTTTGTTATGTTCATATTTTCCGAAAAACCAATAGGAAACGAAATATCGCTATTTTTAATTTCTGGCTTCCCTTATAACCCACACTCCTGTTCGTCTCAGAGGATATTAATATAGCCTAAAGTCTAAGTTAGGTTAGTAGTAATATACGTACCAAGTTTCATCAAATTCGGTTCAGCCGTTTATGCGCGAAAAGGTAACAAACAAACAAACAAATAAACAAACAAACAAACACACACGAAAGAAACAAAATGCAGTTATGGTGTCTATGGCATGTGAAACGAAAAGTTATCGTGAAAATTCGCGAAAAAAATCAATGTACAGACAGAGGTTACAATTTTATATATATATATATATATATATATATATATATATATATAATAAAAATATAATTTATTACCACTAAAGGGATTTTATAGCGTATACGTTAATCTAATCTGTATATTTCGATAAACCATTATTATTTCAATTCATTTTCCAATAACAGCATCGTAAATTCGTCTAATTGCCACTTTTTACATGATATTATAATATCTGAATGACTCCACATTTACTATATATGTTACTGGATATTTTCGGTATGAGATTAATATGTTGGGATGATTTTCTGCATAGGTTTGTTAATTAAATGGTTTATATTCCTCCGAAAAGTCAATTCCATTTTAACCCGTCAACGACTGGTAACAAAGCTGGTCTCCTACAAAAATAATAAGGGGCATTAGTGATAGTGATTTACAAGCTGCTGATATAATGTAGGTAATGCTCAGTGGAGAGATAACCGACGAAATATGCAAATGAAAGGTGGATGAGCCAACGATTTGTGCGGCACGCTCCAAGCACAGCGAGCAAGGTCGCACTCGCGTCGTACTTTCTACCCGCTAGTTTCGTCTCCATGTCGAAATATAATCCCCGATAACAGCCTTTACAACCATTGACAGGATATGGCCGATAATGATTGGGTATATTTCATGGAAACGTCTAATTGGCTTATATAGACGTGATGTGCCATATGGAAAAAAATATACATTCATCACATCCTTATATTTAGAAATGAGACCTCGACTCCCAAAAAGATAAAACCACTGTATTATGTTGTTCAGTTACATGTTGATCCCAAATCTGAATACTTGTCCAATTTTCTTGATAACGAAGTCACTACTCAGACATTCTCAAAAAATGTAAACGTGATATGAACCAAGAATGAAGTACTCCATCAAGATTCTCGATCCAAAGAATTGCTTTGTTAAGTAGATGGGAGCGTACTGTTTCCAGTCGGACATAGTAAGTATGGAGTATTTCTTAATGAAGATAATATTTTCTGGAAGTAGTTGACTTGAAATACTTCTAAACCGTTTGCATAATGAATCCTTCACACCCCTCAGAAGTATCCGAACTTCAACGGAATCTAAAAGTATTTATTATTTGTGAAGTGCATGAATGAGGGTGTAGAGCTGAATGTAATATAAAAATATTGGAAAAAGCTCCTGAACTGCGGCATTAAAGTTGTCCTTTCCATGTGCAAAGTCAGTGAGGAAAGTCCGTCACGCTGGTAATGCGTAAACTAAGCAGATTTCCCACATGCTGTAATATGACACGCATCTCACCATCTATGATCTATAACTCCCTTAGTAAGAAGCCTATGGGAAAATGAATAAAAAGTAACCTGGGCATGATGTATATAGTGAATGAGGTACTTAAAGTGAAAGATGTAAAAGAGTAGAAATATGGGTTCACTGAGGCTGAACCCAAAAAAACACGAATAACTCTTACTTTAATATTCCAGGAGAGAAATCACGTATAAAACAGTAGTAGAAGATTGAATCCGCAACAAGATTGGTTATATACAATTTTCCATTTCCTGATATTTTGAGTTATTTGAGTTCCCCCTCTCTAACCCCACCCCAATCCACCTAGTTGGATGTCAGCAATTAACGTACTCGAATTTAATTTAAAAAAAAAAAAAAAAAAAAAAAAACGCCTAAAAGTTGAGAACCTATTAATCCAAAATTGTGACTTATATATATTTGTTGATAGTTTTGAACGGACCTCTTTCCGTCATCTCCTTGTTAGGATATCGATATTTGAAAATATTTTTCGAAAAACTCGTCTTGAAAACACCTTCAATGGCTGATTTCCCTTTGGTATCCTCAATCTATCCCTAGCTAGGAAAGGCTGCTAACCTGTAAATATTCCATCCACAATAGCATTATGAAGTGGAACATGTAAATTATTGGGGAATATTTATATTATCTCTGCATGATAATAATATTATAATATAATGTAATACTTCTTTCTTTTTTTACGAAGCCTCCCAGTTAATCGTAACATAGCAGGAAACCGCTGGAAATGCACTATACAGCTTACTAACATGAGTACTAGTTTCTTTGCATGATTTTCCCAGTACTTCAAACGACAAATGGAATTCTGTCGTATAATCATTGTTAACGTGATTTCTAATTACGTAATTACTGTAATTATCAAGTGTAATTGTTGAGCTGAAGAATGGCAAAACTGTGTCGAAACTCATTTGGTAGATCTGATTCAAACAAGAGCCTTGCGTTCAAATAAGAGATGCATGTGTCAACTGGCATAATTGCTTTCAAACTCAACCAGGCAAGGTCATATAGTCTTTAGTATAACCTCAACAATGTCATAATCACTTAGATTAAGAAGACATATACTCATTATATTTCAGTAGGAATTTAAAAAATTGTTTCAGGAGTGAGTAGTGCCTAAAAAGAATATCTTTTCAAAAGGAGATTCCTTTTAAACAAGACATGACAACTAAACAAGTAAATGATATTAAATCTGAAATATGAGTTTAGAACAATTTTTTGTGTGTAAGCATATGTCATTGTGCATATTCCCAAATTTCTCTGAAGAGAAATCAGCCTTTAAGGCTGTACTCATGACACGACTTTCTTGCAATTTCTTCAAATGCCCATTGCAACTTCCTAGGGGTGATGAGATAAGCTCCAATTTATAAAATGCTTTGTCAAACTCCTTATTCAAAATTACCTACGTTCAAAACATCTTTATTAGTAAAAAGTGGACATAAATAAATAATAATAACAAAATATCTTTATTTTTGGAGCTGAGGTTAGCTTTGTTAGTTAAGGCCTTAATCTCTCATGGTACACCTAGAGTGGCGAATTGGATTCCCGACTGGCAAATAAGAGGTGTGTGTGTGTGTGTGTGTGTGTACATTTGTCTGTTAACGCTCTAGCTGTCGCAATTTTTGTTGTATCGTTACCAAACTCAATATTTTAATAGTTTTATGTAAAAAGAAAGATCAAGTTTGTTAATGGCAGAAATCGGTCCATTGGGAGGGGGGAGGGGTTTAGTGGAGGGAATTTCGAAAATTCAAAATATCTCCGTTATTACACGCCGGATCGAAAAGTGAATAGGACCAATCTTATTGCAAATGTAATGTTCTATTATGTTTTATATGTATTATTTTCATCAACTGCTTAGCTAACGCAGACCCTGCGAGACGGACTTTCTAAAATATAAAATGTAAATAAACTCAGTATATGCATATGTGCAAGTGTGTGTGTTCGTCAGAAATTGCTACCCACGAATACGGAAGTTCTTCTTATAGCCTAGAAAATTACTTATTATTGGCAGAGTTTGCGTGGATGAAACGGCTGGATTGTAGGTCTGGTAGAATGAGTCACGAAATGTAGAATAAACAGTATTTAAGTGGAAGGCTACTCCTAACTACTTACTCTGAAGATAATGACTACTGCAGATCTTAGAGCATATTCTACCTCCAAACTATAATTAAGTAATTATTGATATGCTCTCACCTTTAGACAAATGGTGTGTTTTGGATATATGCACCAGGATCTGCAGGCTACACGAATGTAATTATTATAGTGCTGAGAGGTTTCCACTGACCTCCGACAAACAGCTCCGGACAGGATCTTATACGTTGAACGGATTTCTTTTATAGGTTTCACATTTTATGTATTGGGCATTGCTTCCCATTATGGTTGATGTTTTTCTTGAAGCCATATGTAAAAAATCACTCGATCAACCATCTTTCTGATTACAATATTTTGAGAGGATTTCCAGGGACAACTTATATATCAAAAGACGATTTCGTCGATCCTGTTTTTCTGCATCCTCAATACCTTCATTCGTAAATTGAATCATCCAATGAAGTGATAACTGGCACTGTGTTCTAGACAGGAAAAAATGCTGCATCACCTCTTCGGCCTATGCGGCTGTGACAGTGTGTACAAGTTAATGTTAAAGGAATTATAATCAGGGGAGAGACCTAAGAAGTTTAAGAAATTAACCGATAGAATTGGTTGGCAATAAAAGTGTCTGTTTGTAATATCAAATCGGAAATTCCAAATTCGTCTCTCTCGTGTCTGAGGCTCTAACTGGCTTAATAAAGGATAGCCATTTTCACATTCACTGTTCAAATTCGCTCTGGAAGCAGCAGTACGAAGTCATCACTTGGCTAACAACATGTTGATTACTGGTAATGATTTCACATCATTGGCTGATGCCGAGGAAGAGTTGTAAGAGCAGGCTAAGATTCAAGGCACAAAATAAATTTCGAAAAGGCCAAGTGCGAAAACCCAACCTGAGAACAAAATAGAACCACCCGGTGGAATGGTTAAGTATTAGTAATACGTGGGATCCAGGTAAGAACATGTGAAGGGTGAGTGGAAGCACTGTGAATGACATTTAGAATTGTGAGTGTTCATCATTGAAAAAGCATCAGAAGAAAAATGAACAAATGGAATTGATATGCAATGGAGATCTGTGCCTTTAAGAGGATTAGATTGTACTGTTTTGTGCCCATTAACCTGCCTACAAAATTATTGTGTTGCACTCATGGTGAGGAGCCAAGCAGAAGGGACTGGAGGAGCAGAGAAATGGAAGACATGCAGAGCTCAGGGGCTTGGACTAGGGATCTCATAACTATGAAATGAACTCGATGGCATAGCATGGAAAAGCCCAGGTCATAACAAGAACTATAGTGGAGAACTCTTGAGGCATCCACTTTGACAAAAAAATACAAATTACGAAGAGTTTTTATTATTGAAAGTTTAGTTTTAACGCAAAAGGCAATGAAAGAGGATTTTGTTTAATGAAAAACTCATTAAATAAAATCCTTAGTCCAACCATGGCTAGAAAAGTGTAGTAACATTTAGATAACCCGTCCCTGATACCCTTTTGGTAGCAAAAAGTGGACGTTAATAAATAACATATTGCTGAAATTTTCAGCTCCCTCCAGTTGCCTAAATGCTCTTTAGAAATGCATATACAAGAAAAACAATATGATACCACAGATCCACACTCCCTGTTATAAAAAATTACATGGAAGTACTTTTCCGCGTTGTGGGCATTCTAATCTTCAATTATACTTAGAATAACATTTAAGTTATTCGAAATATGTGGAGGTAATATTATGCTTGTTCCGATTTTAATGTCTTTGTTTTTTTTTCTTTATTTACCCAATTTACTGAAGTTACTCTCCAAGAAATGGTGGAAGTGCAAAATTTTCATTGGAAGATAACCCCCCTTTTCTGGACGTTCTATTTTATTAGGGTGAGAGGTGTTGGAAGTGAAATGTTTTAGATTGATGGGATGACCAGAACTTCCATTTCAATTTGAAGAGAATTTTATGATCCAGTATACTATCATGAATTCTGAGAAATATGCCATGGATGATGGCCGGTAGCATCATTAGTTGCAGCATATATTCCTTCCTCATATTAATATGGAAATACATACCGTAAGTACAATACATAACGAATTGGTGTACTTATACATTTGTAATTGAAGAATTAAAAATCAAAATTAAATCATACAAACACCCGGCTCTATTTATACCGATAGACACGGCAGTAATTAGAATTCAGAAGAGCTATAAACTTGAACGTAATCAAGATATACTTCCTACACTTTTTATTACTGCGCTGTAGTCAATAACATTTAAATAGGAACATTTCTTCTGGCTATTCACGCACTAATTTATTCATGGTCTATTTTTTATATAATTGCTCTTGTATTCTGTTGCAATAATATTCCGTTCTAAACAGTGTAAAGTTTTATTATAATTATGTTTTGAGCTAAATTTCCAATACCCCAAATCGTTATGTACCTCCAGAACCTTAATGTAATTTTTCTTGTACATTGTCGAGAATCAGCTATTAGCAGTTTCTTATTAAGCAATGTTTTTTTTTTTAACTCAAATGTCAAAAAAAATGATGATAAAATGCGGTCCATTCTTAGATTTTGTACATTATATATGTAATATTTTATTATAAAGATGCATACAATATTGAAATATTTGACTCAATGACTCTTGAAGGAGCCACGCCTTTGGTGGGAGGGAAAATTGACGTATTCCCTATTCTTGGGGCACTAGAAACACAGAAAGTTACATCTTTATTTTATTAGCTACTCCATTTCTTCACGAAGTTGAGTGGGCAGGGAGTGACTCATAGAAGTCTACAACTCATAGATTGGTTAGCGCATAACTAATAACATTTAGATGTTGGAACATCTTTAACACCTCCAAGCCGTAAGTAAATAATTTTATAAATATATATCCTTTTAAAAAAGAAATATAATACATCAAACTGGAAATTGAAAGGAGTGTTTGGATGAAGTGAAATATATCTGAATATATATTTATATTTATTGTATCTGAATATATATTATTTATAGCTAAAAAGCGATGGAATATGGGCTAACGACGCGAAAATGAAAGTGGAGTGATTATAAGAGTGCCAAATTGTCATTAAATGAAAATAATGGTTAATAAATGCAACTAGCAATAATGATAATAATTCATACAATGGATACTTCATAAAAATAATAATAATAAATAATTGATAAGATTACCTTGAAGACAATGAAGATGATCTTTATAGGTACTTCCAGGAAAGACAGAAGTTATATATTGTTTTGCTTGCTAGACTTGCATATATTCACACTCACCCCTCACCTCTATACATATCCGAAAAACAACAGAGGCAGTTTCTTACTAGCTAAGGAAGAAATGGCAGTGAGAATAAAAAATAAAGTAAAAATTTTGAAGAAGCGATTCGGATTATGTTTGGAGAAGTGATTCTCACCTAAGTTAAGTTAAGTCTTCTTTCTAAAAATATGAAAGTTTTTAATCTCAAGAGCCCTTGTTAGAAACAACGGACCCTAAAACATATTCTAATTTACAACTTAGATGGTTCTTTTACTGGTGTACATGAAAGAATTCCTCTTTTTATTCATTTATTGAGTCAGCTTTCAGAGAGTTTCTCTAAATAAAAAAATAAAAACTCAAACCTCGCATCTCGTATTTCTGAGACTTATATTGCATTAAAATCGTAGGAAATCTAGGACCTTTTATGCAGCTGTTTCGAATTTAGTTTTGTGTTCGTTCAGATTGAACTATGAGGTCTTGGAGATTGAGAGTGAAGGGCAGGGCACGGCTTGTAAAAAATCCCGGTGGTCAGGTTTATTTAGGTGTGAACTTAATAAGTTTCTTTATCGAACGACAGGCCATCTTACCACAGCAACATAAGGCAATCCTAGTGCCATATGAAAAGAAGTACCTATAGTGAGATAATTGAACTTAAATACAAAATCAGAAAAATAATAGTATCCTCTTTAATTTTGTCCCTTAATATCATCGCCATCTCCTCTCCAAATGTAGACATTGGTACATTTCTTGGCAGGATCAAATGCTTAGCCGACCCAAAATCTGCGGCCTTAGTTCGTTCAAGGTAAAACATTTGTCCCTGATCAGAATTAAAAATTACAAAATCAATTAGTTCTATTTACTTTTTCTCCATTTTTTTCACGAAATCCCATCACCTCAAATTAAACTTAATGAAGTAGCCAAGGCTAAAGGATAGACAGATTTAAACCAATTATTTTACAGAACACGACGTCTTCAAGGTCTTATTCTTGTGATGAGCTTATATTTGCTTGAAGGTTTTCGACCGTGACCCGTCCGTCTGAGGAGAGTGATCCGTTAGCACGCAACATCGCCCTGGAGTTGGGCCTGCTCGAAAGGAGGATGAATTAATCCTGCAGAGATGGTGTTATTTAGGGCTATTTGGGGAAATTGCGGGCTGAGAGCAGGACTACCACCGTGACGGGGTGTGCCAACAAGTTGCAAGAAACGTGTCGGGCCTGCAACACCTGGCTATGGACGGCCTGGAGGGAAATATGCTCCCAGATATAGATCATCTATCTTCCATCTGCCCGCTTACTGTAATGGCTGCCGTTAGTCGTGAAATGTTATATCCGGTCTCGGACTGGAGTACCATCTCGTCGACTTTTAACCATATTATCCAATATTCAAGCCATTTGCCACCGCATCTCCTTTCGCACGTAGACTCATAAAGCGACTGGGCTCCTCACGATTATTCTTCCTATTTTTTTCCGCTAGACCAGCTATCCTCAGCATTAGAGGGGATTTTATCTTGCCTTGAAATCTCTGTCCCTCCGTCTTTACTTTTTGACACTTTTGAAGGAAACCTGCTACTTATTTATTAAAGAAACTACACGATTCTGAGCGTCCGACAACGAGACCTGTACAACTACTGAGATTAGTGCATGCAAATAACTGACTATGCCCCCTCAATGTAAAGGTTAATTTTTAACACCGGTTCTTTGTCTTGGCGCAGGTCCAAAGTACTGATTTTTGGAACGGGCGATCTGAGGTGTGCTACAATGGAATGTAGGAGCTAAACGTGGTTTAGGAAGAAAGTGCTAAATACTAAGCCACACCTTTTATTTGTTGCGTTCCTTTTATATTCATTATCAGGGTAAAGGACTTTGAAGGCTATCGTTCCTGGACAAGTAGTAAACTGTGTCTATGTAAATTCTAATCTATAAAAAGTTCATTCACCTCACGCTATTGAGTGTTTTCCTACCTCATTGCAGGCACGAGGATAGTCAGTTCTTGTGATATTCTTATGTATATTAAAACTATCTAGTTGGAAATGAGTTAGTGATAATTGTTTATTGTCTAGGATATAAAAGTTATTCAGAAAAAATTACTACATTGGTTTTAGATGGTTTGGTTTTCGTGAAAATGTTTGTATTGCACAATGTGTTTAATCATTCGAAATTGAATTAAGATTATTTTATTGAAACAAGAAAAGAAAAGAAAGGAATCTTTCGTGTTAAAATTTAACTGAAGGGCATGAATGAAGGGTGTTTCTTACCATAGTCAATTTCTTACCATAGTCAATTTAAAAGATATAAACTTAGGCTTAAATATGGATACTTAAATTATTAATAACTGACAGCTACCAAACTCCTCGAACTTCTTTTAAAATCGTAATCTATCACAAGTACATCTCATTAATATCCTCAATTGCATTATTAATTCAACGGAAGGATAATAAGGTCAAACACCACCACTCTTAATACTTCATTTATTAAATGCAGAGTACTTTCGGGGCGAACCGTCCCATCTTCAGTGCTCTGTGACATAACATTAACATTTTTGAAACAACGTAATATAAATAAATAAATATAATAGTCAATAAAAATGTATTGACTATTATATTTATATAACACGCTGTTTCAAAAATGTTAATGTTATGTCACAGAGCACTGAAGATGGGACGGTTCGCCCCGAAAGTACTCTGCATTTAATAAATGAAGTATTAAGAGTGGAGGTGTTTTGACCTTATTATGCTTCCGTTGATGATGGACGTACATCAGCCAGCCCAAATGCCAAGTAATATTAATTGTAAGCCTAAGAAAATGATACACTTCTGGGAGCATTAACAGATTAATGAGTTTGGATTACAGCTTTCACAAAAGGACCACTTGGAGGTGTGCTGTATGCACTCTCCAGTGGCCGAAAATACAATTTTAGATAAGATAGAACCGTTGAATATTAGCTGAAAAGCAGTTGTGAGATTTCACTCATTTGGGATTATTCACTTAGTCGATTAATATTGAAGATTATATATATACTTGTTGGGCATAGATTTTGTCAATACTTAGGTAATGTCGAGGGACATTTGAGGAAATTGTTCTAAAATTGGGTCCCGGATACGACGTAAATATCTGCTTTCCAATAAATGGTATCTGGTAAAAACACTATCATTCACACAATGCACTGTGGTAACAAGTAGTATGAATATTAATTCGATTTAATTTTCTTGGGATATTTATTTGCAATATGAACAACCTCAAAAATAATAAAAAACATTAATTTAGAAAAGAAAGGAATTACAAGAATTTGAATATTTATTAGTACTGCTCTTAGTTATTAGAGTAGAAAATCAAAACAATAAAAACATTTCCTATTCCTGCATTGCTACATAAACCCTTAAAAAAACTAAACAAAAGCATATAATTTGATAATTTGTGAGCTATATAGTGGAAATAGTAAAACTAGTTTACATTTTTAGCAGATTTCCCTCATGGGAAATCAGCTATTGAGGTAGTACTCATGATGTGATTTTCGAAACATTTCTTCAAATGTTTATCGATCCTACTCAGAAAATGACGAAAAACAGGTCCATTCAAAATTATATATATATATATATATATATACATATATATATATATATATATATATATTTGTCTGTTAAATCTCTAGCGGACGCAATTATTGTTTTATCTTTACCAAACTCGTAATTTAATCGTTTTATGTAAAAAGGAAGATCAAGTTCGTTAATGGCTGAAATCGGACCAATGGGAGGGGGGGTTTAGATGGGGGGATTTTTGAAAATTCAAAATATCTCCGTTATTATTCGTCGGATCGAAAAATTGTATAGAATAAATCTTATTGCAAATTAAATTTACTATAAATATTGTTTTATACATTTATTCTGTATCTTGAATATTAACCGAAATATTTGCATTTGTATTCTGCGTGTGGTCACCAGTAGGCTGTTCAGACTTTCCGCCGAGAGCTCTGGCGGCCGTTTCTATAACTATTCGTCCCTCGTGAATAGGTTTAGAGGTAAGGTTAACTGTTTTTTGGGGCTAGAAACTACTGGGTTATTACGCCCTAAATTATGTTTTAGGTTTAGAGGTTTCTTACTACTACAGTTCTTATTAGGCAGATTTCTCTATTGTAAAACTTCTCGTGGGAAATCTGCTTAGTTTACGCAGCCCCTGCGTGACGGACTTTTTAAATCCTGAATACCTTCAATACCCTTGGCTTTTACCTTGAAGGTTTATATTTCAGTCAGGCATTCGACGAATGAAAGCTTCGTCTTTAGGACTTAGATCAACAGTTAGGTTTGAACAGGCAAGGTCGTCTGCATTTCTTTTGAGTTCTGGAATCTCTGCGTTCCGACAAGTGTCAAGATTTAAGGCTCACGAACTCATGCAATCTGGAGTAGGCTAATAATGAAGACATGATATGTGGAAAAGAGACAGCCTTGGAATCATGGCTTGCGGTTTGGCTTGTCCTTTGAAGGAGCCGACACCTACCAGCTGATACATTGTTCTCTATGACTAGCGAGTATTTGACTTCAAATATTGACGATGTACTGGCCTCGTGAAAGGGATGCGTTTACTGGTTATCCTATGTCGTACCACAGCAGTAAAATAACATCGTCAACTGTGGATCCGAGATACTGTTATCTTAATAACGGATCGTCATCACGACTCAACTCTAGCCAGACAAATGCTAATGCGATCTTTATTGTCCCACAGATGTACTGTCTAGTGTGACAGCTGTAGGGAAGTATTGTTCCTTGTGTTTATATTGCATCTGGATTCCGTCACAAGTGAACGATTATAAGAAAAGATGTAGTCACGTGGCTTCACCAACGATATCCGGGCATGATTGTTAACACTATAAGAATTTAGTTATATCACAGTGTATATATGAACATTAACGTCTGTCGTTACATCACTAACTAACATGTTGGATCATCTACTTGTCGAACATCATGAACCATTCATCGAAGTTCCCATCCGAGTTACCCTCCAGGTTATGTAACACTCCTTCATGGGACTGCCTTGTCTTCATTCATACCCTCCCACGTGTCACTACAAAATATATGTCTTACCAGCTTATAAACGTCTAATCTATCCATAAGTCCCAATCACTAAAGCTTGTCATTTTTAGTAGCTTTTACAATGGGCAAATAGGGTGCATTTAACCACCTAACCACCTTTAACCATCAAAAATATGCATTCAAGTTAAATAATTTTTTATCCTCTATCCGAACTACCCTTTGCTGTCTATATATCTTTCTTAAGCCTCTTCTGTCACAGACATTCTTTCCACACCATACTTTTTTCTTGATGAATTTCATTCCTTTAAGAAAAGTATTTGTACTAGGTTTACCACGTGGTAATCACGTTTACCACGCGGTAATGAGGTTGACTCACGCCCTGCCAGATTTTGGTGGTACAATATTTAATGTATATTTTAGTTGGGGTCCCTTTTGACATGACAACTACTAAATCGCACAAAATTAAATGCGATTATGGAAAAATAACTGCATGTGTAAGAGGAGGAAACTCGTGTTTGTATTTTAAATCGGGCACTAAATACAAAAGTCCGTCACGCAGGGACTCAATAGATTTCCCACCAGCTGGTATAACATGTAATCTTATCTCACCATATGTTCTCTATTTATATGTAAATAACCTTTGAGTAGAAAGGGGGTGGGAGGGGGAGGTGTTACTGAAGGCAGAATACAAGAATGTACGAATAACTCGCTTAATGCTTGCGTTACGAAATAATGCATATAACAACAATTGTAAACCAGCAATAGTATAACAATATTGGCTCTCTAACATTTTACGATCCGACTCATAATAACGGAGGTATTTCGAATTTTCGAATCCTCCCCACTCTAAACCCCCACTATTTCCACCAATAACAATTATGATTTCTCTTAATGAAAATCGGTTAAAATAAATAAAATTAAAAAATCATAAATAATTTCGAAACCTTAACACGGTAAGGCAATAAATTTAAATTTTGAAGTTTAAGATTATTACTATGTAAGTCACTAGAAAACCTTTCATTGATAAAAACGGGCAGTGTCCTAATAAGTTGCCGAAGATGGCACCGGATTCAAAGATTACTCGAGGTATGGATAGATTAATGACTGGCTATCGACAAGGCCACTACCATCAATATTCATCACTGTATCTAATAACAGCACTGGCTCGGCGAGATTAAGACAAATCTCTACACTATAGACACCACCTGTTGGATATGCACAGCTATAGGCTCAAGGTCATCCATTGGTTTCCCTGCGCCAATATATCCTCGGATATTTATGACCCAGCTCCTAATAAGGGAAGGTTAACATTTCTCTAAGGAGGTCTTTCAGTTGATTTAGTACCATATATTGAGTTTTGTATTACCTACAGGAGTACCTGGCTGATACGAGTTCTAAGTTCTCCCTGAGATTCGAGTTAGTTTTCAGCAGATTTCTCATAAGGGAAATCAACTATTGATGTAGTACTCAAGAGTTTCAATACATTCTCTCAAACTCCATTAATCCTACATAGAAGATGACGGAAAATTATATATATACTCACATATTTGTCCGTTCTGCTCTAGTGATCGCAATTTATGTTTGATCGTTACCAAACTCGATATATAATCGTTTCGTGCAAAACGAATGACCGAGATCGTTAACGGCTGAAATTGAACCGTTGGTCGTGGGAGGGAAAAGGGGGGAATTAAAATTTAAAAATATGTCCATTGAAAATTATAAAGGTTCGTTGAAAGCAATATTTGGTATTTAAGCTTGGAATAAGACATTTCATGACATATTGGCCTACTATTTGCGTGTGATGACTACTTTACTCGCTTAAAGAAGTTAGGCCTCCCACTGGCGAAAAAAAACAAGCATAATGGACGATCTCGAAGAGAGATGAAGACTTAGCCAACCAAGCTTGAAATCTGTAGTTATTGTTCGAGAGAGTCACTCCTGATTTGATATTGACTTTTGGAATTATGGTGTCTAGAAGTCGAAGGCAAAAAGAAACAATATTCTTTATTATGTCAATTGTGATAAGAAAATAAGAGGCTTTGTGTTACTTGGGCCAGTTTACATATGCACAATAAGTATTATTTTTCGTTGTTTATCACATTATCGGTCACAATACCTAATTGGCATCAACGTATTTGATTAAATTCTGGCTGAAGGGAGGATTAGAAGCATCAAAACTGTTATATTCTTAGGAAATCCACTGATTCCTTAAATAACCTTCATTGAAGATTATTGAATGATCGTTTTTTTTTTTATTTCCGGATATTGAACATATCTTGTTGATGGATTGTACCAACAAATTGGGGAAAATAATAGGTGGCGACCTCAATGCAAAAATGGGTCATGGACATCGTTGATGAGCGCAATCGGAAGGCTCGTCGGCAACAAATGATTATGACCTGCACATAATATACTTCGCATCAAAGTAAAAAGTAATGAAGGTCACAGTGGTTTTATTCGCTTGAAAATGGCCTGACGGAAGGGTAGAGGCAAAGTTAACTCAGTGCTGATTGATTTACTATAATTGTGTCCCGGTGAGTTAACAAATTCGTCGGAATTAAATAGGAAATGGAGCAAGTTTTCTTGTAAGAAAAGTTTAGAGGAACCAATCCACTCTTTCACACACACACACGAATGTAAACATTTGTTTTGATCCTAGCGCATATTCAATCAGTTGAGTATTGTCCACCCTGAACCAGTTTTGACTAGTTTTTAGTGTTGTCTGTACCTATGTACAATTTTGTCTTCCTAGCACAATGTAAAGGAGGAATTGCAATGAAGACAATTTTCAGATATCAAAGGAATTATTTCTTTTGACCTTCCCTGAATCTATTCTGACTATTTTCGGTGTGACGTCTTTACGTATGCATGGATGTATCTCGCAAAACTAAAAAAACGACTAGCCGTAAAATATTGTAATATCTTATTTAGAACTTTGGTACCAACTAGATGTGCACCTTCTCTTTTGATCAAAATCGAAATTTCGTTTTACCTATTAGATACAAAAAAATCGTTTAGATCCATTTTGTTTATCAGAAAAAGCTCTATGAATTAAAATGTTCTATGTTCTGGATCGGAGATATTGAAATGATGTGCATCAACACATTATATAAATTAAATATAATTGGAGTACAAGGAGTCATGAGATGCCCATATCAGATTTTTAATTTAATGGTATAAGTAATGAAAAAAAATTTGGACTTTTTCAGCATGTCACCGAAAATGAAGCGTTGGCTTTGAAAAGAACAAGCCACTAAAATAATCAACATTTATTTTGAAAATTGTATCACCTTATAAGCTCCATTAAGAGAATGATATAATATTCTGAGGACCACGAAGCCACAGTTAGGGAAAAGCAATTTGTCGAAATAACTGTATCTCAACTATAGCTTCTTTATAGGCTGTTTTTTCATACTTTGGTGTACGTGAAATTTTCACTATATACACAGAGATGAAGCACGCCGGCATACGTAATTAGAAAAAAATTAAAGCCTATTTGATGATCTGTGAGATTATGTAAAGTTCGTATGGCCCTTGTAACTAGGAGATGCATTTTAGTCTCCACCCATGACTATTGTACAGAAATCTCAGCGAAGTAAAACATTAACAAACAATTCATTATTTGAACTTAATGTGGAGAACTATAGGCTTCAAGTATTTAATCTGTGCAATCTATATATTAATTGATGTGGCAATCTCTACGAGCTAGCACAGAAAACTAAAAAAAAGTAATAAGTATTTGCTATTAATGTAGTATGACAGGTCATGGCCTTGAAGATTCTCATTCTCGTCACTTCGTTTACTCAATTAGCGCAACAATGCATCAAAATAGGAATTTTTTTGGCAAAAAACAACATTTATATCAAATATTTGGGGGGCTATTTAACATACACCAACAAAGAAAAAGAAACAAAATTCCCACAAATAATGGTAAACTTTAATAAATAACATGTTTACAGAAATATGAAGTGTTATATTTACTTTTTTGTAACGATCAAACTTTTTTTTGTTGGCATCATTCTACTAAGGGTTTTAGAGTTCTTTTGGCGTTTCATTATTCTCAACTTTTCTAATAGAATATTTCCAAAAATTCACATTCTTTAATAAGAAGGCACATACTTAGACAATTAAGAGTAAAGTACAGTGGCTCCTAGCATAATAACATTACTAATTTACTAGACGTAAGTAAATTAATTATTATATTAATTGATTTAATTATAATACTCTGGGACAACAGGGGCGATTACAACAGCCATTGTTCTAAAATTAGCATATCTGGAATAGAGTTATTTTTTTCGTACTGTTCTAAACTTTTGGCTATCCTTGAAAGGAATTTGATTAGTATGTATTCGTTTTCTATAACGTGATTCAATATTAAATATTATTAATATATATTTAATATTTAATTTTGAATTTATTTATAAAAATCCGTCAAATGTAAATAATAATAACGTCAATACGCTTATAAAATTGGTATATTAGGGGTCATTGGCAAAACCATGAGATTTTTTTTTTCTCTGCTTAATGAAGAATTCAGAAAATTCCGTGTTTGTAGAATTATACTTTAATCGTCAAATGGAGATTTCATTTGAAAATTATTAAACAGTAAAATATATCAGTGGACGATTTTGACTGTCTCAAGAAAGCCATTATAATCTACTCGTACACTGTGAGCGCCCAGAACTCACTTCAGGGTTAGAAGCGTGGGAGTTTAATCTAAAGCCGTCCAAAGATACGCTGTAAAGTTGAGCTTAATGAATATGAAACCTGATACTTGTCTTTTCTAGATATGATAAGAGGCATTCTACGTTCAATTTCTCAATATCTATCCAATCACAAACGTTTATATGGTGAACATAAGTTAAGTGGAATGTGGAGGAATCCTACCATAAAAATAGTCCTCTCAAGAGCAATTAAACGGAAATGAGAATCAGAACATAACTTATAAAGGAAATAAGAAACTTGATATTCATTTGAAACATACTACATTATTGTACATATTTTATCTTTTTACAATAAAATCAATAAACATTATTTATTCACAGTCTTGATAAATCATGGAGTCTTACTTTCTTCTATATTGCATCAAGATGTGGAGCACTGCTTCACATAGTCAGTAAAAGACGAGGCTCCCTGATACCAGGTGAGTGTATTGAAGTACTTCCAAGTCGTGTGTGTGTGTGTATGTATATATATATATATATATATATATATAATGTTTGTTGACTGTTTTGAGAAATTATTACATTTTTGTCTATAATCAAATTGATATGTTCCAGTCCACTCTTCTGTTTCTGGCATGGACTAATTCCCTATTGCTTTAGTCTGTATTGACAATACAGATTATAGTGAGATTATGTAAGTCCATTTCTGTGACAGGTGTGAACAGAGAGGTTGCTACTTAAAGTATGGTGAGTAGAATTTCGGTTGCCCGGAAGAAAAACTAGTCCCAGTATATTTGATGTGTCCATGAGTTTGAAACTTTGACTTTGGCATCAAAAAGCAGGATGTGTACTTTTCAGATCTGCTACCAATGTAGCCCAAATACCTCTGAAATTGTCCCCGATATCAGATTTAAGAAGATTTGTCCCAGGGTCTTTTTACTATACCTCCAGAAATCCTTGAGGTTGACGCCACCGAAAAAATTGCTTTCTGTAATCTATTCATGCAATTTTCCTGATAATATATAAAAAATCTTTAGTTTCCATTGCCATTACTTTGTTTCCTGACCATCTCTGAATTGAAAGTCTCTGGCTCGGCACCTCATGAAAGGTTTGACGGGAGGTCAAGTGATCTACATGAAGCATTTAACGTCTTATTGTGGGCGTTGTACCGACCAAATAGATGGACGAGAAAAACAGTGGTGCACCCCTGTATTTCTCCAATATAAAATTCATGCAAAATGCAAACATTATAATGGCATATTATTGATTAATTAAAAAAATACATTTACTATGAAAACTATTAAAAATGGTTCTCTTCTAATTTTTCTATAGTGTCAAACGCATAGCCTTAATTATTAGCTATTTTGCCTCACACCATTATTTTTCTCAGCAGCCCAAATAAAGTTATTTCTTTATGTGCTACACTATTGACATATGAGTCTGAATTGATGAGCAGATGAAGTCCAATCTTAAATCCCGCTAACGGCACACCTGAATATCATTTACTATTTCACTGAATATTATTTACCTGGCACAACAAACTAAAACAACAGATCACCTACCACCATCCATCCCTGAAACATTTTTGTATATACATTTGACATTGAAAGAAAATTAAAGGCTTTTAGGTACATTTTATTAATCAGGCTTCTGACCTTCCCTCAAAAGCAATATAATTTCAAAACATACTCTATGAATTGACACCGCAATAATCGGCCTACATAAAGTTTCTTCTTTAATTTATATAGTTCCCCCTGAATATCTAGGACACCTTTGATTTCGTACATCTAGAATTATTCTAGATACTCTTCGGCCCTTGATTAACCAATTTATTGGCATACACAAAGGAAAATATTATTATTATTTATTTGAGACAGTGCTTGCTATATATAACTTTCATAATGGTAAATAATAACTTTCATAATAATAAATAATATTTCATCAAATAATCCATTATTTCTTAAATACTTAAAAACATCATCTATAAATTGGCTATTGCCAGCTAGTAGTCAGTTAGTATGTGTTTTACAATCAGCAGTCTGTTGCAGTAGCGACATATAGGTTCATCTTGTCTGCTCATTAAATATGGATGCCTTAGTCTAGTGTGTTCTGTGCGTGGTCGTTTAAATGCAATTTCTTCTCTTCTAAAGTGTCCATTACTTGAAGTCCAGTTGAGCGTGGTTGATTGGACTTCTCTAAGTTTACACAAGGTAAAAGAGCCCATATTAATTTATTGGTTATGGTATTTGTAAATATGTACAGCACATTGACTTTCAGTAAACCGAAATAATGTATGCAGTAGTATAAAAAATAAAACATGAATAATCGTCAAGATTGTTTTTGCTCCGGCCCAACTAGCCAACTCCAAGGCTATGAAGATGGTGGTTTAAGTATGTCAAAAATGTTTTGCAAATTAATTTCAGTAATGGACTTGGGTTAAAACATAAATAAGTTGATCCTACAATGCCCATAATATTTTTCAGAATATATATTATATGCAAAAAAATTTCGCTCAATACGAGACGAAGAAAATTATAAATGAATTTTTACAGCCAATGACGTAACCAAATCAGATAAGATATCTGAGAAAATTGAAATTTGCCAACAAGATTCACTAGACTTTCTATTAATTCAAGATAAAAATACTGAGCCTTTCCATTAGGAGTAATTCCCTTGGAATGAACCACTGAGTGCATTTGATATTACTTCATTTTGCTCGAAATAATTGCACTAGAAGTGCGCAATTGAGTGAAAGTCTACTCTGCTCCATTTTAAAATTTATCCATGTAGAGAGGGGAGGTCGTGATCGGGATTGGTGAATCCATCTTGAGATAATGTGTGTAGTGGCAATACTGTCTATGGAATAACGAGAACCCTCAGGGGTAGGTTCCTTTCTAACCTTATCACTAAACTACACGAATTCTACAACAGCATCTGATGTATTTGTCGTGTTCCCCGTCATCGGCAGCCAGTATTCGGAGAATAGCAGCTTGTAACAGAGAATGAGCTAAGAATAAAGTTGCCCGTGTTTATGAAAAGTATCTTTGACTTAATTTTTGAGTAAGTGTAGTCTTCTGCAGAGCTTTACAACTTACTTTTACCAGGCGCCACAGTTATTTTACGTTATTCTTTTTCTAGTAACCATCCTGTATATCGTGTGACTTCGCCTTTCTGATAGAGGTTCCTATTGAACAGGGCATAGAAACATCAGACTACTGCGACCTTTTTAGCTCTTTTATATTCGTTTTAACTACTATTCCTCGTAGGTACTCAGTATGAGCTGTTACTAGGGAACAACTCAACAATGTAGCTGATCAAACCGTCTCTCCCGATAATAACATATTCTAAGTTTCATCAAAAAGTATTCTGAGCCCCATGCAAAGCTCAAGTTCTGTAAACACTTCGGCATTTACAGGAAATTACATTTTAAACAAGATTGGTTATAGGTAATGTTCCGCTACTATTCAGATATTACAAATTTTCTCTTCCCCCCCCCCCAAACATTCCGCCTTCCAAAGACCGATATCAACCATTTCCTAATATAATCTTTAGTTTTTCAAAAAAAGTTGAAATCCTAAGTGATCAAATAAAAATCATGCCATTTAGAACATAAAATCTTAAATGATGACGACACTCCAAAAATATTTGCACATATCGTTCACAGCAAAAGTTCATTGATAACAATATTTGTTATTTTAATATTTATTGGATGTTGCCTCAAGATATAAAAACTTATTGTTAATTTCCCATGAATAAGAGTGCAGGTTAACTGAAAAAAAAACATTCAAATATCTCGGTTAATATTCAAGATAGAGAAATCATATATATAAATAAAACAACATTCACAGGACATCAACATTGGCATAAGAATGATTCGATACAATCATTCGGTCGGACGTTTAATAATGTAGAAAATTCAAATTTCGGAATTCCTGCCTCTAATCTCCTGGTATCATCCATTAACGAACTTGATCTTAAGTTTTATAAAAAAAAAAGTTTAAATATATATTTTGGTAACTATCAAACAAAACATGCTAGAGCGTTAGCATTCATACATATATATATATATATATATATATATATATATATATATATATATATATATATATAAGTGTGTGTGTGTGTGTGTGTGTGTGTATATAACGATTTTTTTAATAGAAGCAATACTATATAAGTAGTTTGACAAAGGGCTAAACATATGAGCTGATCTCGTTTGCTTCATCCCCTGGGTTGATAGGATCGATGAACATTTGATCATGTGGAGAACTTCAATAGTTGATTTCCCTATATGGAAATCTGATAATCCGAACGCCCTTTTGGTAATATTTTTGGGTAATATTCCAATTATTTAGCATGCTCGCCTTGATTGTTCCCATGTGGATCATGCCGTGAATAATTAGAAGCACTTAATTGAGCACGAATTCCCTCAATCTTCAACTATGCTGTACCGTTCTTTGGAGTTGTTCCATTTTTAAACCGAGTGTTGCGAAAAAGTTAGTGAATTATTTATTTTTCAATTTGATTAAACTGAAGAAATTCTTCTCCACAGTCAGCTCTTCCCTAGTCCTTGGCATTCTATAATTATACAATAAAAGGATTTTTCCTCAGGTGTCATGAAAGTCCATTAAATAAAACCAAATAGAGGCCAGATAATAAAAACAGTCACTTAAATAAAGAACTATTTTTCAGGCATAAAGGAAAATAATAGTCTGTTAGACCGATTATTTGTCAGGTGAGTACTTAGTTTATAAACACAATATGATCCTACTCAGGTCATTATCAATAATTGGCGCAGTAATTTACATAATTTAAAGAACTGAATACAATATGCATATTGCACACATTAGACATGACATTAACCGAAATTAGGCTTAATCATTTATTTAGTGTTGCTTAACATTGTTCCACTGACCTATTTTTTTTTCTGAGAATCCACTCTACCATCTATTCTTTGTCTTATTCAGCATGAGTTATAAGTAAATATATTTATTTCATAGTTTGCTGACTAAATAATAGAATTTATTACCAGTTTTGGAGGATTTCTTAAAGTGCCCTTCGATCTTATCTAGATGCCAGAAAAGAAGCCCGATTAAATTTACCCTCACTCGCATGTATATTTGTCAGTTAATACTTCAGTAACCGCAACTTTTGTTTGCTCCTTATCTAACTCAATAATTGTTTCCAAAGTATAACTAAAGATTGAGCTCGTTCATGACTGAAATTTGATCAGAAGGTGTAGGATTTTTGAAGAGTTAAATCAAAATATTCTATTTTTCTTTGGGTACACTACGAAAGAGTTTTTTTTTAGAGTTAGTCGGCTATCTGCCCCAATGCTCAAACAAGGAGATTAAAAAATATTTAAAAATCCCCAAAGGCACCCATTTTTTATAAGATATCTGAGTTTATTTGATATCCCTGTGATTGCGGTAAAGTTTACGTAGAGTAAAAGATAAATAAGACTTTCCTCAACATTTGGAACATAACTGATTAAAAATGGCCCTCCGTAACTAGGCGTTCAAGGGTTTGTTCTCACTAGATTAAATCTGATAACAATTATTAAGTAATTAAAAAGGATTAGATAGAGGAAAACATTTATGTAAGAGAATAGAGCTATAAGCTGCAAAAAGATCGATGGACATTTGAGGAAAACAGCATCATGAGTTCAACCTCAATAGCTGATTTCCCTTAAGGGAGCTAAAAATTTATTTAATATGATGGTTTTTGAAATTTTGACTTACGACTTTCGATCACTAAACAGAATTCATTCCTGCTCTAATAGACTTGCCTAGTAAGCGAATTGTTTTGAATATGTATCAGGGAGATGATATTGTCAAATTGGGTTATATTATGCTTCTCTAAAATTGATAGGACTGGGGGTTTAAAATAACCTTAATTACATTTCCATGGGAAACCATTATTATACCCACCGACAAAGAGGGCAACAAAAGTTCTAATTATTTCCGACTTCGGGAAACACCTCAATATTCTACAGTATTACAACAGAATGCCTGAATAAAATTCTATATTTTTTCGGGCCTTTAATCCATAAATATGACCAATTTGAAAGCAATAAATGGATTATTTAGTGCACCCGATTATACAATATTAATATTTCGACGGTAAACCACTATTATATCCATTAATTTCCGGATAACATCAATTCTAATCATAAATTAGTCTATTTGCTTATATCTCGGGTAAAAAAATGAATAGCAACACTATTACCGTTCATGTTACATGGTAATTGTGTTATTGATGGATTTGACAGAATGATTTACTGCATCCAATCTCTCGACTCTGCATCCATCAACGACGAGTAACACGGCTTGTACATTATATAGCTTGTGCTTTTATGGAGTTATTTGCACGGTAAAATATTTAGCCTCTATAACATCTAATTTTCATTAAAGACTATTATGCCACAAGCAATCCGATTTTTTACATGAAGTTTTTGGAAGGAAGTTAAAAATACAGAATACAAGACGGTACGACGTAATTTGCGTATCAGTCTCAGTTGTTGTTGCCACCAAGGCCTGTCGGATTTCCGGAATTTTGTCTAGTAATATGGATTCTATATGATGTGGTTAATTATAACTTGCATTGGTGGTAAATACAGCTGAAGCATTATTATCGTATTTCCTTCTATTATTTTCTCCATTTCACGGACATTCCTCCGAAATTGGTTTAGAGAAAACCACAAAAATGCTCTGGGTTAAATAGTTTGAATATATTAAAACTCAATTCTGTAAGTCTGATATGTCTGTCTACACGTATAGCACCCACACACCCTAACCTTGAGACTAAACGGGACCTTGCCTATCATGTGAGCGATTCACCTGACGTGCCATCAGTAGGTCCTTGATGCTCACCACAGAGCCATTGATAACAGCCGTCTGCTGGGATGCCCTCAAAATATGACCTAAATGTTCTGGACCATTTTTTTACAAAACTCCGTCTCGAAAGACCTTGGCAGGAAGTATAACCACAAGCACAACCACGTTCTCTCTTAGACTCACTCCCGTCTCTGAAACGCTAGCGAGTAAGAGGCAGTACAACTGTGCAGGGCACAGTTCACAGAACAAATTTCAATCACAGAAATAACTTTATGAACGATATATATGAAAATTCTGCTTAGTTTACTATGAATAACTTTTTAGTCATTTATTAATAGAGTAATCCCGTCATGAGTCAGATAATTTTAATGTAAGAACGCTTATTATTCGTTTAATTCATCTAGAATACACATGTTTGTTTTATCGTTTCTGTTTAACTGTTAACATCTGTTTACTGGTTCAATTAAGTTTTAAGGACATCTCAATTAGAGGGAATATTTTTTTTTATAATGAAGAGAGTTGACAGTATATTAATATTACTTGTTGTAACTGTTACAACAAAGTGCATTCTTACAACCCATATGAATTATTTATGTTTTTGATATTCATTAACGTCCACTTTGTGATACTACGGCTAAATGGGACTTGTCATCTATAGGTTACCACCTCATTCTGGCCTGGGTGGAACTAAGTATTTTACTTAAAGAGTTCCTCACTAAATAAATTCCTATTGCCCAGGCGGGAATCAATTAGCCTCACTTGGTTAAATCGACTGTGATTAATAGAACGCTTTAACTCGCACGGCTAACTTGAGCCCCAATTTAAAATGTATTTATTTAAAATTGTTTTCGGAGAGTTATGGGTCATGCAATTCATCTCTAATTTCATTATTTCTGGAAGAAATCAGTACTTTAATGAAACCCTTGGATTCTTTAAAGATAGGTAATTACATTTCGCACAAGCAGGAAACAATTTATTACGTCTAAACTAATGAAAATTCACTAGCACCACTCAGTGCACCTGAAAGAAAATAACATCAATAACAGACGTATCCTTGAAACATTTATGTGCGTTATTTTCATTGCATTTCCCACTACACATTATTATGCATGCGTAATAATATAATTAAGTATCTGGAATAGAAGACCAAATTTTAATAAATCTTACCTGAATAACACCACTCATTGTTCTTATGTGGTCCTGAAAGGTGTCTGACGAAGCCCGTCTCGGAAAGAAACAAACTTCGTGGGCCACTGGCAGCTGCATTAAATAGCCAAGCTCCCGAATCTGAGATCACCTTCGCCACATTGTGGGTCTCACATAAAAGAGAAAAACTACTCAATGTGAATGCAGGCTTGACACACTCCACACGATCTTCCTATTCAAACAGGCAACAATTATATCCTGTTTCTTATGTTCTTCAACAACGCCGTAGTCATTAAGCTCTAAAATGATCTATTGAAAACGACCACAGAGGTTGAAAACAAAGCAAGATGTTTATATCTCATTGAAGGGCGAAATTTAGACAATGAATAAAATATATCTAATATATAAAATTTCCATGTCACAATGTTAGTTACCGTACTCCTCCGAAACGGCTTTACCGATTTTTACCAAATTTTCTATGCGTATTCAGTAGGTCTGAGAATCGGCTACTCTCTATTTTTCATACCCCTAAGTAGTAAGGGTTGTTCACCCTTAACATTTTTTTTTTTAATTTTTGGACGAAATTTTTTATTTTTATTTTTTTATAATGTGCCATTAAAAAATACATTTACTAAATACTAAATTTTTACTTTTTTATCACCAACCCCTATTTTAGCAGATTTCCCTTAAGGGAAATCAGCTATTGAGGTTGTACTCATGACGGAATTTTCGAAATTTTTCTTCAAATGTCCATCGATCCTACCCAGGAGATGACGAAAATGAGGTCCGTCAAAACTGTATAAATATATATATATATATATATATATATATCTGTTACCGCTCTAGCGGTCGCAATTTTTGTTTGATCGTTACCAAACTCGATATTTAGTCGTTTTATGTAAAAAGAAAGATCAAGTTCGTTAACGGCTGAAATCGGACCAGTGGGAGGGGGGGTTTAGAGGGGAGGATTTTCGAAAATTCGAAATATCTCCGTTACTATACGTCGGACCGAATAATTGTACAGAATCAATCTTATTGCAAATTAAATTTACTATAAATATTGTTATATACATTTTTTCTCTATCTTGAATATTAACCGAGATATTTGCATTTGTATTCTGCGTGTGGTCACCAGTAGGCTATCTTCGGACTTTCCGCCGAGAGCTCTGGTGGCCGTTTCCATAACTATTCGTCCCTCGTGAATAGGTTTAGAGGTTACGTTAACTGTTTTTTGGGGCTAGAAACTACTGGGTTATTACGCCCTAAATAATGTTTTAGGTTTAGAGGTTTCTTACTACTACAGTTGTTATTAGGCAGATTTCTCTATTGTAAAACTTCACGTGGGAAATCTGCTTAGTTTACGCAGCCCCTGCGTGACGGACTTTTTTTATAGCCATTTTGGTAATTTAATCATTATCATCCCGCTCGATAACTGATCAATTATAGTGTTTTTAACTGTACTTCGATTAAAATTTCTATTTGCAATGACAATCAACAAATCCCAAGGCCAAACGATGTCCATTTGTGGCTTAGATTTGAGTACACCATGTTTTTCACACGGGCAATTGTACGTAGCATGCTCTCGAGTGGGTAAACCATCCAGTTTGTTTGTGCTCGCTAACGATGGGCTAACAAAAAATATTGTTCACGCTATAGCATTAAAAGATTGATGTTGTTTGTTAGTGTTACTGTCGTAATTAATATGTGATATGTAATTTTAAGAAATAAACTATAATAACTTAAAAATAATACTGTTTGGCGTTTGTTATTTTTATATTC
Source organism: Riptortus pedestris (assembly GCA_019009955.1). Lineage (NCBI taxonomy): Eukaryota > Metazoa > Arthropoda > Insecta > Hemiptera > Alydidae > Riptortus > Riptortus pedestris. The sequence continues at coordinate 106,593,721 of CM032229.1, read as the reverse complement.
CCTTATCGTTCATAGCGCTCCATGCCTATCTCATGCATATACCACATACACACTTATAATAAGTAAGTTACTTTTTGTCTACACTAGAATTTATCTAGAAACTAGAAATAATTTATATGGCAAAACAACGTTTGCCGGGTTATCTAGTAAGTTTGTAATTTGAAGTATCTATACATTTCGAAATTAACGGATCACTTCCCTTTAGAGGAGTATGCTCTAAGTGAGGGTCGTATCGCAAAACTTCGGCCCTAAAACAAGAAAACTATTCATTATTATTCTCCTTAATAAACACAACGCCATTCATTCAAATTCGTACAAGTGATCACTCTCACCAAAAGGATACATTCAGGAAGCCAACTTCATTAGATGATTTCACACTCGTTAACGGCTGAAATGGGGCAAGTGAGAGGGGGTTGGGTTTAGAGGGGAAGATTTTCGAAAATTCGAAATATTTCCGTAACCATATGTCGAATCAAAAAATTGTATATAACCAATCTTATTGCAAATTAAATGTACTTTAATTATCATCATATAGATTTATTCACAATCTTGAATATTAACCGAGATATTTGCATTTTTCAGTTTTCAGCCATCAGCAAACCGCCATTTCTACTCATGTTACATAAACAATACTCTGTTACATAATAAACCACATTTTCGAAGCTTAAATACCAAAAATTGCATTCAAGAGACCTATATTATACGAGATACATGCAAATATGTCCTGGTGACCCCCCCCCCATCTTAAGGTTTTGGACTACTAAAATTAGATTGATTGAGATAGAAATTATACTGACTCATTATCCTCACCTGTGGGGATAACGTATATAAGGAGCGCAATTCGGCAGACTCGTCATTAAGAGCAGCCACAAGCACGACAAAAATATGACCACCAGAAGAAGCCGGTTGGAAGTCCGGCGAAATATCGTGGACCACCACATTGCAGACACCGCTGGAGATATGCCGGAAACAACACCTGTGACTCATTATTAATTACTTCACTTGATACAGTAAATAGTTCTCAATAAAATTAATATGTTATATTCTGATATATTTCAGTAATTGTTTTTCTTTCGGGTGTGAGGCGGGCAGACCCGTATGTTTACATTTCTTACGCTTCCTGTTGGCAGGTTATTGAAAATGAATGAAACATATCTTATTTCCGTTTGTATTTATTCACGGTGGTGTTGTGTTAGCAGTATGTAGATTTATCTATTACTAAACTTCACGTGGGAAATCTGCTTAGTTTACACTGCCCCTGCGTGACGGACTTTTCTTTTTTTGTGTATCTCATCTATTTGGTATTTAAGCTTGACATTTCATTATATATTCGCTTATATCTTAAAACGCGTTGACTAAAACTGGGAGTTCACTGAAGAGTGGAAACCAAAAATTGAAAATATTTCTGATATTCAAGTTAGGGAAAACATGAATATACATAACAACATTTATAGGGTTGCAATAAATTTGATCTTATGCAACTTTTCGATCCAACGTTTAATAACGTAATGGAGATATTTTGAATTTTCAAAATTCGCCCTCTAAACCCATTCCCAATGGTGATGATTTCGGCTGATAACGGACGTGATCTTTAATTTTGCAAAAACAGAAAAATATAGAGTTTGGTAACGATCAAACAAAAACTGTGACCGCCAGAGCTGTAACAGGCAAATACAAATATATATATATATATATATATATATATATATATATATATATATATATGAACTGAACAAAACTCGGTATGTGAATTAGCATTAATTCTACCATGGTTATAAGCTGTACTAAATTTGTTAAGTTCCAACGGGAGTGGGGGTTTACTGAAGGCCGAAAACTAAAAAACGCCGATATCTCGGTTAATATTAAAGACAGTGAAAAAAGGTACATGACAATGTTTATAGATCTTTTAATTTGCAAAAAGATTGGTTCTATACAAAATTTCGATCAGACTCAAACTACTGGAGATATTTCGAATTTTCGAAAATCCTCCCCTCTAAATCCCCCCTCCCAATGATCCGATTCCAGCCGTTGATGAACATAATCCGTCTTTTAACGTGAAACGTTTAAATACGGAGTTTGGTAACGATCAAGCAAAAATTGCGACCGCTAGAGCGTTAACAGGCTAATACACCTCTATCTTTATATACATAATTCTAGCGTACGTGTGTATGTCACTGAACACCTCCGAGACGGATGGACCGATTTGATTGAATTTTTAAATACGCGTTCGGGTCACGTCCCGGATGGTTTAGCGCCGCAGATCGGCCAGGCAGATGGAGCAGGAGTGGGGGTCGTGAGGGAGGCCTGAAATTAAAAATAGCCGTATTTCGTTTCCTATTGGTTTTTCGGCAAATATGCACAGGATAAGAGTTGTTTACGTCGTTATTTGGAGTAACTTTTGAAATATTCACTTTCGTCGTATAATAAAGTTTAAACGAGATATACACTAAAAAAGTAAAGAGGAGCCAACAATTGTATGGGGCACCAACGATTGAACCGAACTGAACAAAACTCGGTATGTGAATTAGCATTAATTCTACCATGGTTATAAGCTGTACTAAATTTGTTAAGTTCCAACAGGAGTGGGGGTTTACTGAAGGCCGAAAACTAAAAAACGCCGATATCTCGGTTAATATTAAAGACAGTGAAAAAACGTACATGACAACGTTTATAGATCTTTTAATTTTCAAAAAGATTGGTTCTATACAAAATTTCGATCAGACTCAAACTACCGGAGATATTTCAAATTTTCGAAATTCCTCCCCTCTAAACCCCCCTCCCAATGATCCGATTCCAGCCGTTGAAGAACATGATCCGTCTTTTAACGTGAAACGTTTAAATACGGAGTTTGGTAACGATCAAGCAAAAATTGCGACCGCTAGAGCGTTAACAGGCTAATAAACCTCTATCTTTATATATATATATATATATATATAATTCTAGCGTACGTGTGTATGTCACTGAACTCCTCCGAGACGGATGGACCGATTTGATTGAATTTTTAAATACGCGTTCGGGTCACGCCCCGGATGGTTTAGCGCCGCAGATCGGCCAGGCAGATGGAGCAGGTCTCCGGTCGAAGGGCGAAGGGCGAGGTTATTGGAAATGTAATGAAATGTTAATATGTTTATCTAATGTATGTCCTTAGTGTTTAATTATGTAATCTAAATAAAGATGTTTTCAGCTGCGAGAGGTTTTCACTTTCTGACATTGTTATTTATTGTCCAAATTTATTTTAATTTGTTCTGAATGTTGCAATTATTTTCTTTTCTTTATTTATATTTATGTATTTGCATTATTATTGTTGAGGGTTTTGATTTATTTCAATTATTGGTCTACAATTGTTTGTTTTTAAGGACGTGTAGTGCGCATTCTACCAGATAATCATAGAACTAAAACGTCTTCTTTTCCTTCTCTCATAATGTCTTTTTCTTTTTGCGTACCATGTTTTCGCGATATTTTGTTTAATATTTGTGTTTTGGCAAACGTGCACATAACAAATGTTATTTTTTGCGTTATTAAAAGAAGATTTTTTTAAAACATAACATTATTAAATTTAATATCCTAATCGCTTGATATATCATGCAGGACAACGTCTGCCGGGTCCGCTAGTATATATATATATATATATATAATTTTAAACGGACCTCATTCTGTAGGATAGATTGACATTTGAGGAAAGGGTTTGAAAATTGCTTTATGAGTGTAATCTCAGCTGCCTTCCTTTAAGGAAAATCTGCTACAAGGTGTGCGTGTGTGTGTGTGTGTGTGTGTGTGTATAGCTGTAGGTGAATTGCAAGAAAGGGAGGATCAGAGAAATAGAGCCCTGCTTAATGTCATTGCTCTAGTTCTCGACGTCTTACCTATGTTTCTTTCCTTTCGAAAGTCTTGGTCGTGGTGGACGACTTAATATTTTCCTTTTAATTTTGTGTTTTTTTAGTGTATCGTACTAACAAAATCACGAGTTAGATTTGTCCTGACTTACAAAAATAATTAAAACTCACATTTCATACGGAAAAAGTGAGTTCATGGGAAAGGTGAGTAGCTGTGAAAGACATTGCTAAAAGGGAAAGAAGAATCGGTTCATTAACCTTGAAAAGTTTAATAGGGGAGTGGATCAAGGTCGAACAGCTGGGACCCACTCCAGGAACCCGTTCACTGAACCAGATCGCTCTTAATCAATCATCAACCACTTCACTTCCCTTGCTAACGACCTTTCATTACCTTCAGCCAATATCACTCCCAACACTTTATATGACATTTAGCTAGCAATTGATGGACTTGGAGGGTTTTCCTGTGTTTATTCAGCATAGGAAGGCAATTAAGAAGCAATATAAAAATATGGGGATTCTTTAGATAAATATTTAGTTGAACTGTTTGTTCCTAAATGCCAAGTAACCAACAGAGGAAATGGAAAATACTAAATACTAGTTATCATGGCCTGTTACCGATCTTGTAGATGTGGATCTCAAAGCTGCGTCCATTGCAATAATTATTTTTCATATATATACATATATATATATATATATATATATATATATATATATATATATATATATATATATATATATATATATATGGCCAATCCATCATAAATTCTCAAATGTAGTTTCTAATGTATGTGCCATTTTGTATCCATTGGTGTTTTAAGCCAGTGATTTGTCTTTAACGTCTTAGAGTAACGTGTAGATAAGCCGTCTCAATTAGCATTAGTGGCACAAAGTAGACGTTAATAAATAAAAATAACATCTTAGGGAATTGTACACAAAGCTGCAGTTATCTTACATAACGCTCTTATCTGTCTCACTTCTGAGAGTGTGAGTTAGAGAGTTGGCCTTAATCACACATGATAAACCTAGTATGGGGAGTTCGATTCCCATCTGGGTAATAGGAATTTATTTAGTTACGATCTAATTAAATAAGACCCGTATTCCCAACCTGGTCAGAAAAGGGTGGTTACCTGTAGCTGCAAAACTTAGACGTTAATAAACCATTTTTTATGTTTGTTACAGCACACACGTTGGTAGCCGTGAATACCGGAGGTAACCTGAGGGAATATAAATGTAACCTACCAGTAGTTTGTTCCTGTATATAGAAAGGCTATCATTTGCTTTTTTTTATACGGTATGTTCGAGTCCCATGTTCATCAATAGAAACAATTTCAGGTGTCCGGGTAAGATCACGGACTTAAATTTATACGCAAAATCTTTTATACGAGTTCTGTGTGAAATATATTAGTATTCTGAAAATACTTCATATTTTCGTATTTCATTATTAGGTGAAAAGTATTTCGAAAGCTTAAAGCAGTGAACAGTTTGTTTATTTTTTTTTTATTATTATTGTTATTACTTACTATAGTCTGGTGATATTGGAACATACGACTTAAGGTTTGCCAATTGAAATGAAGACCACCACATTAAGATTTATTATTGTAATTTGTATCCTTTGCTTATAACCACATTTTGAATCCTTTACTCAACGTCAACAGAATAAATTATTCATCTGAGAAATACATGCCATACAAGTATAACTTTTCTAGCAGTTACACACGATTATTTGTTCATAGCTGTTACACACGATTTTGAAAACTTTTACTTTTACAAAGGCGTTACGAACACTCCAAAATCAGTCAAAAAATAAGTTATTATCAAGAATATTGTCTCATTAAAGAACAGACAATATCCCATCATTTGTAAATCCTTGTCATCTTTCAATAATTTAAGACTAATAACAAAACAAGTCAATAGATTGATTGTTTATTAGTTTTATACTTATTATGCTATTACAATTGTTAGCAAAATTAAATTATGACACATAATTATATATTCTTAATATTTTATGGCAAGGGCCACCAATAAAAAAACAATTCTATGGAAACTTTATTGAAACTGCCCTACATGTTTTGTGGTTACTTGCCACCCCTTCAGGGGCTATCCGTTCTCAAACAAAAAAATATAAAAAAATAATAACATTAATTTAACAAGACCCTTAAATTCTGAAGTGCTCGTTTCTCTCTTACAATCGTTGCGAAATGTAAGTAGCAATCTATAATTACATTTAATAAATATGCCATTGATGTAGGCACCTATTAATACAATATCTAGAAATTTTAAGGGATTTGTTAAATTAATGTTATTATTTTTTTTGTTTGAAAAGGGATAACTCCTGAAGGGGTGGCAAGTAAGCCACGAAACATGTAGGGCATTTTCAATAAAGTTTGCACCGAAATAAATGTTTTTTTATTGGTGACCCTTGCCATAAAAATGAAGAATATATAAAAAATATGGGTCCAGAATAAGAACATATAATTATTAAAATAATATGTTTAGAAAATGTATTAATTGAATTTGGGACATTTTTACAAAGGAATGTAATAATTATTTGTTTTTTTTAATAATCTGTAAAGAAATTAATTATCTTAATGTTAGGAACTTTGTTATAGCAAACATTTATATTTTTTTAACATTTAAAGGAAAAATCTAGAAAAATCTAAATTTAACTTCATTTCATTGTCAGTATTTGCTATAATTGCGATTTGACTCATTATCAACTAGAATTATCAATCACAGTTTTATTCGGTTTCTTCTTAACTCCTCTTTAATCACTTATCTACACAAACCAAAAATTGTCTTGGGTTGTTTTTTTTTATTGCATGTCTAAATAATAACAAGGGTAATGTTTGGAATCTTGTAAGTCAGAATTTAATTAGCAACAGAACTTGAGATAACTTGTATTAAGATGCCTTGTTAATTAAATAGCAATACTACCTATTTCATTCGCTCCACATGATGAAATATGTTCACCCCCATCTGTTGGAAGGAAAGTAAAACAAACGTCTGACTGCAACGGAGAAGTGCAAGGAGAATAGCGTGCAAATTGCAGGTGACCCCATTCAAAGTGCAACTATTGCTGTGAATGACGCCCACCTAGGAGAGATGATGCACCTGGACCACAAGGCCGGTGCTTGGAAACGAGCAGGCTAGTCTATACAATGCTATGCTAGGCACATTGCTAAAATGCATATATGCTAGCTCATTCCAATTACACAACAACTAACTACACAACTGACTAGTAGAAAGGATTTTACACAATCTAAACCATTTCTATTTTAGCGGCTCTCCTTCATCTACTCCAAGCAACTCCCACGCATCAAGGTTATTTATTAGACAGAGTTGGACAAAATTGTAATTACAATTACAAGTTAAAAGTTATACCTACATTAGTTGAAATATAGTTACAATTACAACTGCTAATGTAATTAGTTATTGATAAGGGGCAACTACATTTTTCAACTAAAGTAATTGTAATTGAAATTTCACAACTTTAGTTAGTAGTTGAGAAAATCAGTAGTTCCAAAAACAACTACAGTTAGTAATTGTAACTGTAGTTGTAGTTGCAACTACAATTACTTGAGTAGTTACTTTAAGAAACTGTGCGAAACACTGACTGAAGTAGTTGAGGCTATTAAGTAATAACTACATCCAATGTTTTTATATTCAAAAGTTTATTATACTACATATACTACATTATTATAATAACGTAAAATAATTTTAATGCAAATAAATGAAAACTAACGAAAATAATATGTAATATCTCATTTATATTTTCCCCATCGAATTGAAATTAAATAATACTTTTAAACTTTTTTTTTTGTTTCAAATATCTTTTCGTCGCCGAGGACTGGTGACGCATATAGAAGACAGATTGGAGTGACCAGCGAGAGTGTCGACCGCTGGAAACAGAGAATGTGCTGAGCGTCCACCGTTCTTCTGACCATATTCTCTGCACCAATTGAACATGGCTCGTCTCAGATGATCCATTCATCACCACCATGAGTGTAAATATTTATATAGAGGTGATCAAAATATGTTCGCTCTTTGGAACGTAAAATACAGCTAATTGTCTGTATGTAGTTGTATTTATTACTCAATAACTACAGTTACAATTACAACTACTATTTGTAATTATTTTTTTAACTTCTTTTTATTTCAACTAGTAGTTGAATTTATGAATACTAAAATTACTGTCATTGCAAAACCAAGAAAATGCAACTACAGTTACCAATTACATTTTTGTAACTGTAGTTGCAATTTCATAACTAGTATTTATTAGTTGAAAAAGTAGTTAATTACAAAAGTGTTTAATTACTACCCAACTCTGTTATTAGATCCCTTACCAGATGGATTTAGGAATCTCCCTCGTAACATGGGAGTCATCTGAAGATTTTCAATTTTACAAGTAAACAATTTATTTCAAAGAAACGATAGGTGAGTTCCAGGCCTTAGACTTAAAAGTTTAATGAGAACAATGTTTAGTATTTAGGCATTAAATAAAGTGGTACATAATTTAACAGATTATTGTTAATATGAAATGAGTACGAGTAAGGTTATACTGAAAAATGCAGATATCTTAGTTAATAATCAAGATAATGAAATATTGTACATAACATTATTTATAGAACATTAAACGTTTTAATAGGTTGATCCTATACAATGTTTTGATCCAACGTATAATAACGGAGATAATAAGAATTTTATAAATTCCCACCTTCAAACACTTACTGGTCGCATTTCAGCCATTAACAAACCTGATCATTCGTTTTACATAGAAGAAATAAATATCGAGTTTGGTAACGATCAAACAAAAATTACGACCGCTCGAGCGTTAACAGACGTACACACACACACACACTTACAGTTTTGAGCGGACCTCATTTTAGCACATTCCCCTTAAGGAAAATCAGCTATTGAGGTCGTACTCATTACGAGATTAACGAAATTTTTCTTCAAATGTCCAGCGCTCCTACCTAGGTGATGACGTAATGAGGTCCGTTCAAAATTGTATATATATTTATATATTGAATATATATATATCTGTTAACGCTCTAGCGGTCACAATTTCCCTTTGATCGTTACCAAACTCGACATTTAGTCGTAAAAAGAAAGATCAAGTTCGTTAATGGCTGAAATCGGATCAGTGGGAGGGGGGGGGGTGTTAGAGGGGTGATTTTCGAAATTCGACATATATCTTCGTTATTACGCGTCGGATAGAAAACTTGTATAGAACCAATCTTATCGCAAATTTTATGTTTTATAAATGTTGTTATGTAAATGTTTTCACTATTTTGATTATTAATCCAGATATTTGCATATTTTAGTTTTCGGAATTCAGTAAACCCCACTCCTACTCATCTCATATTAACAATATGCTACTATGTTATGAAACATTTTATTTGAAACCTTAATACCAAATATTGTTATCATTGAACTATTACTTTTTGAGTTAAATGAAAAATACATAACGCACTTGGGAAATATGCTTAGTTAACACAGCCCCTGCCTGACGGATTATTTCGCCATCTCCAGGATAGAAACGATTCGAGGAACATTTGTGGAACTTTTTCAAAAATCGCGTTATGAGTACGACATCAAAAGCTGTCGCTAAATTGCTAAGAGGAAAGCGGAAAAATCCCTTTCTAACAGGATGACTGATTACATGAAAAGACGAAGACTAGGAAGCCACGAACCTAGAGTAATCTACAACTATCAAAAGCACTAACGATTTGTTAAAAGTGAAAGATAGAGAAAGGTTGAATTTTGACAATTTTCCTTAATTTCGTTATAAAACTTCCCGGAGTACTGAGGATTGCTTCAGTAGTTGATTATCCACATGACAAATGCTTGGAACATGTTTACGTCGTTTAGAGTGGGCTTATATCGGGAGGTGAAGAAATCTTAAAAAATCATTAACAGGATTGAAAGAAAGAGCTGTACCACCATTTTAAATTAATTGAAATGTAGTATTAAGAGAGTGTCTCTCAAAATACGTTTTTATTAAACATTCAAAAATTCCTCCAAATGTTCACTAAGTGTAAGTGTAATAAATGAGAACCATAACCATATCCATTCCAACTTGGAAGAAGTTCGATATTTATGGAAAAGTATAATTAATGGCTAATTTATCTCTAAACGTCTCATTTAATTATTTTTATTATTAATTGCGAGAATTTAGATAATTTTTTTTATTAAATTTAACCATTTCCTATGCATTTCCATTAAAAATATAAACCGAAAAACGTTGGCTCATAATCCCATAAATACCGTATTACCAACAAAGTAGTAGAATTTCGATTGTGATATGAAGTCGTATTTGTCTGTTAACTGACATTTTTATATTATTTAAGTTGATATCTCCCTCCCGACGATTTATCCCTCTTTCTCTGAATCTTAGCTATAACTTCAAGTGTTACTTGCCTGTGACTATCTCTTCGGTATTTTGCTATGTTCCGATATTTTCCTTTCTATATTTTGCGTACGGAATTTAATTTTCTTTGCGTTTTTATTTAATTTTAAAATACTAAAAATTATATACCTTCGAATTCGCAGAATAAAAAAAAAACAATTAGGAAATATGGAATGGACAACATAAATATTGTTCTCGATAAAAACTATAAATTGGAACCATGGCTTCTCATCCTACCAAATTTAAATTGGGAATTGAAAAGACATAGAAAAAGTGTAACTTTTTTTTTACATATGAATTTAGTAAACTAAAGTCGTGCAAACTGCCACTTCAGATTTTCTTGTGGTAATCACCAGATTTCTAGTAGTAGAGAGATGGAACAAAAACTGACGGAGGTGTTGGTTCAGCCGTATACCAAGGATCTCTCTCTGATGTACTCCCTTCCTTCAGTAAGTAGTGTGTTTACTGCAGAACTTACAGCAATAAAAGCAGCTCTTAATTTACTATTAAATGAATAAAAGAATGCTTTGATATGTTCTGACTCAGCACCCCGATCCGAGAGAAGAGTCCGATCCGAAAAGAAATACAGCAGGTTTTACAAGAATTACAAAGGAAAAATGTTCATGTAGACTTTTTATGGATTCCAGGGCATTTTGGCTTAGAAGGAAATACAAAAGCGACGCCTTAGCCTTCAAAAGCTGTCGCTGAGGGTTTGCTACTGTCAGAAGTCTGACGCTACCAACCTTCCAAAAACAATGGCATTTGAGCAATGGGCCCGAGAGTGGCATGAGTTACGTTACGCTGAAATATGCTCCGCACATTGAAAAGTAGAGTGATACCCAGTAATATCAACAAGCTCAAAAGGAGGGATGAAATGATGACATGTCGTTTTAGAATTGGCCACACGATACTCACACGCGAGTACCTATTGAAAAAGGAAGAACCTCCAGCCTGCGTTGTTTGTGGAGTGCAGCAAACAGATACACGCAAGCAAGTAGGGTGTAGAAGGTGTATGTAGTATTTTCAGGCTACACCTGGTAATTAGTCTTGTAAACAGATAAACCTGATTTTCACGGGACCGAACAAGGGAATAGGAGGGTCACAAGGACATGCAGTGGTTTCCCATTGCCTTCTGCATCAGATCATACAGCAATAAAGGCTACATGAAGGAAATTCCATTCACACCAGTAAGGGCATGAATGGAGAAAATTCGATTCAAGGCCGGAATTGTTAGATATCCATCCCTCAGTAGCCTGTAGTCTGCATAAGCTGACTAATGATAAACTATTAGCCGGTATGAGTATGCTTGCCCCACTCACATATTGTAAGTGAGCATTTAGAGGAGGAGGGAGAGTAGAAGGTATAGAGGACATAATAAAGTACCTTGGTACGACCGACGTTCTGAGTGACATACTAAGGAATGATAGTGACTGGAAAACAAGTTATATGAATTCTCATTAAGTAAGTGGCTTAATTAAGTAATATAAATAGGAATTCAATAAATGGGCACACTAGTCAATGAAATACTTGTATATCAAATTATGAATTAAGACGCTGCTTAGTATTTTTTTTTTTTTTTTGTCACAAGCTCAGAAACAGAGAAAAATAGGACAGAAAAGAGGTGCAAGATAAGCGGGAATGACTGAGGGGCGAACAATGTAGAAGGGATCTCCAAAGAAAAGGAATCGTGAAGAAAATGAAATCTTTCAGCAGGCACAAATAACTCTCGCGAGCCCATAAACAATAAATAAAAACCATACCTGATTTAGCTATTGTATAAGTGTAAACTAATCAGTTAAAAAAGGTACCATACAAAAAGGTAACCGATTTTATGAAAACAGAATTCTACATATAAAAGCACATTCTCTCTCCTCAAAGCATTTCTTATTGTCCATTCGAAAAACCCTTAAAAATTCGTAACAGCATACGTTTAGTATCGTTCGAGGTTTTAGAAAGGTAAGAATGTTGTAGAAATGTGTTTTATATTCAAATGGTGAAAGGAAGTTGAGCACGTAGGCACGAAAAAGTATATATTAATATAATGCTCACGCACATTTTAAAGTCAGAGAGAGAGAATATCTAGATTTTTCAATCCAGACCAACCCCCGGGAAGGTTGAATGTCCAGTATATTCACATGGAATAGCAATAACACCATATAGGTCTCCCTCGCCAGAGTAATCCGGTTTTTACTGTGAAAATTGTGTTAATTTAGCAATTTCCCCTCGAGGAAATCAGCTAAGGAGATTGCCCTCATTACGCGATTTGCGGGAAATTGATCCCAATGTCCAAGGGAGACGATGAAAAAGTGGGTCCCTTCAAAATTATAAATATGTATGATAATGATAAATGATTTGATTCCCCAATGTAATGAACTAGTCTTTCATATACATGAATCAGTTATATTTCGTGTGGCATCTAGAATGTAAAAGGTCGAGGATGATGTCACATAGTACATTTAATGATAATTAAGATTGTTTATAAAACACAGAAATTTTGAATTTTATATTTCACCCTCCACTAATCTCGTATTTCTTGCCTACACTCTCTCATTATAGACGCTACTTTAGATTTACATATATATTTTAAAAATGGAGTTTGGTAGCGATAAAGCAATTGCAGCAAAGCAATAAGAGCCTTAACCAACAAATATATATATATATAGATAGATAGAGAGAGAGAGAGAGAGAGAGAGAGAGAGAGAGAGAGAGAGAGAGAGAGCTTATTTTCGCCTTACCATAGATTGGATCACTAGATATTAGAACAAAATGTATTAACAATCATAACAGGTGATTTCTTTTAACGGATATCTGCCAGAATTATTTTATTTTAATTAAATGGTCCGCTTAAGTAGCCTATTCACCTTTGTAATACCTGAGTGAATTGGGTCGCCCTCTATCAAGATCTTCCGGAGATATAATAGCCTTAGTTTACTATTTTCCTCTCTAACCGAAATAAAATACTTCCTGATAAATTCCTTTTCGCCCTCTTTTGTAAGAATTTCAGTTATGTTTAAGATCTCCTAAATGTTATTCATTTACAAATTTGCAGAAATGTTTACTTTGACGATGTTATGTTTACATCTTCTTGTCTCTATGGATTCTACAGAATGCTATAGAATCGTCTAACAACTGGTTACAAAGAGATGTAAATTTATAGGAGTTTGCATCATTAGAATGATCAGTCTGCTCAGCCTTGGCCCCAAATACTTGCTATAAGAGTTAAAAGCAGGATTAGAAGGCACTGAGCAAATATGAGCTGTTTGATAGGACTTAACGATAATGGTCCAGGTTATTGTAGGAAGCGGTGAATAAGAGTCTATTCTGCTCTATCTTCTTGCATCAAAGAACTCGCTCAATTCAATGCAGCTCTCTACCACAAGGAATTCATAATGTCTATATGAATGCACTTAAATCTTCTCTCACAGAGTTGGAAAACATGCCAGATTATACAGGTACTAACTGCTACGGCTTATTAACTATATTTTATAAATTATATTATTTTCTTATTTATATTATGGTATAAAGCCATTTTTCAGAAGCCAAATTTTCAGCCAAAAGAAATAGCGTTTTGAAATTTTGGAGATAAAAAATAAATAAAATCAAGTTTCTAGGAACACAGTAGGAGTAATTCATATTATTTCATGTAAATATATGCAACATAATGAGCCATTATATTGAAAGAGAAAATCGTGATTGAATGTTTCTTAAATGACACTTATGACAGATGATTATTGACGTTTAAATCAGGTAAATGTCAATGTCAAATTCTTTGGTATTATTTATGAGAAACAGTTATGGAATGGGCATGACTTTGTAGCAATCAGTGGCAGGCATTAGTCAATTTAAGCTATCATTCATGCTCCTTTTCTTTCTGTTGATATAATTATCCTTCATCTTTGTCTCTATGTTTGGTTGTTTGTCTAACTCTCTCCCACCTGTGCCCCCATGGTTCACCCAATCATACAAAAACATTCAATCTTTCAGTATATGATTATTAAACGACAAAATAAAAATATTTTAGGTGGTAATAATTTCTAAACAGTTTTTAGGCTGTCAACAATCTGTTTGTGGGGGCTCAAGTGAGCTTTGTTGGCGCCTTGGTTTTAAACTCACTTAACAAATCCTAGAGCCGTGACCGGACCGGGCAGTAGGTATTTATTTAGTGGCGAATTCATTAAATGAAATTCTTAGTCTCACTCTGGCTACAAAAGAGAGGTAACCTGTAGATAATCCATCCCAATCAGCTGTAGTAGCCTAAAGTAGACGTTAATAAATAATAATAACTACAATTAGTTAGTGATAACGAGAGAACGAAATAGGGAAAGGATACTTGATGAAGCAGTACATGACCTGCGGAAGCAGGGTGTCCGTAGCTGGAGAAGTGTGCCTGAGATCCTCGAGGTATGGTCTTGAGTTACTACTGACAAAGGCATAGATCCGTTAAAGGCACTAACGAATATTTACAACAAAAATGTTTTAGGTGAACAAGATGATATAAAGAAACTTCATAATCAAATATTTTCACATTATAATTGTTCACATAAAACAATTACTCATATTATTTTGAATCCCTTGTTGTACATATTACCTCCCCTTTTTGTCACCTCTTAAAGTACTAGAGGTAGTGGAGCAGCCTGGTTTTTACTGGGGGATTTGAATTGCAATGGTTGGGGAATATGAATGGCGGTCTGGGGAAATTCTTGCCAATGATTTAGAATATTTATAAATTGAATAGCTATTTTCTGAGACTGTCCAGGTTGTTTTTCAATTTGTGTTCTATAAAGAAGACTGTTATATAAGCTACTTCATATAAATTTAATTATTTTTCGGAATTAATTTTGAACGATTTATCCCAGTCTCCTTCTTGACCGAGCCCTTATACTCCGTTATAATTTGTAAAAGATTTTAAAGTAATACAAATTTTTAAAGTAAAATGTATAATTACAAACATAACACTGAAAATTCATTGGTGGACCTATTTAAACAAATGTAAGGAAATAGCTGGGTTATATTTCTAAAAATACCGACCTGGGTGAGTACGATAGTAAAACTTCATTTGCTCATGAATTTGAAAAACTATTTTTATTTATTATATAGAGCTCCGCAACTATGGCGACTTGGCTCTTCTTAAGTATTGGGGAAAAACTCATACAAAAATTATCTGAATACGTTATGGGCTTTAAAAAAATTCTCTATACCTTGTAAAGTCATAGGCCTCTGAAGAAGGGCCCAAAACACGCAGGACATTTTTTATTCGTACATTTTTATTTACCATACATCCCGACGAAATATACTTAAATCCTAAGAATTATAGAGCTATTAATTACTCATGTTCTCTATAATTGGTGGTTATCTGTTATAGGTGCGAACTCCCAGGAAGGAGACGAAGCTGGAATGTTACCGATATGATGAAACGAAGCAACGACGAACTCCCCAGTAATTAGGTGTCTACTACAAAGGCCAAGGCAAATTCTCTCGAGTATAGTCTGCAAGCCTTTCTTTTGGAATAATCCCCGTGGGGAATTCCCGTTTTATAATGGCGGCAACTTCCGGAAGATGAGATGTATTGAAGAATTCTACAAGAGCCCTGTCTCGATCATCTCCCAATTTTCACGAGAATGAGAAATTTTCCAATTTCGCCTCTATTCTTTAGAGAAAGAGATATCTTATAGCTCCATGAATAGATGACTGACTGTCCATACGTAAGCTTTCATTGTTGTTACATCAAAGGCTTTATAAGTCCCTAGGTTAACAAAAACACACTAGAGAAAACACAGTGGACGATTAGAGGTTCCCAATTTAAATCTTAGCATGAATATCGCATTAATTTTAGTTGAAGATTGTATAGAAATTAAAAACTTCAAAAATGGATTAACCCCTCCTCTCTTCCTCTTTTCTATGACGCCTGTCTTCTATGTCATTCAAAAACCATAATTTTATTATAAGCTATAGAGTGAATTAAAAACAACAATTTTAGGAAATTAATTTTAAAGGCATATTACTTTCTGTAATTAATTAGGTGAATAAGTTTTCCTCTTTCAACGCCTTGAAGTTAGTATTCCATACCCCATTTCTGCAATAGCTGATTTCCTACAGAGTAGTGGCGGCTCGTAGCTAAAATTTTAGCCTTTGTTTTAAAATTGTGTAAAAGGAAACAAACATGTATAAAAAGAAAATTTATTCAGAAACTTGATAAAATCATAAAAGAACAAAGTCAAACATTTTTTGCTTACTTTAACCTAAATTGTAACAGTTCAAGCTTAATCTATTCGGTCGACACTGCGGGAAAGACAGTGCTCTCTATCCCTTGTGGAGCTTCCTGTGAGGGCATGCGCACATCAGCCAAACACCTCGCAGCTGGAACTGTGAAGCGTACAGTTCCATACAAAGATTTTTGTATCTTTTTCCATAAACTAGATGGTTACTGCATTAAGCTTAAGGATTATAATATAATGTTATATTATACAAGAATAAAGAAAGAATTAAAGAAAAAAGGCTCATTATATTAAATGTTATAGATAATATCAAGTTGTAATTGGGGGTACTGCAGTTCCACAGTGCCTATACGCGAGCCGCCACTGCTACAGAGGTATCCACAAACACAGTAAATCCAACTTTTCTTTCACCAGATCAATGCATATCAAACTCGAATTCAACTTCATTCATAACAAACCACCAGTTCTTAAAACAAAGCATTTATTCAAATTTTGAAAACCAACGTGTCATTGAGGACACAACTTTGACTCCATAACTTATTTTATATTTGTTTAAGTGACGGGGGGGGGGGGGGATTTTATGGCATTTAACAAATGTCCTAGTTTGTCCATATGATGGACAGTAGACAATAACTAAAATTGCCTTGTGATTCAATAGTAGTAGACTTAAGGCTCCTTTCCATGACAGTTAGAGGCAAATGTGGGCATTGCGTTTTATCATTTTATAAAAAAATAAGTCACAATTTGCTGTAACATGAATAATAGCAGAGTTTCTTGTAGTTTTTCTTCTTCAGCTTAATTAAACCATTAATCAAACGCATTTGATATTCACATTAAGTTATTAAAATACAAAGCCTCAAATCCAACTGGAATGCATATCCCAAGAGATGTATAAGATGCTTACTATGCCTTCACTGGAAATGAAGGTAAGCTAGAAAGATCTCAAACGTCTTCCTTGGACCACTCCAATGATGATATTGCATCATGACTTCCACCTGGCCTATGTAAATATATCAAGAATCTATATTGTAGGATCGCACCTGGAAAATCTCCTTAAATCAAGTATTACCTGCGGGATGACTTTTATATTTATAGATTTACACTGGCTAAAGTGAGAATGTTATATAATAGTATTGAGACTTCTGATCAAAATTCAAAAAACAAAACGTCATAGTTGCTCAAGTTATTTAACGTCACTTTCTTTAAGCCAGTATAAGATACAGTACCCAACTTTTTAAATGATGTGTAAGCAACTTTTACACTGGCGGCCCTGTTTTTACGGTGTGCAGGAAGAAAACAGAAATGTCTCCTTAAAATTGTTGTACCTATCCAAGAAATATTCAAAGTTGAAATGATAACAATAACGTCTGTCACTTGCGAAAAGGAATCAAGGTATTAAGCCAACGAAAGCAGAAGCTAGAGTCTCAACACCTTTAATATAGAATAGAGTAAATTCTTTTACGGTAAACCTACTGTTCAGAAAGAAGTCAATGGTCGAGTGATCAACGTAAAAATTCTGGTGAAAAGCGTTTTAACCAGAAGTGTCGGTGACTGTGTTGTTTAAAACCTAATTCTAGTTCGATTTCTGTGAACTGAATGAGAACATCTCATCCAATGTGCTATCTGAAAATAGTGGGCATCTGATACTCGCAGAAGGACCAGCCATGAAAGGAATGTTGTATTGTAAAGCTAGTTCAGATTTTTTATTTATTTTTTTTCATATACTGTAAATAACCAAATAATGTAGGACAAATCAGAGGACCGATGTACCATCATCGGCACAACTAGATAACATTTCCGTAAAAAAATTCTTTTCTTAGGTTGGAGCCCTACGCAATAAACTCTCTAAGGTAGAGGGGGTACTATGCTATATTTTGGTAAAAGGAATTTTTAGTCTTGGATTTTTAGTTATTTAAACTCCACTATTGAAATTGTGCTTCATGGATTATGAATTGTTACAAATTGCAGGTACTATATATATCCCCATACCTACAGTCTAGTTGAAGGTAAGTACTTGATTACCCTGTTTTTCTTTGGTATCCTGTTATATGTTATTTATTGCCGTCCACTTTGTGCTTCTGGGCTAGTTGGGACGGGTTATCTACAGGTTACCGCCCTTTTCTAGGCCGAGTGCAATAAGTATTTTTTTTTAATGAGTTCGCCACAAAATAAATTCTTATTCGGCAGGCTGGAATCGAACGTCTTAACTCACTGGTCATCTTGAACCCTCTCTTTGGTTTCCTTACCTTCCTTGGGATTCAGAGTGCCTGATATTCATGATATTGAATGGGCGGGGGAGATCAAGATGATAGAAGGATCAGAATATAAAAGGAGATATATAGGTGGATTAGAAAGGGATGGCGTAGTAAATATGAAGAATTCGGAATGTCCTTGGCCTTTGCGCAGATATGAAGCATGGGGGAAGGTATTGCGCAGGGTCACGGCAACAATTCTACCCCTACGTCTTCCTCATTATCATATCATCACCGTAATGCCCTCATCATGGCGGCATAATAGCTACGACTCCGAAGTACTTACCCGTCTGAAGGCAACACATAATGGAGCTATCGTCAAATTAGAACCAATCCAAATGGAATACAGGTCCTTGTGAGTTGATGCTCTACAAATAGCTTTACGAATGACTATTTCATTCCATATTGTAAGAAAAAAAATCTGAAATGTTCTTCTTTGTACTCCTATTAAATAAGATTTACAGATCGTAGTCCTGCAATTATTTTAAAATTAATTCATTTGAATCGAGTGTAATTTGGAACAAATACAAATTTTTGAGTTAAGAAAGTAAAATCTTAAATGAAGACGTCATCACACAACGTTTTTACAAGTACCTCATCGAGTAAATTCCTGTTGAAAACAATATTTGGTATTTAACCTTCAAATATAGTGTTCATTATATAACAGGGTATAGTTTATGGGACATGAGTAGAAGTGGAGATTTACTGAATGCAGAAAACTAAAAAATCCAAATATCTCGATTAATATTCAAGATAGAGAATAAATCTATATAACAATATTCATAGTAAATCTAATTTGACACAAGATTGGTCCTATACTATTTTTCGATCAGTAGTAACGGAGATATATCAAATGTTTTAAATCCCCCCCCCACTGGTCCGATTTCAGTCATTAACGAACGTGACCTTTATTTTTGTATGAAGCACTTATATTCGAATTTGGTAACGATAAAAAATAATTACGGCAGTTACAACAGTACCAGACAAATATATAATATATAAGTTTGAACGGACCTCATTTTCGTCATCTACTAGGTAGGATTGATTGGCATTTGTGGATATTTTTCGAAAATCGAGTCATGAGTACTACCTCAATAGTCGATTTCCTTTAAGTGAAATCTCCTCAAGCAGCGGGCCTACCTTCCCAATCACAGTATATTACACATTGGAGGGAAGGATGTCATGCCATCTCTAAGTAGAAACAATCTGGGAAAACACGGATTAACTACGACGTATCTCCAAGAGGAACTGGCTCACAGTGAGTCAAAGGAAAATAGGAGGAAACCTGTTAGCAGGCACAGAAAAAAGTAAGTTGTATATTAACTCGAAGATAAAGACTCCAAATTAATGCTATGGTAGAAGAGATAAAAACTACAAAGGCAAGGTGAGAAACGAGAAGGACAAATTGTCTGGCGTCTTCTGGAGGAGTGAAAACTTCAGCTCCAGGAAACTGCGTTCCAACGACAGAGGGAGCTAGAAATAGTTTAGCATTAATTAAAGCTGACAAGTATGACTGACTGAAATGATGGACAATTGTATCTATTGAGAAGAGTACCGCTGTAACGACAAATAAAAGTATACCAATAGAGGTCGGATATTCCTGTATTCCAGAGAAGAGAGAAGGATTTGAAGCCGTAGAAACAACAAAGCTTTTTAGAATGACTCTGTTTTTCCAGAACTAAATAAGAAAAAGAGAACTCTTAGTCAACAAGAACCTACTATGGACGTTGAAAAAAAACATCTAAATCACAAGTTAAAGTGTATAAAAAACTAAGCATATTAAAGGTATTTTTCAAGAGAAAGTTCAATGCCTGCTAAAAAATACACCGAGGGTAAAGGATATGTTTTGAATATTATAGCTGATAATGGGAAATCCGTAGGCAGGGATAAAATGAACTAATTGTTCAAAAGGTATATATATATATATATATATATATATATATATATGTAACATGGTCGAAAAAAACAACACCATTATATATATGTATGTATGTATGTATGTATGTATATATATATATATATATATATATATATATATATATATACCAGCGGACCCAACAGACGTTGTTCTACTTGATATTTCAAGCGATTAGAATATTAAATTTAATAATATTATGTTAAAAACAAAAGCTTCTTCTAATAACTCAAAAAACAACTTTTGTTATGTGCAACTTTATTTTTGTTATGTGCCTAAAAACAAATAGAAAATGAGATATCGAGAATTTCTTATTCAAGCCTCCCTTATAACCCCCACTCCCGTTCGAACCTAAAAAATTTAATATAGCTTATAATCATGGAAGAATTAATGCTAATTCACATATAGAGTTTTGTTAAGTTTGGTTCACTCGTTAGTGCCCAATAAAATTGTTGGCTCCCACTTTAATGTTTTAGATTATAACTCGTTTAAACTTTGTTATACGACAAAACTGAACATAACAAAAGGTACTCTAAATAACAACATAAACAACTAATAACCTGTGCATATTTGCCGAAAAACCAATAGGAAACGAAATAACGCTATTTTTAATTTTAGGCCTCCCTTACAACCCCCACTCCTGCCCCATCTGCCGGGCTGATTTGTGAATGTAAACCATCTAGGGCACCACCCAAACGCATACAAAAACTCAAATCGGTCCAGCCGTTTAGGAGGAATTTCGTGACATACACACATACAGTAGAATTTTATATATATATATATATATATATATATATATATATATATATATATATATATATATATATATAAAATGTGTGTGTGTATGTCTGTATGGGGGGAGGGGAGGATGAACCCCTGAGCCTCTCTAGTGCAAGTACCTTCCAAAACCGCTGATGTTTTATTCTGAAGGCACTATTACTCATCATTTTAGTACCTTATTGGCAACACTGCTTCACAGTACACATAACGCATTTCGGAAGTTCATGTCACCATTCTTCCCAGTATAGGCTGAAAATCTGTGCTGGCCTGTCGATAAGCCTTCCCGATTAGACACAGTGGAACAGCAGATTTCCCTTAAGGGAAATCAGCTATTGAGGTTGTACTCATGACGGAATTTTCGAAATTTTTCTTCAAATGTCCATCGATCCTACCTAGTAGATGACGAAAATGAGGTCCCTTCAAAACTGTATATATATATATATCTATATATATTTGTCTGTTACCGCTCTACCGGTCGCAATTTTTGTTTGATCGTCACCAAACTCGATATTTAGTCGTTTTATGTAAAAAGAAAGATCAAGTTCGTTAACGGCTGAAATCGGACCAGTGGGAGGGGGGGTTTAGAGGCAAGGATTTTCGAAAATTCGAAATATCTCCGTTACTATACGTCGGATCGAAAAATTGTACAGAATTAATCTTATTGCAAATTAAATTTACTATAAATATTGTTATATACATTTATTCCCTATCTTGAATATTAACCGAGATATTTGCATTTTTATTAAATTTGGGCCGATAACGGATTTTTTAATTTCCCGCCAAAAGCTAGTTCGGCCCTTTGCCGTAACTGTTCGGCTCTCGTATGGAGATTTCTCTATTGTATAACTTCACGTGGGAAATCTGCTTAGTTTACGCAGCCCCTGCGTGACGGACTTTTTTTAATCCCAGTAACCATATGATCGCGCAGTACATAACCTTCTCGCGTCGCTTGATTTAATTTTTTCTTCTTTTTTTTTTTATAATTAGTATGTTGAAACATGTTGCCCTGGCACAGAGCTACAACATTTGGTGCAAAGGCCAAGGTGACGGAGAATTCCTCATCCTTTCTATTTCCTATTCTGCAGTTGTTCGACGCACTCATGACCTTATGTTAACTTGTGTTAATTACTCTTGCATGCAATTGTTGCATTTCTCTAACGGTCACAGGCTTTGTATCCCCTGACCCCCCGATAACTCTGACGTAATTGCTATTTGTTATAATCACAATAAAACTAGTTCATATACATAGTACGTGTACCTCACTGGCCTCCAAAGAACATTTTGAAGGGATAAATTCTTTGTTATATCACGTATATGCATTTAATTTCATACAACCAATAGTTATTTAAATCATAAACCATGTACAATTACAGTGTGACGGTGCTAGTAGCCAATTTACCATGAAAGGTCTTATTCCAGGCTTAAATATTAAATATTGTTTTCAACAGTCCTTTGTTATGATGCAAGTAAATTATGTATGACATCATCAATTAAGGGTTTGCGTTCTTGACTCGATATTTTTAATTTGATTAAAACGATACTAGATATTTAACCGTTTTATCCAACACGTACGCTTATATTCATTTTTGGCCGAAAGCAAATCAGGAAGAGGGGGATGGGAGGAGCTAGGGAGGGGGGGGGGATAGTAAAGGTCCTAGAACCGAAAATTCATAATATTGAAAAACTGATTAGAAGCAATCTTGCAACAAACTATTGTTTTATACATATTCAGTCTAAGGAATATTATCCGAGCTATTCGTATTTTTTTTTTCAAACCTTCACTGAGCCCCCCACCCCGTCCACTCATCAGATTTTCACTTTACGTTATCTTAACATCTCACGTCCAGCCTAAACTCGTCGATAAGAGTTGGCAGTCAAAGAGGCTATTAATAAGCTAGCAGTCGACAAGCGTTGAAAATCTAATAAACGTCCGTCACACAGGGGCTGCGTAAACTAAGCAGATTTCCCTCGTGAAGTTTAGTAATAGATTAATCTACATACTTCTAACACAACACCACCGTGAATAAATAGAAACGGAAATAAGAAATGTTTCATCCAATTTCAATAACCTGCCGACAGGAAGCGATAGGTTAGAAATGTAAACAAGCAGGTCTGCCCGCCTCACACCGGAAAGAAAAAGTCCGTCACGCAGTGGCTGCGTAAACTAAGCAGATTTCCCACGTGAAGTTATACAATACAGAAATCTCCATACGATAGCCGGACAGTTACGCCAAAGGGCCAAACTAGCTTTTGGCGGGAAATTCAAAAATCCGTAATCGGCCCAAATTTAATAAAAATGCAAATATCTCGGTTAATATTCAAGATAGGGAATAAATGTATATAACAATATTTATAGTAAATTTAATTTGCAATAAGATTGATTCTGTACAATTTTTCGATGCGACGTATAGTAACGGAGATATTTCGAATTTTCGAAAATCCTCCCCTCTAAACCCCCCCCCCTCCCACTAGTCCGATTTCAGCCGTTAACAAACTTGATCTTTCTTTTTACATAAAACGACTAAATATCGAGTTTGGTGACGATCAAACAAAAATTGCGACCGCTAGAGCGGTAACAGACAAATATATATATATATATATATATATATATATATATATATATATATATATATATATATATATTCTGGGGGGATCACCAGAACATATTTGCATTTAACTCGTATAATAAAGGTCTCTTCAATACAATTTTTGGTATTTAAACTTCGAATAATGTGATTTATTATGTAGCAGAGTATTTTTTATGTAACATGAATATAAGTGGCGGTTTGCTGATGGCTGAAAACTGAAAAATGCAAATAGCTGGATTAATATTCAAGATAGGAAGATGTTGGTGAAGTGTGGGCACTTGGTTCAATAGGGAATAGAAAAACAAATAATAATTTCTTACATTTATTAGAGGTCTATTCTCAAGGACATTTTTCAGATTGTGTAACACCTATTGGATATTTTCATCTATTTTCTACTAATATTCTTTTTGTGCTTATGTTCTTTTCATACTTGGAATCATTATAATTTATTGTATTTTTTAAAAAATAAATTTTAGAATTTATTTTCCCCTGTATTGAGACTAGAAAACAGAAAAAAAAAAGTTACAAGATGAATTAACATTGTTGAGTCAACGGAAGGATCAAAAAGGTCAAACACCTCCACTCTTAATACTTCTTTATTACAGGCAAAGTACTTTCGGGGCGAACCGTCCCATCATCAGTGCTCTGTGACACAACATTATACTTTTAAAAACATGTAATATATATGAATAAATAAATGTAAAAGTCAACAAAGGTAGTCGAAAATTAAAAACATTTAAAAAACAGACAAAAAAGGATATAAAACGCAATGCAACACTTATGACTAAAACATTACAAATAAATAAATATTAAAAGCTATAAATAACAAAATAACTAGGAGATGGAGAGGAAATGACCTAGAGTTGGTCCCTATTGAGCCGACATCTCCGGCGAGACTGGGAGCCTACACGGACCAGGGCAGCTACTGCAGAAGACGGAACATGCCTGAGCACGCCACCCTCCCCCCTAATATTAATATTCTTATCCTCCAGCATGTCCATCCTGATCCATAACTGCTCTACTATATCCATTTTCTTCCCTTTGCCAAGGTGGTCGAGCACCTCGAACTCAATGGCATTTGCTTCATGGCTTTCGTTTAAAATATGTTTACGTACCTCCGATGTCTTGGTGGAAAGGTGCTCTTTTAATCTGCTCCTTAGCTTCCTTCCACTTTGCCCCACATATGAGCTTCCGCAAGTCAGGCAAGCAACCCGATACACACCAGACCTATCCAGTGGATCGACCGCATCCTTAATCCTTGGGAGCATAGGTTTTAGGGAGCTTAGACTTCGATAGGCAGTACGAAGGCCAACCTTTTCCAGCATGCGTCCTATCTTCTCGGAAAATTTCCCTAGGTATGGGATGCTGAGTTGGCCCACAGGATTTCGAGTCTCTCTCTCGCCTTGTTTTAACTCATCTTGGACCATCTTTGTGAATCGGCGTTCCATGACTTTATCTACCATTCTCTCATCGTACCCGTTGGCTCTTGCGATTAGTTTAGGTACGTAAACTCGTTTTGAAAATCTTCTTCCGGCGGTAGGCTTCCTATAAATGTTGAAGGAGTGAGACGGCCCTTTCCTTGAAAAAACCAAATCTAGGAAACTCAACTTCCCCTCATTCTCCATCTCCAAAGTAAACTTTAACTGCCTATGGCAACTGTTGACTATCCGTCAATAATCATTGGCAATCTAAAAGCCGATTAATAAGCTCGCAGTCAATAAGCATTGGTAATCTAAAAGCCGATTAATAAGCTAGCCGTCAATAATAATTGGCAATCTAATTGCCGATTAATAAGCTATCCGTCGATGATCATTGGCAATCTAAAAGCCGATTATTAAGCTAGCAGTCGATAAGCATTGGTAATCTAAAAGCCGATTACAATCTAAAAGCCGATTATTAAGCTAGCAGTCAATAAGCATTGGTAATCTAAAAGCCGATTAATAAGCTAGCCGTCAATAATCATTGGCAATCTAAAAGCCGAATAATAAGCTCGCAATCAATAAGCATTGGCAATCTAAAAGCCGATTAATAAGCTCTCAGTCGATAATCATTGGCAATCTAAAATCCGATTAATAAGCTATCCGTCAATAATCATTGGCAATCTAAAAGCCGATTAATAAGCTATCCGTCGATGATCATTGGCAATCTAAAAGCCGATTAATAAGCTCGCAGTCAATAAGCATTGGCAATCTAAAAGCCGATTAATAAGCTCGCAGTCAATAATCATTGGCAATCTAATTGCCGATTAATAAGCTATCCGTCGATGATCATTGGCAATCTAAAAGCCGATTAATAAGCTCGCAGTCAATAAGCATTGGCAATCTAAAAGCCGATTAATAAGCTAGCCGTCAATAATAATTGGCAATCTAATTGCCGCTTAATAAGCTATCCGTCGATGATCATTGGCAATCTAAAAGCCGATTATTAAGCTAGCAGTCGATAAGCATTGGTAATCTAAAAGCCGATTAATAAGCTCTCAGTCGATAATCATTGGCAATCTAAAAGCCGATTATTAAGCTAGCAGTCAATAAGCATTGGTAATCTAAAAACCGATTAATAAGCTCGCAATCAATAATCATTGGCAATCTAAAAGCCGATTATTAAGCTAGCAGTCAATAAGCATTGGTAATCTAAAAGCCGATTAATAAGCTCGCAATCAATAATCATTGGCAATCTAAAAGCCGATTAATAAGCTATCCGTCAATAATCATTGGCAATCTAAAAGCCGATTAATAAGCTCGCAGTCAATAAGCATTGGTAATCTAAAATCCGATTAATAAGCTATCCGTCAATAATCATTGGCAATCTAAAAGCCGATTAATAAGCTCGCAGTCAATAAGCATTGGTAATCTAAAAGCCGATTAATAAGCTCGCAGTCAATAATCATTGGCAATCTAAAAGCCGATTAATAAGGTCGCAGTCAATAAGCATTGGCAATCTAAAAGCCGATTAATAAGCTCTCAGTCGATAATCATTGGCAATCTAAAAGCCGATTAATAAGCTATCCGTCAATAATCATTGGCAATCTAAAAGCCGATTAATAAGCTCGCAGTCAATAAGCATTGGTAATCTAAAAGCCGATTAATAAGCTCTCAGTCGATAATCATTGGCAATCTAAAACCCGATTATTAAGCTAGCAGTCAATAAGCATTGGTAATCTAAAAGCCGATTAATAAGCTATCAGTCAATAATCATTGGTAATCTAAAAGCCTATTAATAGGCTATCAGTCGATAATCATTAGCAATCTAAAAGCCGATTAATAAGCTCGCAGTCAATAAGCATTGACAAATCTAAATGCCGATTAATAAGCTATCCGTCGATGATCATTGGCATTCTAAAAGCCGATTAATAAGCTCGCAGTCAATAAGCATTGGTAATCTACAAGCCGATTAATAAGCTCGCAGTCAATAATCATTGGCAATCTAATTGCCGATTAATAAGCTATCCGTCGATGATCATTGGCAATCTAAAAGCCGATTAATAAGCTCGCAGTCAATAATCATTGGCAATCTAAATGCCGATTAATAAGCTATCCGTCGATGATCATTGGCAATCTAAAAGCCGATTAATAAGCTCGCAGTCAATAATCATTGGCAATCTACAAGACGATTAATAAGCCAGCAGTCGATAAGCATTGGCAATCTACAAACCGATTAATAAGCCAGCAGTCAATAAGCATTGGCAATCTAAAAGGCGATTAATAAGCCTGCAGTCGGTAAGCATTGGCAATCTACAAACCTATTAACGGGCTATACGTCGACAAGCGTCGGCAGTCAAAGAGGCGATTAATAATCCTGCAGTCAGTAAGCATTGGCAATCTACAAACCAATTAACGGGCTATAGGTCGACTAGCGTCGGCCGTCAAAGAGGCGATTAATAAGCCTGCAGTCAGTAAGCATTGGCAATCTACAAACCAATTAACGGGCTATAGGTCGACAAGCGTCGGCAGTCAAAGAGGCGATTAATAAGCCAGCAGTCGGTAAGCATTGGCAATCTACAAACCAATTAACGTGCTATAGGTCGACAAGCGTCGGCAGTCAAAGAGGCGATTAATAAGCCTGCAGTCGGTAAGCATTGGCAATCTACAAACCAATTAACGGGCTATAGGTCGACAAGCGTCGGCAGTCAAAGAGGCGATTAATAAGCCTGCAGTCAGTAAGAATTGGCAATCTACAAACCAATTAACGGGCTATAGGTCGACAAGCGTCGGCAGTCAAAGAGGCGATTAATAAGCCTGCAGTCAGTAAGCATTGGCAATCTACATACCAATTAACGGGCTATACGTCGACAAGCGTCGGCAGTCAAAGAGGCGATTAATAAGCCTGCAGTCAGTAATCATTGGCAATCTACAAACCAATTAACGGGCTATAGGTCGACAAGCGTCGGCAGTCAAAGAGGCGATTAATAAGCCTGCAGTCAGTAAGCATTGGCAATCTACAAACCAATTAACGGGCTATAGGTCGACAAGCGTCGGCAGTCAAAGAGGTGATTAATAAGCCTGCAGTCAGTAAGCATTGGCAATCTACAAACCAATTAACGGGCTATAGGTCGACAAGTGTCGGCAGTCAAAGAGGCGATTAATAAGCCTGCAGTCAGTAAGCATTGGCAATCTACAAACCAATTAACGGGCTATACGTCGACAAGCGTCGGCAGTCAAAGAGGCGATTAATAAGCCTGCAGTCAGTAAGCATTGGCAATCTACAAACCAATTAACGGGCTATACGTCGACAAGCGTCGGCAGTCAAAGAGGCGATTAATAAGCCTGCAGTCAGTAAGCATTGGCAATCTACAAACCAATTAACGGGCTATACGTCGACAAGCGTCGGCAGTCAAAGAGGCGATTAATAAGCCAGCTGTCAGTAAGCATTGCCATTCTAAGAGCCGATTAACGAATTATCGGCAGATAAGCGTTGGCAATCGATTACCACTTAAAAAGCTAGCAGTCGATAAGCATTGGCTATCAAAGGCCTTTAAATGAATCCAGTAAGAACATCCAGGAAGATCTATGAGAGGGTCCGGACTGACATGAGTCGATGTTGACCACGAAGCCTTCAAGAAAACAAGACTTGGCTGGAGAAAGAGATATTTCGGGATAGAGACTGATGACCTAGGAACTAAAAAAATATATACTCAAACTGCAAAAAGGACAAACGAGGATTTAATTAAAGCCTTGATGAAAAGGCGTCTACACGTACTTAAAAATTACACAACAATAAATACTGAGCCTCAACTCGGTAATTCATGAGGGTGATAGTGGGGGAGGTATGAAGAAGGTCTAATCGAAATGATTCTTTTCAATAAATGACAATGTCACCGTTGATTATAGCTGTGATTGATCATTCACAGATAGTGACTAGTCACGGTGATTGCTACCTGCCAGCTGCATGTCATCCATTGTCATCCTAAGGGTGTGCACCATCTCCCATCAAGGCCTTTAATATCTCAGCTGCATGGAGCAGGGTCACAGGGGCGTACCTCCCAGCATTACTCATTCATTAGAAGCTTAGTAAGGAAATTAATGCCTCGTATCTCATGGTTGTACGCAGTGGATATCTTTGTATTTCCTGGTTCAATTCGAAGCACTGTCAAGAGAAAGGCTTACTAGATTAATTAGAAACAATTTGGTTCTTATTATAATAATTTGTTTTAATTGTGATTATAAAGTATTTGAAGGCCCTAATCATATTGAGCCCATAGAATTTAGCATGGTTGAGCCTAACATTTAATTCTATCTGCAGGGGTTTACTAATTGATTTACCACCCACCCCAACGAAAGGCGTTTTAACTCAATTTTCGAATTTACGAAAAAAAGTTCTAAAATCATTGCATTGTTTAAATGTTTCTAAATGTATTAACCAGGAACTATTCAGAAACTTATATATATATATTTCAAAAGGTTAGTCAATCACATCACAGTTACCTACATCAAATTGTCCCTACGGTTTTTATCGCCTTTTCAATGGGTTAAAAGCTAAAGAATAAACAGAGCCCATGAAAAACGGGTTCACTTATTTTTTGGCATATCATTTTTGTCCATTCGAAACTGTCCTTGTACTTTGCAGGACCTTATTTGTTAAAATTATAATATTACATTATAATTACACGGGATATTGAAATATATTTTTAAGATCAAAATCACAACCCTTTTTCGTTCAAAAAAAAGAAAGAAATCTATTTTATGTTTTCACACACACACATATATACGTATACTACATACTGTTTACTTACTAATCAGTATGTAGTTAAATTTTAAAAAAAATCGATTAGTATAGATAACACTTTTAAATGTCTCATAAAATTATCTTTGAGAGATAATATCTTCATGGTTATTCCTTTTAGAAGAGATGCTATATTTACCAGAAACATTGTTGGTGACCATTGTATGAAGTATGAAGATTATTTGAATATCAGGACCAAAAAAGCAAATATATATATATATATATATATATATATATATATATATATATATATATATATAACATTTAGTGAGTCTGTAACTAAATATATTCCAATTCACAGGTTGGAATTCATCCAAGGAGTCATGGTTATAGAACTGTACTAACAATAAGATGAACGCCTTCATATGGTTAACCTCAGCCCCACAATACATTTTAACTCCTAGGTATTTTATATATTATTCACTTACTCAAAACTCTAAATTTTGTCTGATTTTCAATTTAAATTAGGTTGGGATACATTTTTCTCATATTTCAGAACATTCAAAGAAAAATGGCGTCAAAATTTGAATTCTTGTCTGTCTTTCTACCTGCCTGCTATCAACTGACTCAAAACACTAAAGAATGGCTTGGAGGATTTTTTATGAAATTTTATATTTTTGAGTCCATTATCCCAAGTGCAACATAGTGAGTTCGAATTATCAACTAGGAGGGAGGGGGGAGGGGGTTACTTCGACGTGGAACTACCTAACGAAGTTAGAATTGGTTTTATCGAAAAAATCCTTATTTGTATTTATAAAGTTTGAAATTTTGACCTTCACCATCGGGCGCTATAGAATTTATTCGTGATTAATGAAAATGCCTGAGTAGAATTAGGAAATTGTAAATGTATTAAGGGAATGAGTATTGTTAATATGAGGAATTTGATACTTTTCCCCTCATCCTGTAGATACTTTATATTTCTTACATTCTTCTATCGTATTAAAACAGAATGCCTGAACAAAATGTTATATGTTTTTTCTGGTTGCTAAGATAACACAATCGTTTTATTTTGCCGGGAAACTAGATCCCAAAGACGATAAATTCGTCAATATTCGTCCAATAGACATTCCTCGCTTCTTACTCAAATCTATAAATATGACTAATTTGAAGGAAATAAATAGATTACTCACTGCTTCCGTTATCTAATATTTATATCTCTACGGAAAATCATTATTATATCAATTTATTACCGGATAACAGCAATTCTAATCATAAATGTGTTTATCACGCGTAAAACAAATGAATGGCACCACTTTACTATTCATGTTACAGGGTATTTCTGTTATTACCAAATTTCCCTCAAGTGAAATCTGCTATTGAGGTCGTGCTCATGACGTAATTTTCGAAAACGTCCTCAAATGTCCATCGAACCTACCCAGTAGATGACGAAAATGAGGTCCGTTCAAAACTGTGTGTGTATATCTATATATATATAAAATTGTAACCTCTGTCTGTACATTGATTTTTTTCGCGAAATTTCACGATAACTTTTCGTTTCACATGTCCTAGACACCATAACTGCAATTAGTTTCTTTGGTGTCTGTTTGTTTGTTTGTTTGTTTATTTGTTTGTTTGTTTATTTGTTTGTTTGTTTGTTTGTTACCTTTTCACGCATAAACGGCTGAACCGAATTTTATGAAACTTGGTATGTATATTACTACTAACCCAACTTAGACTTTAGGCTATATTAATTTTCTCTGAGGCGAACAAGAGTGGGGGTTATAAGGGAAGCCTGAAATTAAAAACAGCGATATTTCGTTTTCTATTGGTTTTTCGACAAATATTTACATTACAAAAGTTGTTTATTTCGTTATTTAGAGTAACTTTTGTTATATACACTTTTGTCGTATACCGAAGTTTAAAAGCGTTATACGCTAAAAACTATAGCGGGAGTCCACAATTTTATTTGGCACAAAAGACTCAACCGAACTAAACCAAACTCGGTATGTGAACTAGCACTAACGCCTTCCTTATAATAAGCCATACTAACATTTCTAGGGACGGGCAGGAGTGGGGGTTATATAGAAGGTCTGAAATTAAAAATAGCGATATTTCGTTTCCTATTGCTTATTCAGCAAATATGCCTATAACAAAAGTTGTTTATTTTGTTATTTACAGTAACTTTTGTTATGTACACTTTTGCCGTATAAGGAAGTATAAATGAGTTATACGCTAAAAACTATAGCGGGAGTCCACAATTTTATTTAGCACAAAAGACTCAACCGAACAAAACCAAACTCGGTATGTGAACTAGCACTAACGCCGTCCTTGTAATAAGCCATACTAACATTTCTAGGAACGGGCAGGAGTGGGGGTTGTAAGGGAGGCCTGAAATTAAAAATAGTGATATTTCGTTTCCTATTGCATTTTCGGCAAATATCCACATAACAAAAGTTGTTTATTTTGTTATTTAGAGAAACTTTTTTTATATACACTATTGTCGTATACCGAAGTATAAAGGCGTTGTTCTCTGAAAATTATAGCGGGAGTCAACAATTTGGAGGACAGTAAAGACTTACATAAAAAATTAATTTTATTATTAACAAATGCCAACAAAGGGTATTAACCCTAAACACTGGGACGGGTAAATGTCAAAATATTGTGCAAAGTAAAGCCTTGCTAAAAAAATTCCATCACCATTCAGTCTCAAACCAATTCCCGGGCGAAGCCGGGTATCTGAGCTAGTAAATATATATATTTTTATCTATATATATATAAAATTGTAACCTCTGTCTGTACATTGATTTTTTTTGCGAAATTTCACGATAACTTTTCGTTTCACATGTCATAGACACCATAACTGCATTTTGTTTCTTTGGTGTCTGTTTGTTTGTTTGTTTGTTTATTTGTTTGTTTGTTTATTTGTTTGTTTGTTTGTTTGTTACCTTTTCACGCATAAACGGCTGAACCGAATTTTATGAAACTTGGTATGTATATTACTACTAGCCCAACTTAGACTTTAGGCTATATTAATATTCTCTAAGTCGAACAGGAGTGGGGGTTATAAGGGAGGCCTGAAATTAAAAATAGCGATATTTCGTTTCCTATTGCTTTTCAGCAAATATGGACATAACAAAAGTTGTTTATTTTGTAATTTAAAGTAACTTTTGTTATATGCACTTTTGCCGTATACGGAAGTGTAAATGAGTTATACGCTAAAAACTATAGCGGGAGTCCACAATTTTATTTGGCACAAAAGACTCAACCGAACTAAACCAAACTCGCTATGTGAATTAATACTAACGATTTCCTTATAATAAGCCATACTAACATTTCTAGGGACGGGCAGGAGTGGGGGTTATAAGGAAGGCCTGAAATTAAAAATAGCGATATTTCGTTTCCTATTGCTTTTTCAGCATATATGGACATAACAAAAGTTGTTTATTTTGTAATTTAGAGTAACTTTTGTTATATGCACTTTTGCCGTATACGGAAGTGTAAATGAGTTATACGCTAAAAACTATAGCGGGAGTCCACAATTTTATTTGGCACAAAAGACTCAACCGAACTAAACCAAACTCGCTATGTGAATTAATACTAACGATTTCCTTATAATAAGCCATACTAACATTTCTAGGGACGGGCAGGAGTGGGGTTATAAGGGAGGCCTGAAATTAAAAATAGCGATATTTCGTTTCCTATTGCTTTTTCAGCAAATATGCACATAACAAAAGTTGTTTATTTTTTAATTTAGAGTAACTTTTGTTTATGCACTTTTGCCGTATACGGAAGCATAAATGAGTTATACGCTATAAGCTATAGCGGGAGTCCACAATTTTATTTGGCACTAAAGACTCAACCGAATTAAACCAAACTCGGTATGTGAATTAGTACTAACGCCTTCATTATAATAAGCTATACTAGCATTTCTAGGGACGAGCAGGAGTGGGGGTTATAAGGGAGGCCTGAAATTAATAATAATGATTTCCTATTGGGGTTTCGGCAAATATGCACATAACAAAAGTTGTTTATTTTGTTATTTAGAGAAATTTGCTCAACACTTCTTTTCAATATGAACTACCAGGTACCTCACCTGAAAAAATTAATTCAAATGTATGTCAATATTTTCTCCTTAATAATTCAAATCTATGCATAATGCACAAGAGACGGGAAATATGACAATATGGAGGACAGTGAAGTCTTACATGAAATATTAATTTTATTATTAACAAATCCATAGCAACGACAGGTATAATAAACTCTAAACTCTGAGACGGGGAAATGTCAAAATATTGTGCAAAGTAAAGCCTTGCCAAAAAAAAAAAAAATACCATCACCATTAAGCCTCAAATTAATTCC
Source organism: Riptortus pedestris (assembly GCA_019009955.1). Classification (NCBI taxonomy): domain Eukaryota; kingdom Metazoa; phylum Arthropoda; class Insecta; order Hemiptera; family Alydidae; genus Riptortus; species Riptortus pedestris. The sequence continues at coordinate 106,559,211 of CM032229.1, read as the reverse complement.
CGGGCGAAGCCGGGTATCTGAGCTAGTATATATATATATATATATATATATATATATATATATATATATATATATATATATATATAATTGTAACCTCTGTCTGTACATTGATTTTTTTCGCGAATTTTCACGATAACTTTTCGTTTCACATGTCATAGACACCATAACTGCATTTTGTTTCTTTCGTGTATGTTTGTTTGTTTGTTTGTTTGTTACCTTTTCACGCATAAACGGCTGAACCGAATTTTATGAAACTTGGTATGTATATTACTACTAGCCCAACTTAGACTTTAGGCTATAGTAACATTCTCTGAGACGAACAGGAGTGGGGGTTATAAGGGAGGCCTGAAATTAAAAATAGCAATATTTCGTTTCCTATTGGTTTTTCGGCAAATATGCACATAACAGAAGTTATTTATTTTATAATTTAGAGTAACTTTTATTATGTACACTTTTGTCGTATACCTAAGTATAAATGAGTTATAAGTTAAAAACTAATGCGGAAGTCAACAATTTTATTTGCAACAAAAAACTCAACCGAACTAAACCAAACTCGGTATGTGAGTTAGTACTAACGCCTTCCTTATAATAAGCCATACTAACATTTCTAGGGACGGGCAGGAGTGGGGGTTATAATGGAGGCCTGAAACTAAAAATAGCGATATTTCGTTTCCTATTGGTTTTTCGGAAAATGTATATATAACAAAAGTTGATTTTTGTGTTATTTAGAGTAACTTTTAATATTCACTTTTGTCTTATAACAAAGTATAAACGAGATATACGCTAAAAACTTTAGTTAGGCGCAGTCAACTGAACATCTGACATTGCATTAACTGCTACTAAATTATAAGCTATATTAACAAACATGCTCATAACAAAAACTGGTCCATTGTTATTTAGAGTCACTTAATATATATCTTGGTCGTATTAAAAATATCAATATTGTAGCCTGCAATTCATTCCAATTTTTGAATAAGTTATACCATTCAACCTTTTAATTTAATTTTACCTCACCATGATATATTATGACGATAAACAAGAACATTTCAAGTATATGAAGCATTTTAAAAACAAGTAACTGTTTCATGAGGAGCAAAGTATATTACCCCCCCCCCCTTCATCTGTCTTTTACCGGAACATTAATTAATCGGAAGTTAGTAATTTCTTCCTTTAATGTGTTTAAAAAATCAATTAATTCACAAAAAACAAAAGTATTTAAACATACATAATTAGACTTGAAAATAGTATCTGAATACGTATAAGGTAATGTGAGCGGAATTGAGAGTTGGAATTAGTCATGTTCTGTTGGTTAACCTGGAGCGTCGGGGAGTGGTGGGGAGACCTTCCTGTAATCTAGAACCACTCTCACTCCCTCTTTCTTAACTCAGCTGTTACATAGACTTTTTCGTATACCGAATTATAAACGAGATATAAGCTAAAACCTATAGCTGAAGTGAACAATTTTATATGGCACAAAAGACTCAACCGAATTAAACGAAACTCCTTATGTGTATTAGCACTAACACCTTCATTATAATAAGCCATGCCAACATTTCTAGAGACGGGCAGGATTGGGGGTTGTAAGGGAGACCTGAAATTAAAAATAGTGATATTTCGTTTTCTATTGGGGTTTTTTGCAAATATGCACATGACAAAAGTTGTTTACTTTGTTATTTAAAGTAACTTTTGTGATATTCAGTTTTGTCTTATAACAAAGTATAAACGAGAAATACACGAAATACTATAGCGGGAGCCAACTATTTTGTTGGGCACTAACGATTGAACCGAAATTAACAAAACTCGGTATGTTAATTAGCATTAATTCTTCCATGATTACAAGATAAAATAATATTTGTAGGTCGAAACGGGAGTGGGGGTTATGTGGGAGGCCTGAAATAAAAACTCGCGATATTTCATTGTCTATTTGATTTTAGATAAACGTGCTCATAACAAAAGTTGTTTACTTTGTTATTTAGAGTTACTTTTATTTTATACATTTTTTTCGGTAACAATGTATGAAGCAAGTAATTCGAATAGAAATATTGATATGTTCAACAATTCTTTACAATACCAACTACCAGGAACCTCCCCTGGAAAAATAAATTCAAATCTATGTTAATATTTTATCCTTAATAAACCAAATCTATGCATAATGCACAGGAGACAGGAAATATGAAAATATGGAGGACAGTGAAGTCTTACATAAAAAATTAATTTTATTATTAACAAATCCATAGCAATGACGGGAATAAACCCGAAGCACTGGTACGGGTAAATGTTAAAATATTGTGCAAAGTAAAGCCTTGCCAAAAAAATATCATCACCATTCAGCCACAAATGAATTCCCGGGCGAAGCCGGGTATCTAAGCTAGTATATATATATATATATATATATATATATATATATATATTCTTGTCTGTTAATGCTCTAGCGGTCGCAATTTTAGTTTGGTCGTTCCAACGAAACTTGATATGTAAGCGTTTCATGCAAAACTAAAGATCAAGTTCGTTAATGCCTAAAATCGGACCAGCGGAAGGAGGGAATTTAGAAAATGCGGAATATCTCCGTTATTATACTTCGGTTTGCAAAATGGTATATAGGAAAATGGTATAAAGTCAATCCTGCAAATACGAGTAAAATGTTCTATTAATTTTGTTATGCGCATAATTTCTTTGTTTCATATATTAACCGAGATACTAGCATTTTTTTAAATTTTCAGTCTTTAGTAACCCCCCCCCCCCCCTCTATTTCATCACACATTAAGAATAAGCCAATATATCATGAATCGTTTTATTTCAAGCCAAAATGCTAAATATTGTGTTCCACAAATCTTTTCTAAATGAGATACATGCAAATACGTTCTGATGACCCCTCCCCCCTACCGTCTTTTGTTCGCGGATTACTAAAATTAGAGTAATTGAGATAAAAATTATTCTGAAGCATAATAAATTACGGTACTAGATACAATAAATAGTTTTTAATAAAATTAATATATCATATTCAGATATATTCAAGTAACTATTTTTCTTTTCGGTTAAGAATATTTCTTTCTATTTATTCAGCTCTGAGAGGTTGGCTGACATGTTTGTTTGCAATTCAGACGCTTCCTGTTATGGAGGCTATTAAAATGTAAATTGACTGAAACATTTCTTATTATCTTTTGTATTTATTCACTTAATATTCACGGTGAAGTTAAATGTTACCAGTATGTAGATTTATCTATTGTAAAACTTCACATGGGAAATCTACTTAGTTTACGCATCCCCTGCGTGAAGGACTTTTTGTTGAATATCAGGGGATGATTTTGTGTATCCAATCTATATATTTCCAGGGAAAAACATTTCTATTTCAACCCACCAATGACCCTCACGCGGTTAGTATATGTGTCTATGTGTGTGGGTATTCTCGACATAACGTACAACGAAAACATCAATCAATATGGTACAATAAACGAATATTGCTAGCAATGGACTGTTCATGAATGCGTCTCATTGATTCAACTTATCCTAAAATTCGTTTCAATTGACTGGTTGAATTTGATGTATTCAGGATTTTTAATATATATAATATTAATTAAAAACTAACCAAGAATTTAAGCTTGTGTGCGCGCGTCCATGCTGGCGAGCGTATTTGTAACTGCAATTTTCATCTTGCAAGCTCAGATGGTGGTTTACAGGTTCCTCGGGGTTTTTGTACGTGTTAAATCATTCTTTGTTTCTTTTATAAGATACGAATTACAATTACTAATCAAATTCAAATTATTAATTGATAATAATATTTTAATGATCCCTGTAAATTATTAGAACTAAACCCAAATCTGATGATAACATTATCATTCAATAGTTCAACAGTTCAGTTTCTATTTCCTAATTTTATTTAGCTGAGTGGTTTTAAAGGTTCGTGGATATTAAAGTTATATTTCCATTGGTCCCAGTGCCCGGTCAGGCAACAGAGGTAACAATGGGCATTGGAGTAGCTATTTGAATATAGAAGTACCTTGTACTAGAATGTCACAATAAAACAACAATAATAACATAATGGGGCTTTCAGTGCAAGAAGTAAAAACAAATCATACTCGCAGGGGCTGTGTAAACTAAGCAGATTTCCCATGCGAAGGTTTGTAATAGATAAATATGCAACACTACCGAGAATATTAAGTGAATAAATACAACGGTAATGATAAATCTTTCAGTCACTTTACAATACAAGTTACTGATCTCTACAACGGAAGGCGGCTAAATTGTAAATAAACAGACCAGCTAACCTTGTAGCGCTGAATAGATAGACCGGGAAGACAAACAGTTAATGAAACATATCAGAATATCACATTTTAATTTTATTGAAAATAAGTTACTAAAACTAATGCTATAATTTGTAATGAATCAAAATCAGTTTTATCTCAATCACTCAAATTTTAGTAATCCAAGAACAAAAGAGGGGGGGGGGTCAAGAGAACGTATTTGCATATATATCGCATTTATATATAAAGTAAAAGTTCAATGAAAACAATATTTGGTATTTAACCTTGTAATGAAGACGTTCATAATACAACAGCTTCTTGTTAATATGACACGAGTAGAAGTGGGGGTTTGTTGAGGGCTGGAAACTGAAAAATGAAAATATCTCCGTAAATATTCAAGATATAGAATAAACGTATATAACAATATTTATAGTACATGCAATTTACAATAAGATCGGTTCTATACAATTCTTCGAGCCGACGTACAGTAACGGAAATATTTCGAAATTTTGGAAATCCCTCCAATAAACCCCCCCCCCCCCGCCTCTCACTGGTCCAATTTTAGCCATTAACGAACATGATCTTTCTTTTTACATAAAACGTTTAAATATCGAGTTTCGTAACGATCAAACAAAAATTGCGACCGCCAGAGCTTTAACAAACAAATATATATGTATCTATAACGGACCTCATTTTTGTCATCTACATGGACATTTGAGGACATTTTCGAAAATTGCGCCATGAGTACGACCTCAATAACTGACTTCCCTTAAGGAAAATCAGGAAAAAACAGATAATGCAGTAGGGCATGCTTTTCCGTTTTATTGACCATGGACCAAAATTAATATGACAAAACAATTTGAAGAGTACCATTTCCTCTTCTACTGTAAATCCTATTACGCTTAAATGGCGATAAGAAAGAGAAATTGTGGTGAGAAAGGGAGGGGGAGGTGGTTAAGAATTTCAAAACAAATCGAGAAATCCTTGAGTCATGGCTGGCGTTCGTTTTGAGTTTTCATTCAAACCTGTTCCCTCGGGAGAACCTCATAAGCGTTCGTCTGGCGCAGGGACGACAGGGGCGAGACCCCAGAGCTGCAAAGCGAGAGGACCACTATTGTCCTTGAGGAGACCCTTCCCATTGTGAATGGCACCTTACACGTGATATGTCATGGAATTTATTAACTAGTACGAATTCCCGACAATGCTCGACACCAATGCTTAATCGGTGGGGAGGTCACTATCACTCTGTTCCCCAGCTCTCCGAGAGATGGCGCCCCTGCGCAGTGGGCGGTGGCTCCGAAGAATGATGATCTTACGTTTGCATGGCCAGAAAATATTTCGGCCGTTGAATTGCTTATTTTATACTGTTATTAATATCTCATCCTTTTAAACATCTTAACTCATTGGATTACTCCTATTTTGCGAAAGTAATCTTTCTTTCCTCGGGATTAGGGCTGGGTGGTGGAGGTCCATCATCAACGGAAGGATGAAAAGGTCAAAACACCTCCACTCTTAATGCTTCATTTATTAAATGCATAGTACTTTCGGGGCGTGCTGTCTCATCTTCAGTGCTCTAGAGCTGGTCCCTATTGAGCACTGAAGATGGGACGGCACGCCCCGAAAGTACTATGCAGGATGTAACATATTAATTTTATTGAAAACTATTTACTATATCTACTATTTACTGTAATTTATAATGAACCAGAATAATTTTGATCTCAATAAATCCAAGTTTAGTAGTCCAAGAACTTAAGACTGGTGGGGGGGGGGGGTCACGAGAACATATTTGCAGGGATCTCGTATAATAAAGCTCTCTTAAAATAATATTTGGTATCTAAGCTACGAATAATGTGGTTTATTATATAGCATAGTATTGTTTATGTAACCATGAATAGAAGTGAAGGTTTGCTGAAGGCTGAAAATTGAAAAATGCAAATATCTCGGTTAATATACAAAATAGAGAATAAATGTATATAACAATATTTATAGAACATTTAATTTACAATACGATCGGTTCTCTACTCTTTTACGATCCGACGTATAGTAACAGTATATAGTATATTTCAAAAATCCTCCCTCTAACCCCCCCCCCACTGCTCCGATTTCAGCCATTAATGAACTTGATGTTTTCGTTTTACATGAGACGATTAAACATCGAGTTTGGTAACGATAAAATGAAAATTGCGTCATGAGTACGACCTCAATAGCTGATTTCTCTTAAGGGAAATCTGCTAAAAGAAATAATACGAATTGTAAGTAAATAAAAAATTAGTTATCACAGCTGTAATTTATTGGTAGTCAGAAAACTGCTAATACAGGACTCTCTGAACGATGGTGATTCTTTCATTTACTTAGGCAGTATTCCCTGGTGCCTGTAATTTCGAATGAATGACATTGTAGTTGAGAACTTACTTCTCTGCACGCCCCCCCCCCCTCTCGCCAAACGAAGCCAGTGCCTGACGAACATGGACGCATTTCCATTGAAAATTTGCAAACCAATAAAAATTCAAACCGTTGGAACAGACAGCTAACGTTCTCAGAATGAAAATATTTCCCAGCGATGAAGCCTAAAGAGTAGAATAACAAGAATCATATATTATAAAATAATTATTCATGAAAACATTCATCTTATCTTTGAGCATGAATGCGTTATATGCTATAGAATAAATTAGCTAGGAAGAATAAATTTAAATAATGAACAACGGGAAATAAAAAACAAATTTACTTCAAAATAATTGAATTAATATGACGATATTGACGGACTGAAAAGGGCTGTAATCGTAAAATAAGATGTAATAATTGTAGCCTAAAGTAGGACTTATCCCAACATTTTATAATCAAATCGGTTAATAGTGCGACCACTGAAGTAGAATGCTTAAGCGACAACCTAAACGTGGAGTACTTGCTGTTAAGTTTGAAATATCCATGCAAAGCTTTTAAATTAAATCATAAAGATAAAGTTTAATTTAAATAAATGCTTCTAGACGTACAATTCCGCTGCAATTTAAGTGTTTCATGGTTTTTAACCTCTCACCACTGGTTGAAGAGTAATGTAGATTACTGGACACTTGTCGATGAACTGAGGAGGTCACGGCAATCCAGTTTGGTTGAAGGTTCGTGAACCTACTGAGACACTTTAGAATGTAGTGCCTTGCTGTCTACGGTGAAGAGAATAAAAAGCAAAGAGGGAATGAGAGAGCGGTGGAGCATTGAGCGACTCGTCACCGACTGCACGATGAGCCATTGTCACAGCCTATTCAGCTGTCTCTACCTCGCTGCACTGCTCTATATCCTCTTTGCCGCCCTCCCATCCTTCTCACACTAATTTCAGCACTCCCAGGCCTGCACGACAACTATTTGAAACCATTCTTATCGTCAAGGCAAAATCTCACACGCCATGCCATTCAGGGCTTGTATTAGTGGGCAGCTCCTTTGCAATGGTTGCAGTTTCTTAATACCATCTTCAAATTCAAATTTAACCTTTAAATTAAACCAAAAGACTAATCAACATATTTTTTAAGCCATCATAAGTTAAGAGGATTATGACGAGGGAAATCGTGAATTCGAAATATTATGAGTCGGATAAAGAAATTGTATAGGTTAACAATATTATTATAAACTATATTAATAAGCAAATTGTTACACATTTGTTTTAATGAACTAAAATAGTGAGTTATGTATTTTTTCTCTAATTCGAATATTAACCTAGTATTTACATATTTTAGTTCTCAGTCTTCTGTAAACCCCACTCCTACTCATGCATGGAAATTTGAGCATCTAAGCCACTATCACCTCAATTTCACCATAAATTTCATTTCCTGATTTCTTAGACTTCATATTACTGGAAACAAGAATAGGCGACGTCAAATCAGAAGCTGGTTCACCATGTGGGAAATGTGCTTAGTCATCTATTTTGTCTTATATGTTATTCATTGGATATTTTCAATGTTGTTTTAGTCGGTTAGTCTTGTTTTCAGAATCTCTCTGATATGAGAATGTAAAATGAAACTAATCGTTTCCCCTTGAAAATTTGTAATCCTGTTAGATATGTTAATTACACAAAAATCATTCTAAATGGTGAATATGCAATTGAGGTTTACCATGAAATTAAGTACCTAAGAGATGTGCATGTACTGGTGTAGGTTTGTATTTGACAACTGGCCTTATGGATATGTTATGATTAAGTGGTTTTCGTTGAGCCCTTAATATTGATGGTCCTGGGTACATATTAATACATTTATAATATAAATTAGATCTAACCTTCTTCGTAGTAGGTCGTTTTAGTAAGAGGGAAATCCGCTATTGGAGTTGTACTCACGACACGATTTTCTAGAAAATTCTTCAAATATCCATCCAGCCTACCCATAAGATGGTGAAAAAGAGGTCGGTTTGAAACTCAAACGATCAAGTATCAAACTTAGGCTGAAATATACGATGAGCTGATATTTATTCCAACCTATTATTCCATTATTTTATTTATACTGTTTTCATTGAACTTTTACTATGTGAGATATATGCAAATATATTCCGCCTGGCGTCATAATTTAAGACGTTACGACTCTAAACTAAACGATGTTTTATTTGGTAATAGCATAAACTATATTTAACTGTTTAAAAAAGATTATATTGAGTAACTGCTAAAATTAGCCTTGAAAGAGTGGGAAGGGTTAGATAGAAAAAAATACAAAATTCGAAATATTTCCGTGATTATACGTCGGGTTGATAAATTGTATATAACCAATCTTGTTGATAATTCAACTTTCTACAACTATTGTTTTATACATGGTCTCTATATTTAATATATCATTATTGAATACGTACATTGTATATTTTACTGTTAAGGTAACCCATACTCCACAGTGGTATTTTATGGTTTGTCAGATATGACATATTGTATTGACAGATGGGAAATTAGAAAAAACGTAGGTAGACTATTTTAAAGTTTATAAATGTAACAGATCTCTAAGCCATCAATCAGCGACGTTCCGGAAAATATCTTAAAGGAGAGATTTTCAAATGACCAGGCAATCATTTGAAAATCTTGCCAAAGAGATTGGTCGAAGGAATAAATATCAATATCTGGGTGAATGGTGAGGTTGGATACTTAAAATAGCACATAAACTATTTTTCTTAGGATTTTTGATTGGTGGGATTGGATTTGGCGGGTATTGGACGGTTTAGCACTCCCCATACGGCTAGAAGCTACTGGCGCTATTCAACAATGTCATCGAGGCGATAGTAATAGCCCATCCCACTAGGACAGAAGAACTCTTCATCGTATGCGACGCCTCCAACACTGTCATCGTTACGGTCCTCCATTAACGCGAAGGAGTAGAGTGGATACCTCATGGCTTCTTCTCCAAAGTCTTGACCCCAGCGGAGCATAATTACTCCGCTTTTGTCCACGAATTACTCGCTGTGAAAGACGTTCTTCTGCTAGTCGAAGGACAAAATTTTCATAATATTCACGGATCATAAAGCACTCCTGAAAGTCTTCACGCAACGACAGCAGACAGCAACGTATGCACGCCTGTGGGGACTCTTTATTAGTCAGTTTACCGCTGACATTCGCCACATATCAGGAGGCGAGAACATCGTAGCAGACACTCTTTCGTGGATGGTAGCGATTAACATCCCGAACGACATGGATGACATCGCGAACGAGCTAGAATCAAACGGGAGCACCCTGAGCTTCTAAAGACCCCCCTCTAAGACTCTAATAGTTGGAAACTGTCCCATCTGGAAAACCCTTGATGAACGAAGCATCCTCTCCGAAACGTCGTCCCTACGCACCTCCTAAACTTCGGTAAGCTATTCGCAAAACTCCACAACCTCAGCCATCAAAGAATTCACGGTTTTGGTCACCTCACTACTACTCAGCGATTCTTCTGACACAACATGAAGCAGGGCATCGCTACCTGGGTAAGAGCATGCTCAGTCTGTCAGAAGTCGAGGATCCATCTTCACACGATAATGCCCCCAAGGAACTTCGCATTGATTTGAAGAAATCGGATCCCTGCCTACCACAGAAGGAAAACGCTTCTGTCTCAACATGGTCGGCAGACTATTTTGGTAGCCTTACCCGGAACCACTGGAAGACATCTCGGGTGACACCATCGCCAGGGCTTTCTATCGGGTATTGATTAGCCTTTTCTCGCTTAACATCCGACCAACGTTCGATCAGTTCGAAAGCGAGCTTTTCAAGCAGCTGACGCGAATCCTCGGTAAATGAGGTAGGACAGCCGGCTATCGCCCGTATGCCAACGGCAGCAACAAAAGATGACTCCGTAACCTCAAGACGTCACTGGAGTCACATTTCATCGACTCGAGCAGCTGAACTTAACTACTCCCTTCTTGGCAGTAGTAAGAGACAACTGTTCCACTGATATTACTTTGGGTCAGCCACTACGCCGTTCAGGAGAACTCCTGGAGATCCACACGTACAATCAAACGAGTGGATTCCTGAAGCACATCAGCTACCATTGAAGACGCTACGACCTGCACTTTATCTCTCCAGTTCAGGACGATCCTTCGTCCCCAAAGACCTCCGCAGGTGTGCCCACGTATTCCGAAGGGTCACCCCTTACGCCAACCATTGAAGCCATCGTATACTGAAAAGGAATTGAAAGACCTTTTTCCTTTACTGGACTCTGGACCGAAGACTCTGACACACAACTGATCAGCCGACGATGTCTCATTCGAAAGCCCGTCAGGTTTCTGTGACCGACTCATTAGAGGGGAATGATGTTGGAGAAAAAGCTTCAGTCGTAATCTCTCCGATGAATGTCAAACTCTGTACCCCCCCCCCCACCTTCCTTGATGGTCGATCACGATGGGTTTTTCTCTTTTAAAAATTAAAATTAATTAATGAGCAAGAAAGGCTATGATTGAGTGAGCAGTGCGTGTTTTCCGTTGCACTATTACAGGCGGGGTGTGTTTTCCGTTACACCATTACAAATAGTGCGAGTTAACCGTTTTATTATTGTGTGCGCTGACCCTGAGGACCTATTATTTTTGAAAGGGGTCAGTTTTTTATGATGTTTTTCAATAGAAATTTTTTTGTGTTACTCAGTTTTCCTTTTTGTGTTCCTGACGTCACAATCTTATTAAGATGTATCGAGGTTAGAAATTGACTTTACCTTTGAATGGTAAGAATGAATTTCAGCACCCGAGTCTTATGTAACATTATAATCATTATTTTTTAATGATTCGTTTGATTTAGTGATGTCATGGAGTTAAAACACCCCAACCATTGGGACGGAGCATTCGCTGACAACTGTATTTTAGACTCTTTGGAGTGTTTCACGCTGCATTAACGATAGAGCTCAATGTCACTGTCAAAGGCGGCTTCATTAGTATATTTGATTGGATTGTATTTCATCACTTAGCTGAAGCATGAGCCGGCTCATCTGATTGCAAAGTTCACATGATATCAGCTGAGCTTATGCAATTAGCCCTTGCTAATTAATTTTTTTCTTTCTCGGCTCTCATGATTATAATAGCCATTGTTAGCGAAGCGAAGGCGAGAATTTCATTTCTTGATAGTGATTGCTCTATCCCCTGAGCTTAGAATTTGTTGAAGATGTTTCGAGAAGGATGGATTACATTGAATTCTATGCCAACGCATGTGATGACTTGGGGAGGCTGGATAGAAGATGATCTTGACAGTGACTCAGTTTTAGTTTGTGTCCCCGGCAATCCAGGAATTACGGACTTTTATTTTTATTTTTTAGAAAACCTTCATTCTCTCATTGGGATCCCTATTTGGATTATAAACCATGCAGGTACGCCACATTATCATTTGTTCACTGCTCAGCTATATGTATTCAATTATTAACTTTTCAGTTTATAAAATCAGAATTTAATGTTGTTGTCTTATTCTAATTCTGTTCTCGTCAAAACCCTTTCAATAATACCAAAAATATTTTTTTAATCACTTCAACTTAGGTGATATTACTGCAAACGGGGCTCCAGCAGTTTTACAATTTCTTTATAGCTTATTATTTTAATTATTCACATAATTGTTGGGGTTCTATAGTTTATATATGTATATGAAAATAGATCAAGGCAGTATTTTTATTTTTAAAGATCCTATTGTCTGATAGCAGTGCCATTAAACCGCCACTGTCACTTCATTTCACATATTCTGAGTTCTGAAAATATGTGTTTAAAACTATCTACATTATTTAAATCATCATTTAAACTTGAAAAGTTTTGTTTTGATAATAGAATAAATAATACAATCTGATACCTCCTTAAACTCAGATAATTTATTGTTTTTTCAGGAACTGAGCCAGCTCCACCTAACTTCTCTCAGCCTTCACTCGATGAACACCCAGAACTATTCAATCTTGCAGGACAGGTTAAACACTTTAAAGCATTTATAAACAAATATGTTCCTGAGAACAAGAAAATATTTCTTATTGGACATTCTGTTGGTGGAAAAATCTGTGTTGAGCTAATGAAAAATGATGATATTGCTTCAAGAGCTTCTCAGGTTTGTACTAATTATTTATTACTCCTTTCTGTGGCAGCCATAGCATTTATTATCTCTATTCTGTAGAATTTAATTTGGCTTAGTTTCTGTGTGTGTTTGTATATGCGTGTGTGCCCCTCTCTTTCCTTTGTCAAATTTATAAGCTACCCTATGTCCATCAGTTTTAAACATTAAAAATCATGGTTCTGAATCTTTTGATCTTCTTCCTTCAAGATTTTAAAAACTAAATATAACTTATATAAATTAGCACATTAGCAGCCTGATGAGGGAATCAGTTAAGTGGCATATCTTCTGTGCAGTAATTTATTTTTCTTTGAAATATATTAATATTCAAAAATGTATTCCAATATATGTGTAAAGCACTAAATATAGCTCTTAAATTGGCGAAGGTAGATGTTTACTGATGTAGATCCGCCAGGACCTATAACTTAACTACACCATAGTATTATGCCAAGCCAGTCTTCCTGGACCAATATAGTCACGTCTCATAGATGTTAACCTGCTCATCTTTGTTACATTTTTCATGGCATTTCCCTTTTAAGCAGTTGTCTGTATACATTCTTTCCTTGAAGTTGTTCTTTTCTTTCAAATATGACTCCACAGTCAAAATAACTGTGCTTACGCTAATATGTTTTTATTTTCTTATTTCTAATTTACTTCTGATCTGCTTTTTTTTTTAGATTCATCTTGTATTTCCGACTCTTCTACACATTAACCAGTCACCAAATGGAAAATTATTTACAAGCTATATTCAATATTTAATCCCTGTAATAATATTCCTAGCATGGGTAAGATTTTTTTATTTATTTACAATATGTTATATTATTTAGTACTGTTCCTTTGTATTCAAATGATAGATCAAATTCTTTTGTGTTTGATGAATAACACTTGTACTAAGATCCTTTGCTCCTATTAAATTTTGTATTTTGTATACTCTGAAGGAGTAGATTTGGGATAGACACATCAACATGCAAGTGTTTATCAATCAATGTTGAACCTTCTACACCCTTCCTTTCCTTTTGTACATGCCCTCAGTATGAGACTTTCCTTTTTTAATACGATGAAAATAAACAATAACATTTCTTTCCCTAACCTCCTTTTATTTTCATATTTATCTTAACAGTACTTGTAAATGATATAAAGATATGAATTCAAATGATAAATTATTTGAAGAGGATTCACTTACAAGATATAGAGTATTTGAATCAGTTGTCTGTAGCATTGAACACATTCAACAAATAATAGAGATATATGGCTACTGTGAAAGAAATTATCTGAATTCTTAATTAGATGCAAAATTATCTAGACAGTATCCAATTCTGTCCACACATTACCATACTTTCCTTAGCTAAGTTAAAGTTTCACCCCAATAATCTTTGTTATATCTGAGTCATTGGTTTGTTACTTATCTCCAATACAGGAAATCATTTCAAACACAGTCTCATTAAATAAAATCCCTAGCTCCTCCCTGTCTATAAAATGGTGGTAACCTGTTGATAACCCATTCTGATTAAAATTAGTTACATAAAGTGTATATTTACACATTCATTTTGTTATCAGTCTTGGACTAAGCACTTTATTTTGTAAGTCCTCAACTATATAAATTCCTATTCACTTGTGGCTTGATTAATGACCTTCAAAGGACTTATATTATTTTCTTCAGATATAAATGTAAGTTACAGATTTTGCTAAACTTGACAAAACAATTTGTAAAAAAAAATTAATCTGGTAGTCGCTTTCTCTCCCCAAACCATTCATTTAATCTGAGTTGGTATTCTGGCAGGTGGAAGTGACTTCTAATGTCCTACCTACATTCATTTAATATTTGGAGTGGTTTTTGAAGAGTAATGTTTTAACAGATTTCCGTAAAAGGAAATAAGCTATTGAGGTTATACTGAAATGATTTTGAAAACATTTTTCCTTGTTCATTAATCCTTCCTATGAGGTAATGAAAATGATGTCTTTTCAAAATTATATAGACATATATTTTTCTGTTAAAGCTCCTCTTTATTCAAACCTCAAATAGGAAATATTGTTTTCAACCGACCTTTATTATGTAAAATACATCCACATTATTTAATTTGCATTGAACACTAAAGTTCATGGCTGAAATTGCATACCTGCAATTCCTGGATTTTTTCCTTTTTTTATAAGTTATTATCGTAGAATGTTATGGAACCAATCTTGTTATACATTTGATACTCTACAATTGTTGTTCTATACATTTTCTTGTAACACAAATATTAACCAAGTTATTCATACTTCTTGTTTACGGCCTTCATAAACCCCCACTCATTGAATTTTCACATAAGTTAGAAATTATGTTGTGAGAAGAATTCAGTAGTGTGTCATAAAACACTTGAGAAATCTGCTTAGTTTATGCAGCCCCTGCATGGTGACTGACTTTTTTTATTATTATATATGCTTCCTTTGGAGAGCAACATAAATAGAAAAAGATAAAGAATAGTCATTTATTATACAAGTGACGAAAGTAGATCATTTTACAACTCGAGTGAAACGTTTACCCACTCGAGCGAAGCGAGTGTGGTAATTTCACGAGAGTTGTAAATTCTACTTTCGTCACGAGTGTAATAATAAATTTTTTCTGTAATCGTGTAATACATGATCAGATCTAACCAGAATATGAACAAAATTAGGATGTTGTGAAGATTATGGTATGTTGTTGGTAGGTTATAAGCATGGTTGTAAAAGGTTATAAGCATAGTTATAAAACAACTAGTGATGATTGTGAAGTAGTGCAGTTATAAACAAGTGCAGGTTATAAACAAGGAAGGTAATTATTATTATATTTAAATTTTAAAATATATTGATTATTTCCACCAATAATTCATTCACATTTCAATTTATTTTGTTAAAATAAATTCTTACAATGTTAAGAAACATTTAAAAGCATTTAATTTCCAACTTCAAATTATTTTTTAATTTATACTTATTACTAATTAAGAAGGCAATTCACTTTCTTCACTCATTTCAGTTTAGTAAAGTTACCATTATTCAACGATTACAGAAAAAGTACTTTATTGTTATTGTTATCTGAGATAATTATTCATTATAATTACTGTTTAGCTCATAGGAATAGTGCCTCAGTTTGTTCAGCTAAACATGGTATCTGTATACTTCTGGGCACGAGGAGCATGGAAGAATTGCCACATGGAGTCCTGCGTCAAGGGCACACTCAAGTTGTTTAGGTGGGGAGCTGCTAAATCATCACTCTCTCTAGCCAAGGATGAAATGTACAAGATAAATGATCTTGATAACGAGGTTTGTAATTTTACTGTTTATATATATACAAATTTATATAGTACTAGTTTCATTACCTGTCAATGAAAAGTTGAATCAGAAATGGTTTCCCATGGAAATATAAAGATTCAATCAACCTTTAAGCAAAATCATCCCAACATTTTCTTCACATAACAGAAATGTCCTGTAACCATTATTAACCTTCGAGTGGGAGAAGAAGTTGGAAGTTAAAATTTTGAAATTCACAAATTTAAATATATGTCAATATAAAAAATATATTGACATTTATGTATGTGTGTGTGTGTGTATAAATATATATATATTTGTACATATACATATATGTATATATCCCATATAATTGGGTCACAAATATAAATGTTCATAGAAATCTTCCGACCCAACCCGTTCTTGAGTAACAAATGTAAGGGAAAACAAATAAACTAGATTTTCAATGATCTTGGAATGGTCTGAAAAATAGGAAATATATATCCCCACCAAATTTATATGACAGACAAACCTTAAGAATTTCATTTATATAGATTCTCAATTCAAACTAAAGTAAACAAGGATTTTGAGCTTCAGTACATATTGCTAAATTAATCAGTTCTGGGGAAAAAAGAAAAAAAAGTAGGGCATTTTATGGGATTGAAAAAATGGGAAACATCTGATCTAAACTAATGAAATGCAATATTCAAAATTATTTTTTTTTATTAAGCTGATGATAATTGTTTCATACCTGGGGAAACAGGTCTTATTTTATTTTAAATAATCTCATCAAGTTTTAAGTAGATATTCTATGATGGTTTAATGGCAACATTAAGTTCATTATTGAGGGTATCAATTTTAGTATTTACTCTCTTGTATGTTATTGAGGGTCTCTAGGAGACTTTGGTATACAAAACCGGTAACTATAATGTATATAGGATGGGGGGAAATATAAGAAAGTCCAAGTAGTAATGAGGACATATTGGATTTGTTTGAAGAATCTGGAGAAGACTGAAAGTTGGCCTACCTTGAATTGAAAAACTATCTGTCTCCAAACACTGTACATAACTTTTAAAATGTGACAGAATTTTTTTAAATAATCATTTCTATAATTGGAGATTTATGACCTAAATTTTAGTGCAAAAAAGAAAAAAGCATTCTTCTTTCAAGGTGGAAGATGAAGTACAAAAATACAAATGTGAAAACAAGCAAGCTATAGTTCATCCATTTTTGTCTGGTTAAAAAGATGAATGAAAATTGAAGTGTCATAGCTTCTGTATCATAGGTGTTCATCTACACCAGGGATGAGCAACACGCAACGTTTTTTGGCAAAAAATGCAAATTAAATGATGGCTCTGTTCGGAAGTACTTCAGTTTATGATCAATTCTATTCTAATGTTTATAATAAATAATGTTTTCTAAATTTTTAAAGTGTAACTTTATGTGCCCCGCTAAAAAATTTTAAAATTTAAATTGGCCCGTTGATTAAAAATGTTGCTCACCCCTGATCTACACCATAGTGCTGAAAAGTACCATGTCCTTTTAAATAAAAAATCTGATGTGGGACTTCTTTGTACTCCTTTTATATTAAATACTAGGTTAGTTACCCGTCATTGATGAACTGAAGAAGAAATTCTTTCTATAATGTAAAGACTCGATTAACTTTGCAAAAAATCATCCCATCATATTTGTAACACAAATGTCCTGATCATGTACAGTAAATATACAAAGATTCAGTTGTAATACTCTTGATATAATAAGTGTCATTTAACACAGCTGCGTTTAGAAAAGCTGTCATTTATAAATGAATCGGGATAATAATGATTTACTTTTAATATATTAAGATTGGATTAATGTCAGCATTAAGTAATCATTTTATTGCCATCTAGTTACTGTCATATTATTGTTTTATTGTGAAGTATAGAATGGATTTTAACCAATATTGACAGTTTTGCTACCGTGGGTTTAAAACAACATAATTTTCTGTCAAAATATATGATTACACCATTGCAACTTTCCGAGGACAAGTATGATAAAATTCTGCTGTAATTCAATAGAGGTATGAGGTGGTTCACAAGTTCAAATAAATCTAGCTTAAAAATATAATAGTTGCATCTTCTTAGTATTCATCGAAAAATATGATTAAATTCGGTTCAATTATTCTGCTGTAATTCTACAGAAGAGTGTTTGAGGTGAAAACCATAATCGGAAATAATTAGCTAATTTTGTTACCCATCTTGGTGAGTTGAAATAAAAATGGTTTCCCATTCAAATATAATTAATCTTTCTCCCCAGTTAATCCTCACTCCTATGAATGGAGCATAATATGCCTTTGTTGACAAAATTCATTACCAAAATAAATATGAATTACATATTCATAATGATTTATGAATATCCAACAATTTCACAATTAGCATGAGGCAATCTCACAGAACGGTAATAACTTCTAATTCACACCCGGAAGTTGTAAGTAAGAATTTTAAATTTATAAATTTAAGCTATGTATTAGGACTGAAAAATTCATTTTCAGAACAATATGTTCTGTACATTTTTCTGCTAAAATCAATATTATCAAAGATATTGATGAACATAGTTTTAACGGATGATTAAACGTCCGCTCTTGTTGGCAGTAGCAAAGTATAAAATAGCCCATTTTGACAATATTCATATTTTGGATAGATACAAAAAATTTCACAATTCTATCTAGGCACTCTCATGAATCGGTAATAAATTCTATTAAATAATCCGAAGTCAGAAGTCAAAAGATTGATTTCATAAATCTAAATGATGTTTTTAGAACTGTATAATTTATTCTGAAAACAATTCATTCTTTATTTTATTATATTTCTAACAAAATTAATATTAACAAAGATAGTGATGAATGTATATGATTTAAAGTCTAAGTAAACCCCCACTCCAGAGGGTGGTAGTAAAGTATAAAGTTGTTCTTATTAACAGTACTCATTTTTGATGCCATTGTTCTTAGAATGGTCTGAGCGTAAAAAAATTTATCCCTGCCAAATTTAAATAGAACATCAGACAAACCTTACGAGTTTTATTTGTATAATTACAAAATGATTTGTTGCACTTCATTTAAAAATTATTTATTTTGAAAGTTACGTATGATAACTATAATATATCAGATTGAAAAATGTAATAGAACATACTTTATAGATCTTTTCATGATAAATAAGAAAAGATCCGATATACCTCTTTTGTATTTCTCATAGGTACGAAACAATTTTCAATTTTTTATTTTGCCACCCTCTAAACTCCTCTCTCACTTTGTCAATTTCAATCAAAACAGAACCTGCACAACTAAATGTTACAGCAACCTAAATAAGAAATTTCAACATTATTCAGTTTTGCAAGATATACGTCCATTTGTGTATATGTAAAGACCTCATGCCAATAATAATTAAAATCAGCTCAGTAACAGTCAAAATGTATAATTCCATTGAAATCAGACAACTTAAATTTTTCAGGACTATAATACTTACTTTACTTTGTAGAAGATAGTAAAAAACATCATATAAGCTTCCTGAAATAAACATTTAAAAAAAAAATTACTATTGAAATTCCAAATGATAATAGAATGCATCATATTATGTCATTAACAAATTGAACTTAAGGACTCAATAGGACCTCCTTATACCATTCTAGGGCTGAATCCTATGTTCTCCTTGCACTTGATTGCAATATATGCTGCTCTACGATATTTTGATTCTAACAAGTAGAAGTGTCAGTTCATGTTTCAGAATTTTTGTTTGCAAAACCAGATTCTTTCAAATCTGATAATATACTCCTTCATTATTAGGTTCTCACTCTTTCACTGCATTCTCGTCCAGCATATGAAATTGGGTCAGTGTTGAAGATTGCATATGCAGAAAATACAATTGTTTTTTAATGTTTCTTTAATATATTTATAATCAATTACCTTTATTTGTTTTTATTTATTTAGTTATGTAGTTCTCATATTTTCAGATTTACGAAAACTACTATGACAGAATTTTCTGTTATTTCGCCCAAAATGACAGATGGGCGCCTCTGTTCCAGTACCATCAAATAATGGAGAAACATCCCAAGGTATATTTCTCTCTCTCCCACTCTCACACACAAACACACCCACACACACTCTTGGCGCTTGCCATTTAAGTTTATTAGTTATGCAATGTGATGAAATTAAATGAGGAAAAGGAGCTTTTTATTATATTAAATAACCTACACAGTTTCAGTTTGTCACATAATTATATCTTATTATGTTATAATTAATTATATCGTATTATGTTATATGATCAAATAACTGGCTTGCTTCAACTCCTAAAGCCCAAGATACTTTTTTATTCTTTCCATCGAGTAATATATTTCATTATAGAAAAATATGTTTTATACTTCATTTTTCTATTGAGAGAAAAAATATTGTCACTTGAATTTGGTTTAAAACTCTATACTTGTATATGCAAGGCCTGACTAATTTGTTTTCAAAACTTCTATACAATAACATGTTATATCATCAATATTGCACGAGTTAGCCCTGGGCTTCGAATGGATTATTCAACAGATAATGGCTAATGGTAAGTGGACTACTAGTATAGCTTTAATTATATGATGAGATGGTCATGCATTATAAATTCTTTATGGGAGTATTAAGTAAAACAACATAATTATATACTTTTTTTTTTGTTTTTTGACTCAAGTAATTCCTCTATAAAAATAGATATATAAATATGACTAAGGATTTCTGAAGTTATTATTATTAAATCTTATCCAGCTATGATGATACACACCTTTATTAAATGATGGCATTGCTTTAAAAACAATAATGTATTAGCTTTAAACTGAATTTATTTCATTTACAAAATAATTATTGTGACCCTCATATAGTTATTTCTACTCATTTACTGGTTACCACCAATTAATCTCATACTTTTACTTGTATAACACAAAGAAGACTTTCTCATTTATACTACTTTAAGATATTGTATAATTAATCTTTTTTTTTTTTTTTATTAAGTATATAAAAAAGATTTTAAAAAATAATATAATTAAATGTCATTATAGCTGTGGTATTAAATAAATTAATTAATAATATTCTGTACCAAACCACAAAGAATTTACACTTAAAAATATAAATATATGAAAATTTGAAAACATTTAGACAACATATTCAGACAAGGCGTAGAGAATTGAAGTGTTCATTCATTTTAAACACTATTATCTATTAACGTCCACTTTTTGCTACTAATGCTAATTTGAGACGGGTTATCTACAGGTTACCACCCTTTTCTAGTCAGGGTAGGCCTAAGGATTTTATTTAATGAGTTCAGCTCTAATAAATCCTATTAGCCAGGTTGAGTATTTAACTCTTGACTCAAGCTTTAACAAGATAAATTGAGACCATCGCCTTAGCTCACAAGGCTATCCGAGCCCCCGTTCATTTTAAATAAATACAAAATCATGAGACATCTTTCAGGAATTGGATCCTTTCCCTGGATGAAAATCAGTGACCCTCCCCACCCACCTAAACCTTGCTAATTTAAGTAAACCGTGTATGTTTTAAATATATAATTTTGTTTAGAAAATTGATAGCATTTTATTTTTTATTCAAGCTAAAATTAATTTAAATAAAGTAAAAGTAAATGTATAGCCTTGAAGCCAATCAAATATTAGCGATAATATATAATTTTACTCCTTAAAATAATCATAAATGTCTTTGTTAGTATGCCATACATTGAAAATTATTGTATTTTGAAATTTGTTCATCAAGTTATTTACTATTTGTTCTGAGCATTTCCTTTCTTCAGCTCAAATGTTTATAGAATTATATGTTTTGTTCTCACCATATTTACATCCCTCTATCTCTTAATTTTCACAATAAGCTAAGCCATCATAATATTTAATATTTTATGCACTGACAGTGATTTAGATGGCCTTCTCATAACTTGTGTGTAACATTCAAGTGATGGCCCAGCCATGCAGAATTATTGCTCTTCCCTCTATGAATTATGTCCCTCATTCATGATGCATAAATTAAAATGAATGAAGAAAGTATATCATGAAATTGCAGATGGGAAATCTGTTTAATTTATGGATTCCCTCAGAAACTAGTCTTTTTTCTTATCAAAACATTGGGCAGAGCATAAGGCAACACTTAGAACTAATTGATTTATACTGCTATTTATTGAAATATAATTCACTTCAGCAAAAATAATTTTAACATTTTTCCAGATCCAAGGAGTGATCCTCGACAGCAAGTTTACTCATTCATTTGTCCTCACTACTCCAGTTGACATGGCTCAAGTCCTAGCAAAAAATATCGAGACAAAACTCAAGAATTAGTTTTATGCAATTATGATATCCATAGGCTTTGCTCACGATTTTAACAGTTACACCTTTCCATATGTTTTGGAATTGCTTGAAAAGCACTGTAGATTTGATTTTTAGAATGGATGTGTATTATACACAGTAGTAAGACTTTTTGATTTAGAATATTTATACATATCCAATAGTATTTATTATTATTTGGTTATTAGCGTTTCGATATTTATAAAGAGGCTTAGTTTAATTTTATAGGCTTAACCAAAGACATATTTGGGAGTAAAATGAATAGATTTTAAAATATATTTTATAGACTTTTAGTGAAAGTTCCTTACCTTTGGTTTTTTTTTAATTTTGTATGTTAAAAATATAGTGGTATGTATACTTTTTTTTAAACTGCTTTGTGGTAGAGGGTTTCTTATGGAGTACCAACTGGGTTCCTAGACTCTAATTACATACATCATTGTTGTTTGATATGTGATATTTCCTCTCAATTTATTATTATGTCAATATATAATTATTTTTATATTTAGCAGTAAGCTACTGTCATTTATTGTCAAAAAATAAAAGTAATTAGTTTAATACTAAACTGATTCTTTATTATCTACAGTTTAGACATTCCATTTTACAGGACATATAAATCATTCTTGATATACAAAATGTTTTCCTCTACACCACGAAAGTAAGTAAATGAAATCTGAATATTGTTATAGGTCATAGCCTTTTAGCAGATTTCCCTTAAGGGAAATCAGTTATTGAGGTTATACTCATGACGCGATAATAGGGAAAATAGGGTCTGTTCAAAACTGTATGTATATATATATATATATATATGATGTTGTTTTTTTTGGAGGTTTGGTCAATGTTGGTGAAAGAAACTTCTTAGTTTATGCTTATATTTTGCGAATTTTATTTTCTCTTCTTCAGAGCAAGACTAAAGATACTTAAAAATTACTATACATATTGCACTAGAGTTACTGTAACCAGGGGAAATCTGCTTAGTTAACGCAACCCTAACAACCCTTGTGTGTCAGACTTTTTTGAATTAATTAAGATTTCAAAGGCTTGTCTCGTATTACCTGGCTGTACAGACACATGTTGATTTGCTGGCTAATCAACCACTCTTTCTTAGCCACCTCTACAAACCAATATTGCTCTAATAGTAGTATTCTTGTTTGTAAAGCAAGAAGACCTGGATCCACGATCCTGCCAATTTAAGCATTTTTTTATTCAGGAAAATGATATTAAATATTATTTGCAGTAATAAATA
Source organism: Riptortus pedestris (assembly GCA_019009955.1). Classification (NCBI taxonomy): domain Eukaryota; kingdom Metazoa; phylum Arthropoda; class Insecta; order Hemiptera; family Alydidae; genus Riptortus; species Riptortus pedestris. The sequence goes on along the minus strand of CM032229.1, from coordinate 106,535,639 downwards.
TTAATGTGTATTATACATAAATAAAAGCAATCCCCCCCCCCTTTAATTGTAAGAAAAGTACACGCCTTACATGTTTTTTGGTCTAAATAACACTTCTTCCTCCATTTCCTCCTCATACCCCTTAACAACTGTCAATCATTTTTAAAATCACAAAAACCATTTAATCTCTGCACAGTTGTAACCAGAGCTTACCACAGAAGGCCTTCATAAATGAAGCAGATTTCCCACGTGATGAAAAGTAGAGTTGAGAATCTTAAATTCTATGCGCAGAAGGCACAAAATCAGGACTTATTCTAAAGGAGAGAGGCTCCCTTAGAATAACTCCTGATATTTACGCTGGGCAGAAGTATATAGTAATATGATACCTCAATAGGAATATTTCACGAGTATGATACAGAAACATACAAATAAGTCCTTTATTATTGCAGTTAGAGAAAATGTGCATAAACACAATCAGCTATATGTCAACAATAAATACCATGTTACTTTATATTTCCTATCTGACAAATATTAAGGAGATATTTACCATTTTATATTTCTCCCCATCTCTAAACATTGAAATTACAATCATTACGTATCTAGTCTTCATTCATGTGCCTTAATTCATTATCAATTTTAGCAGATTTTGAGGCTGTATTCATAACATGAACCTTTAAAACTTTTTTCTAATGTCCATCATTCCTACCTTGATGATGAAAATGAGTTCTGTCCAAATATATATATATATATATATATATATATATATATAGTACCTGAGATAGCAAGTGTAGAACTGATAATTGATTTTAACCCTTTCCTTGTGCGAAGCCACTATAGTGGCTTGATTCAAGGAAATATGATAGGCTTGATTAAAGGGTTAATATTATTGATTTAACCTATCAACTAATTATTACTAATATTATCGCTTTTGAGTGTTTTCTCTTAAGAGACAAGAACTTAATTTCCTGTTGAGAAATTGTAATGAATAGCATATGAAGGGTCAGGGGGAAAAAAGATGAAAGTGACCAAAAAGTGATTTCGAGAAAAATGAAAAACAAAGTTTGATTTCTATTAATTCCTTTTGTAATATAATCATATTTTTTTTTTTAGTGTATCAATTCCTAATAGATATTAGTAATCAATATATGCAGTTCCTTGTAGCTCCTAGGTGAAATGATGAAGGTGAAAAAAAAAACTAATGAACAACTTATATTTTACTGACAATGAACAAAACATTTTATGAAAATTTATTCATCTGGGTAATCCAGGGATACATTCATCGTGAACAGCTGCTGGATTTATGGTGGGCAAATACTCAAAGAACGCCTTCGCAGCAGGGTTAACCAAACATTTTTTTAGTTGTTGCAAGTCGTTGAACTTTGGTTGAGAAATCGGCAATGGTCCATCATACAGGTTAGTTAAAGGTCTACGTGGAGCAGGACGTTTTCTTGTGTTTTCCCCCCTTTTTGGTGGTTTCCAAAGGATTTCAGCGTCAATGTAACAACCAGAAAAAGTGTTTCGGTGAAAAAAGTTCTGAAGGATGTTCATTCATGACCTTTAAACAACGCACGGGCCTAGTGGGAAAGGGACAATTTTTCAAGTACATAGGATTCAAGAATTCTGTCCATGTCTTGAAACGTTCTTGCTGGCAGTTGATCAGAGCAAAGGGCGACGGCCTCTCTCTGCTATTTCTTATAACATCCCTCCATTCGTTGGGCAACTCAACGTAAGTCTGCTGGTTGATGTAACTCATGTTTTTATCACATTCGAGGTATGAATTTGATAAAAATGGGAAAATATACTTCAACACTGTCGAAACGATGCTTCTCAGTCACTAAATGATGAAGGTAACGAATTAGGGTATAATTTTTATTCTGCCCAGCACAAGAATCGCAAAATATCGCTTGTGACATACATCTATTTTCCCCCTTACCCCGAATCTTTTTATGCACATTTCGGTCGATTCTCATCTTTTTTCCACTTGTTGTTCTACCAGATGATATTACTCCTTCATAGCCCCTTGATAGCGCTAATATCTTAAAATCGACGAAAAAATGACTTTCATCTTTTTTCCCCCTGGCCCTTCATATACCTCAGGATCTGTACCATATAGGGCTTCTGAAGAAAATCAGGAGATGGCAATTTGGAATAAGAAGAGGACATTATTGATTAAAATGATCCTTCGGCTTTTTTCTCAATATTCTAAAAACTATAGGACATACAGGTAAGGCCATTAGCCTCTATGGCATAAAAATCTAATTTTCTCAATTACAATCTAATTATCTCATTTCCCGCCATAAAATATTGTACATGGTCTCAATTAAAGGATAATTTAATGTACTACAATATTTTTAAAAAAGACTTTCCCGATTCATTTCATCGGGGAGGAGAAAATAAAGGATTCCTCCAAGAATTTTTTTTTGCAATTTATGGCTTAAAGAAGCATTGGATTAAATATTTTAATTGGAGTAAATTAGTTTTAGAATCAGATTTTCTATAAGAATCCGTCTTGAAAAAAATATACCATTCTATTGAAAATTCCAAAATTAAGTGTACTAGTGAAATTTACAGAGATATTAATATCTGGAAAAATAGATCATAATTTATAACAATGACCCTCTAAGTTTCATTCTCCCCTGTGAGAGTGAGCGTGTGTGTGTGTTTATATATACGTGTATATATATATATATATATATATATACACACACACACACATATATATAAACATATTTACCTGTACGTATATTTTTACACTTCAGCAGCCACAATTTTATTCTGTCATTTTTAAACTTGTTATTGTACTGAAAATCTAATTTTTTGACGGGCATTATTGACGCCAGCAAGGATAAAATGTACAAAATCCACTCAAGAGTCAGATTGAAAAATGTTTTATGCCAATGCTGTTGATAATTTAATTTATTATAATTCTTATTCAATATATTTTTCCAACTCATGAATTAATATATATATATATATATATATATATATATATATATATATATATATATATTTCGGTATTTTACATGTTTTTCAAAGCGCATTTATTTATATAAATTTTAGATATTAATCAATGATATATGCGCCGTTTTTATCGATGACCTTTTGCCATTTTTTCGGTAAAACCATTATTCCTTCACTATAGAAGTTCTGTGATTTCTTGGCAAAAAACTGAACCAAGTGATTTTCACAAGCCTCTTTTGATTCCAGCCTTACACCATTAAGAGAGTTAAGAAGAGAACAAAACAAGTGGTAGTCAGACGGTGCAAGGTCTGGGCTTAAACCAGCAAACCAGTTCTGACACTGACGTTCACTTAAATAGACATCACCATAAACACCACACAATTTTCGATGAGCCTGAGCTACATTTATCCCTTTTCGGAAGTAAAAAAGCAATACATGACGAAAATGGCCTTCTGGAATCTCCATTTTCAAAGCGCAATAACGTTTAACTGAGTAAATGAATGAAACTGTAGAGATATTTGGAATATTCTATGGGCTATGACCTTTCAAACGTCGTATAGTATGGCTTCACTGAATAAGGATTACAAGAGATATGCGTCTTTGATACGCAACTATTGGGATAAACCGAAATTACTTTTTCCCCAACCCTACATTTATGCTATTAGCTTCTAACATCTGCTCTTGGTATTTTCACTTTAAGCAACAACATCTCTTTGACAGCTAAAACTACATAATTTTTGGCAGTACTATCTAAAGATGTACTTATATGTCAAACCTTATATCGTGATATTCTGTGTGAAGACTGATTGTGCTGATTAGGGCACGTCAAGGGAATGGACTCCAACAGATTCCCCAGGAATATGTTAAATGGTCAGGAGTGGTGTGAAAAGGAGGCAAGGCCATGCAGAGGTAGCTGGAACACCTGAGGTAAGACTTATGGAGGCGTGGGGTCAATAATTAGATCCTGTGAACAGCATAAGATGAGGGCAGTAGCACATGTCTTACAAAAACTACTGTGGCACCTAAAAGTGACTAAGTAAGTTTTAAATAATTCTTAAGTATATAAATTCCTTAGTTATGTACAAATACTAAGCTAGAAGTAGGAACATGACAAAACTGGTATCCAGATAATTTGTACAATTTCTTCAATATTTGCTTTAAAATAATTGTAATTTTTTAAAATTTTATTTATTTATTTTAGTGTGTCACAATTTTAGAAGTTCACACTTTTTCTTTTTATAAAAGTTAAATAGTTTAGGTAATGCCACCTTATTATACAAAATATGTTAAAATGTCTACAGTCCTAGATAAAAGCACAGTTACTTTTTCTCCAGTGAATATTATTAGCATTGGAAATTTCTATTCATCTATTGTGTTACGAGTATTATTTAGGCTGGATTGAAGTTTAATCCAATTAAATGCTATACACACATAGAAAATAAATTCGACTAATTTGTGGATAAATTAATAAAATAGTAATAAAAAATAACAATTATAAAATGTAATATTAGTTACAAAGGGTAATCAAAATGATTATTTTAAAAAATATAGTAGTCCTTGAGCAGGGGCTGCGGAAATGTAAGGAAAATTTCCCTGTTCTAGCTTCACGCTGGTTATCTCATATCCAATTTATTCTCTTTTTCCCATAGAAAGAAGCTTATATAAACAGAAAATAAAATGAAATTACAAGTTAGGTTATACTACATTTTACGACCCAACTCATAATGACAGAGATGTTTTGAATCTTTCTACCCACTCTAATCCCTTCCTCCTCTTACTGTTTCGATTACAGCTGTTAATGAATACAATCTTTGTACAATTTAAAAGATCTTGTGTATTGCCTGAAAAATGGTTAAGTACTGTGTACGGTATAGATCAAAACTATACATAATATTTACTTATATTGCAGTAATTTTTCTCCTAATGTCACGATACTTTTTCTTTTCATATGCCATTGCAATTTGTGTTTTGGTATATTTTTATTTATTTTTGTTACCTTTCCACACCCAAACTACAGAACCAAACTTTACGAAACTTGGTATGTATATTACTCCCAACCCAACTTGGATTATAGGCTATAATAATATTCTCAGAGATGAAAAGGAGAGGGGGTTATAAGGGAGCCCTGAAATTAAAAATAAAAATATTTCTTATGCTATTGGTTTTTCGACAAACATGCACTTAACAAAAGTTGTTTGTTTTGTAATTTAGAGTAACTTTTGTTATATACACTTTTATCCTTTACCATAGTGTAAATGAGATTTAAGCTAAAAACTATTGCGGGAGTCAACAATTTTGTTGTGTACTAATGGCTAAACTGAACTAAACAAAAGTTGGCATGTGAATTATTGTAGCATTATCTCTTCCATGATTATAAGGTGTATCAACATTTCTTGGGACGACCAGGAGTTATTTATTTACAGCAGGTATATAAAGTACTAGAAAATTCAATTTTTTTAATATTTTGAATAAATAATATAAGTTAAGCAATGTTGATAACACTTAAGCGGGAGCGGAAGTTGTCTGGAGGCTAGCACAGTTAATTGTGTTAACTTATTTCCTGTGAAAAGTTGTATTTGCTTTCTACTCGCATTTACCAATATGTATATAATTTTATGTACACTATGGCCCAAAATGTGAACTCGGATTGGTCTTTGACAGGTACATTAGAGATGATATTTAATTGTAATAAATTCTATACATGATTATGATTTGAATTATTCACGGGGTGCCAAGCAGCAGAGAGGGATTGATTAGGGACCCATTAATGTTTCAAAAGCAAAATTTTAACTTTTAATTTTCTACAATTGTTGTTCTATGCATTATTTAGTAACTCAAGTATTAAGGGAGTTATTCGTACTTTCGTGTTTTCTGCCTTCAATACACCCCCCCCCCCGCCCTCTTCTACTAATTGGTTTTTACATATAAATAGAGAATACGTGGTGAAATAAGATTACAAGTATTTTTTACCAGCACTTAGAATATCTGCTTAGTTTACTTAGCCCCTGTGTGACTGACTTTTATTATTAAGATATTCCAAGCAACGTATAGTACCATTGCTTGGATTTTCTGAAACTTGGTAAGTGTATTACTATTTGAAGGGTTTGGGAAAATGATTAAACAGATGACTTTGGATAAAAACTTCTATTTGAAAAAAAAAACAGCTACAACTCAAGATAACATGTTGTGGTAGATAGATTACAAAAATCCCCGCCAGAGTGCTCTCTGTTCCCAGCTGTTTTCCCAGGACCCGGTACATTTGATTGGAAATATTGATCACAAAATAACCAACACTTCCCCTTGAGCGATATTTCCAAAAACAATACAATTTACTTTGTAAAACAATACAATTTACTTTATAAGTCCAAAACACTTGAAAAAATATTCATGTTTTTCCCTACTTAAAGGTTTCGTCAAAATATCAGAGAGCATTTCTTCAGTGGGCATATGCTCCAGCACAATATTTTTATTGATGACATGTGTTCTCAAAAAAAGATGTCTAACATCTATATGTTTAGACCTTTGACTCGTAACTGAATTTCTTGCTAGATGAATTGCACCCATATTATCACAAAAAATCTTTGTTGGAAAGTTGTAACAATTTGGCTCAATTTCATTCATTAAAACTTTTAACCATAAAGCTTCCTGAACCGTAAATGACAATGCAATATACTCACTTTCAACAGTTGAAAGTGAGACTGTACTCTGTTTCTTAGTACTCCAAGAAATTAAACCATTCATAAATTTAAAACAACTTCCAGTTATTGAATGTCTGTCATTAACTTGATTTGCCCAATCCGCATCACTATAACATTCCAATTCTTGATTTCCATGTTTAGAAAATTCCAATTTACAATTTTGAGTCCCTCTCAAATACCTAAAAATCCCTTTAACTTTAATCCAATGACTCTTTTTAGGTTTTTTACAAAATCTACTCACATGATTGACTGCAAAACATATGTCGGGCCTCGAAATTTGGCAAAGATAAAGTAAACTTCCTACCGCCTCCAGGTATGGCACAGATGCAGAGCAGTCCTCTCATCCTCGGGGTCCTTCTGTCCGTGTTCCATCGGAGTAGACACAGGCTTCGCTTCAGCCATGTTGAAGCGCTGTAGGATTTTCTCAGTATAGGCAGATTGGTCAATCCACAGTTTCCCAGTGGCTTCGTCTCTTGTAAGGTTCATGCCAAGGCAGCTCTTCGCCTCACCCAAGTCAGTCATACCATACTTTGTTTGAAGTTCTCTCTTCAACTTGGCTTTCAATTCCTCTTTATTAGTAAAAATCAACAAATCGTCGACATATACTGCTACAACAATATAGTCGCTATCAACACTCCTGTAGTAGATGCAGGGGTCGGCCTCTGACTGTGTGAGTGACAGCTCTGTCAAGGATTGATGAAGAGTTTGATTCCAACACCTTCCACTCTGTTTTAGTCCATACATGGACTTCTTTAGTCGCCAAACACGATTCTTGTGCTGCTCTGCTGCTTCTGGAGGTGTAACATAAATCTCCTCCTCCAAATCACCGTGTAGATATGCGGTTTTAACGTCCATGTGAAAGACCTTCAAATTTTTCTTCACAGCAAGCGCGAACAAATATCTTAGTGATGTGTACTTGAGAACGGGGGAGAAAGTTTCTTCGTAGTCTATGCCAGCACGCTGAGCACACCCCTTCACCACTAATCGAGCTTTGAATTTAGGGTTTTCGCTATCTGGATTTTTCACTTTGAATACCCATTTGGCTTGTAAGGGTTTCTTCCCTGTAGGTAACTTTACCCAGTCATATGTCTTGTTTTTCTTAAACGAATTCAGTTCGTCTTCCATCGCCAATCTCCATTGCTTGGAGTACGGACCTTTGAGCGCCTCATCTGCGGTCAATGGTTCTTCAATGGGGTTCAGTGCAGCTAGATATGTGACGAAATCACTCATATCTTTTGGTTTCGGCACACGACTGGATCGTCGAACCTGAGGTGAGTTCTCCTCCTGGATATCTGGCTCGCTAGAGACAGATCCTGGCACTGAATCATCAGAATCAGTCTGATGGTCGTATCCTGATTCCGTATTCTCATCAGAAACGTCCTCTTGTGAATTGGTTGTATCCTGGAGAGCAGGCGGCTCATCCACATCTAAAAATACTGACGTAGTAGGCAGCTGTCGAGGCTTATGTCTTTCTTGGTTTGAAGTTTCAAGAAAAACAACATCTCGACTCATAGTAACCTTCTTCGTTTCAGGATCAATTAATCGATACCCTTTGATTTCCTCTGAGTATCCGACAAAAATGTATTTTGCCGATTTAGGATCCCATTTTCTTCGGATTTCCTTGGGAACCTGTGCCATAGCCGGACATCCAAAAATCCCCAAGTGAGACATATCAGGCCTCTTACCATACCACGCTTCATATGGAGTCCTCCCGACAACAGCCTTTGTCGGTGCGCGATTGTTGAGGTAAACGGCTGTAGAAACAGCTTCTGCCCAATAGCTTTTGGGCAAACCAGCATCCTGTAACATAGTGCGAGCCTTCTCCACAATGGATCTGTTGGCTCGTTCAGCCACTCCGTTACTCTGTGGCGAGTACCTAACGGTCAGTTGATGCCTGATTCCTGCAGAAATAAGTTCAGCTTTGAACTTTGAGTTGACGAACTCAGTCCCATTGTCAGACCTCACACACTTGATTTTCTTCCCTGTCTGAGTTTCAACCAGAGCCCGAAATTCAGCAAAAATATCACTCACTTTGTTCTTTTCTGAAAGAAAATACACGAATGTGTAACGAGAGAAGTCGTCAATTAAGGTGAAAAAATATTTACTTCCACCTATGGATAAATTTTCCATGGGTCCACATAAATCCATATGTAGAACTTCCAAGATCTCCTTTGCTCGGCTCTTACTGGCTCTGAAGGGTAGTCGAGCATGCTTCCCTAATAAGCAGACTTCACATGGATCATCATTAGGTGTTATTTTATCAATACCTGTACACATGTCTTGAAGTAGGTTCATCCCCTTCCTGGAAAGATGTCCTAAACGTCGATGCATTAGGGAACCTGCATCTTCAGCGAAATAGGTAGGTAATATTCTGTCCTTCATGGTATCAAGCTTGTAGATCCCATTCTTCCTTTTAGCTGTGGCTAATACTTCACCATTAGGGTCAATGACCTTTCCCATTTCTTTGGTGAATATGACCGAATGTCCCTTATCAGTAATTTTGCTGACTGATAATAGGTTAGCACCTATACCTGGCACGTAATGTACATCATGCGCTACAACGCTATCAGCCTGTCCATTAACTATCAGTGAAATGTTGGTTGTACCAACAGCCTGAGCAGATAAATTTACATTATTTATTGTCGAAATTTTTAAATCTGAATCACCAGATACATTGTCTAGTATATCTATGTCATTGACTAGGTGAGAACTGCAACCCGAGTCAAGAAAAAAATCTACACTGTTGCTAGTGTCATTAGGTCTAGACATGTAAGCAAAAAATGCTTTACCTTTGGGTTTTCCTTGATTTGAATTTTCAGTAGAATCTTGTTTCTTACGATCTTGGGTCTCCATCTTCTTGGTACGGCACTGTGAAGCATAATGTCCCCTTTTGTGACATGCATAACACTCAATTTTATGTTTTCCTTTGCCTTTGGAACCCTTCCCCTGGGAGAACAATGCTGTCTCACTACTGGGTATATTTGAATGTGCGGGAGTCTTCACATCCTGGAGAATTTTTACTTTAATCGAGTCTCCTGTGATTTTCAGTCCCGAGCTCTCTAAACCCATGATCATTGGCTTGTATTCATCAGACAAGCCCGCCAATAAAATTGTCCCGAGCCACTCATCATCCACTTTGAAGCCAATATCAGTGAGCCTCTGTGATGTTGACATAATTTTATTGACATATTCTTCAACTGAAGAACAGTTTTCTAGTCTGGTCGTTATCAATGATCTCAAAAGACCTACCTTCCTGGTAAGACCATTGTCCTCGAATGCAGTCTTCAAGTTGTCCCAAGCCTCCTTGGCTGTAGATGCACTTTCTATGTGTGGGAACACAATTGGATCGATAATAAGTACTATTTTTGAAAAAGCTTTCCGATCTTTTACTAAAATGTTCTCTTCTTTCTGCGTCGTAGCAGCGCCTTCTAACCTGGGAACAACGATTGATCCATCGACCACACGCCACAAATCGTCAAGATTCAAATATGCCTTAGCTGCAAATTTCCACGAAGCGTAATTTCGTCTGCCGAGAAGTTTCTCAACCGGTGGAGGATGGTTTGATGCCATGATGAACGAAATTCAGCGAAATAATCAACTGTTCACAACCTAACCTCACTGCACATGGGGACAACACACGAGATTTACACTTTTCATGAAGTTTTTCGATCGAATCTATACTTTTTCTCGATAGAAAACGATTTAAGCAATCACTGGGCCCATAACCTGAAGGGTTTGGGAAAATGATTAAACAGATGACTTTGGATAAAAACTTCTATTTGAAAAAAAAACAGCTACAACTCAAGATAACATGTTGTGGTAGATAGATTACAAAAATCCCCGCCAGAGTGCTCTCTGTTCCCAGCTGTTTTCCCAGGACCCGGTACATTTGATTGGAAATATTGATCACAAAATAACCAACACTATTACCCAACTTAGACTTTAGGCTATATTAATATTCCTAGAGACGACACAGGATTAGGGATTATAAGGGAGGTCTGGAACTAAAAATCGTAATATTTCGTTTCCAGTTAGTTATTCGGCAAACGTGCATAACAGAAGTTATAGAAGTTTTTATTTTGTCATTTAAAGTAACTTTTGTTATGAAGTATTAACAATATATATTCCAAATCTATAGCTGGAGTCAACAATTTAAAAGGGCACAAAAGACTAACGAAACTCCGAATGTGGTTTGGTATTAACTCCTCCTTGATCATAATCAATTTAACATTTTTAGGAATCATTAGTAGTCGGGGTTATAAGGGAAGCCTGAAATGAAAATTCGGGATATTTCGTTTCCTATTGGGTTTTCCGCAAACATGAACATAACAAAAGTTGTTTAATTTGTCATTTAGAATAAATTTTGCTTTGTACACTTTTGTCGTATACAGAAGCACAAACGAGATGTACGCTAAAAACTATAGCGGGAATCAACAATTTCATTGAGATCATACAACTGAACCGATCAGAGCAAAACTCGGTATTTGAAATAGCATTAACTTCTCTATTATTATAAGCTATATTAAAATTTATAGAGACGAATAGGAGTGGGGGTTTGAAGGGAGAAATGGAATGAACAATCGTGTTATTTGGCTTCCTATTGGTTAAACCTGCACATAATAAAAGTTGTTTATTTTTATATTTTAAGCAACATTTGCTGTATACACTTTAGAAATATTAACGAGATATACGCGTATAACTATAGCGGGAGCCATCAAATTATTGGGTACCAACAACGTTGCCGAGCAATACTTGGTATGTGAATTAGCACAACTCCTCCATGATTATAAGGTGTATTAACATTTCTAGGAACGAACAGAACAGCCCCCCCCCCCCTGGGGGGTTGTGAATTAGGGCTAAAATAAAAGTCATAATATTTTGTTTGGCATTTGAATAGTGGTGGTTTAGAGAGGGGAGGGGATTCGAAAATTCAAAATATCTCCGTTATTATGAGCCAGGAGGTGAAATATTATAGAACCAATCTTGTTAAACTATTGATGTTCTACAATTGTTTTTTTTATGCATTTTTTAGAAAAAGTTTTGAACGAGTCGCACTTTCGTGTTTTAGGTCTTCGATGATCCCCCCCCCCCTCTCTCTCTCTTCTACTCGTCGATTTTTTACATATATACTGCTCAAAAATGAATAGGGATATTGGTTATTTTTTTCTTATCCTATTAATTTTAATTAAATCAACCTTAATTAAATTACTTTTTTATGGGGGGACAAGACAATAATTTCTATTAAATATTAATGATATTTATAATTTAAAAAAAAAATGCTTGGCCCCATAAATACCACGAAACCTACCAATATCCCTATTCATTTTTGAGCAGTTTAAATAGAGAATATGGGTTGAGATGAGATCAGAAGCGCGTTATATCAAATCATGAAAAATTTGCTTAATTTGAACACTTTTTGTGGTGATTCGTTTAATGCTTGCAGTTTTAGAAATGTAGTGTAATTCTAAAAATGAGAATTTGTTTAGGTCTCATAAGTAAATATTTTAACAAGGATAAACGCTGTGGGGAGTGAAAGTGCTGAGGAGGGTTACCCAGTTAATAACTACTTTGCTCCTTTAAAATGTTACACATTACTGTACATACTGTGTGCTATTATGAATATAAAGTTTATACATAGACATGCTATAGAATACTTTACATGATTATGATTTATATGGGTTGACTAGAACGATGGGATTTATTTGAACGTTTATTCTACCAGGCTTCATAGTCATCCATTCTACATTGTTGCTAGAAAGCTATGAAGGTAAAAAACTCCGTCACGCAGGGGCTGCGTAAACTTATCCCACGTGCTTGAATAACATACTTTTGATTTCTTATCACAACATATTCTCTATTTCTATGTAAAAAAGTCAGTCACACAGGGGCTGCGTAAACTAAGCAGATTTCCCATGTGAATTTTTACAATAGAGAAATCTACGTACTGGTAACACAACACCACCTTGAATATTAAGTGAATAAATACAAACGGTAATGAGAAATCTTTAACCTCCCAACGGAGTGCGTCTGAGTTGTAAACAAACAGGTCTGCCAACCGCTCAGAGTTGAACAGATATAGAGAAATATTCTTCGCCGGAAAGAAAAACAATTACTGAAATATATCAGAATATGACATACACATTTTGATTTAAAACTATTTACTATATCTGGTACTGTAATTTATAATGAATCAGAATAACTTTTATGTCAATCAATCAAATTTTAAAAAGTCCAAGAACATAAGACGGGGGGGGGGGGTCACCAGAACATATTTACATGTATCTCGTATAATAATGGTCTCTTGAAAGCAATATCTGATATTTAAGTTTCGAATACTGTGGTTTATTGCATAGCAGAGTATTGTTTATGTCACATGAGTAGGGGTGGGGGTTTGCTGAAGGCTGAAAAATGCAAATATATCGGCTAATATTCAAGATAGAGAATAAATGTATGTAACAATATTTATTGAACATTCAATTTGCAATAATAACTGTTCTATAAACATTTACGATTCGACGTTTAATAACAGATATATTTCGAATCCCTCCCACTGGTCCTATTTTCAGCCATTAACGAACTTGTTCTTTCTTTTTACATAAAACGATTAACTATCGAGTTTGGTAACGATGAAACAAAAATTGCGACCTCTAGACACATGGACATATATCTATATATATATATATATATATATATATATATATATATATATATATATATAAAATTATAACCTCGGTCTGTACATTGATTTTTTTACTTTTCGTTTCACATGTCATAGACACCATAACTGCATTTTGTTTCTTTGGTGTCTGTTTGTTTGTTTGTTACCCTTTCACGCACAAACGGCTGAACCGAATTTTATGAAACTTGGTATGTATATTACTACTAGCCCAACTTAGACTTTAAGCTATACTAATATTCTCTGAGACGAACAGGAGTGGGGGTTATAAGGGAGGCCTGAAATTAAAAATAGCGATATTTCGTTTTCTATTGGTTTTTTGGCAAATATGAACATAAAAAAAGTTGTTTATTTTGTTATTTAGAGTAACTTTTGTTATATACACTTTTGTCGTATACTGAGTTATAAACGAGATATACGCTAAAACCTATACCGGAAGTGAACAGTTCTATTTGGGACAAAAGACCCAACCGAAATAAATAAAACTCGGTATATGTATTAGCAGTAACGCTTTCATTATAACAAGCCATACCAAAATTTCTAGGAACGGGCAGAAGTGGGGGTTATAAGGGAAGCCAGGAAATAAAAATAGCGATATTTCGTTTCCTATTTGTTTTTCGGCAAATATGAACAGAACAAAAGTGGTTTATTTTGTTATTTAAAGTAACTTTTGTTATATACACTTTTTTCGTATACCGAATTATAAACGAGATATACGTTAAAACCTATAGCGGAAGTGAACAATTTTATTTGGGACATAAGACCCAACCGAACTAAATAAAACTCGGTATGTGAATTAGCACTAACGGCTTCCTTATAATAGGCCATACCAACATTTCTGGGGACGGGCAGGAGTGGGGGTTGTAAGGGAGGCCAGAAATTAAAAATAGCGATATTTCGTTTCCTACTGGTTTTTCGGCAAATATGAACATAACAAAAGTTGTTTATTTTGTCATTTAGAGTAACTTTTTTAATATACACTTTTTTCGTATACCGAATTATAAACGAGATATACGCTAAAACCTATAGCAGAAGTGAACAATTTTATTTGGGACAAAAGACCCAACCGAAATAAATAAAACTCGGTATGTGTATTCACACTAATAACAAGCCATATTAACATTTCTAGGGACGGGCAGGAGTGGGGGTTGTAAGGACGGGAAATACGACAATATGGAGGGCAGTGAAGTTTTACATAAAAAATTAATTGTATTATTAACAAATGTGAACGACTGGTATTAACCCTAAACACTGGGATGGGTAAATGTCAAAATATTGTGCAAAGTAGAGCCTTGCCAAAAAAATTCCATCACCATTCACCCTCAAACCGATTCCCGGGCGAAGCCGGGTATCTGAGCTAGTATATATATAAAATTGTAACCTCTGTCTGTACATTGATTTTTTCCGCGAAATTTCATGATAACTTTTCGTTTCACATGTCATAGACACCATAACTCCATTTTGTTTCTTTGGTGTCTGTTTGTTTGTTTGTTTATTTGTTTGTTTGTTACCTTTTCACGCATAAACGGCTGAACCGAATTTTATGAAACTTGGTATGTATATTACTACTAACCCAACTTAGACTTTAGGCTATATTAATATCCTCTGAAACGAACAGGAGTGGGGGTTATAAGAGAAGCCTGAAATTAAAAATACCGATATTTCGTTTCCTATTGGTTTTTCGGAAATTATTTAGAGAAATTTGCTCAACAATTCTTTTCAATTTGAACTACCAGGTACAGCAAATGGAAAAATTAATTTTAATGTATGTTAATATTTTGTCCTTAATAAATCAAATCTATGCACAATGCACAGAAAACGGGAAATATGACAATATGGAAGACAGTGAAGTCTTACATAAAAAATTAATTTTATTATTAACAAATCCACAGAAACGACGGGTATTAACCCGTATAACACTGGGACGGGTAAATGTCAAAATATTGTGCAAAGTCAAGCCTTGCCAGAAAAATATCATCACCATTCAGCCTCAAATGAATTCCCGGGCGAAGCCAGATATCTGAGCTAGTATATATCTATCTATCTATATATATATATAAAATTGTAACCTCTGCCTGAACATTGATTTTTTTCGCGAAATTTCACGATAACTTTTCGTTTCACATGTCATAGACACCATATCTGCATTTTGTTTCTTTCGTGTATGTTTGTTTGTTACCTTTTCACGCATAAACGGCTGAACCGAATTTTATGAAACTTGGTATGTATATTACTACTAACCCAACTTAGACTTTAGGCTATATTAATATCCTCTGAGACAAACAGGAGTCGGGGAAGCCTGAAATTAAAAATAGCGATATGTTGTTTCCTATTGGTTTTTCGGCAAATATGCACATAACAAAAGTTGTTTACTTTGTTATTTAGAGTAACTTTTGCTATATACACTTTTTTTGTATACCGAATTATAAACGAGGTATACCTACGCTATAACATATAGCGGAAGTGAACAATTTAATTTGGCACAAAAGACTCAACCGAACTAAATAAAACTCGGTATGTATGTTAGCTCTAACGCCTTTATTATAATAACCCATACCATCATTTCTAGGGATGGGCAGGTGTGGGGTTGTAAGGAAGGCCTGAAATTAAAAATAGAGGTATTTCGTTATCTTCTGGGTTTTCTGCAAATATGCACATGAAAAAAGTAGTTTATTTTGTTATTTAAAGTAACATTTGTTATATTCACATTTGCCGTATAACAAAGTATAAACAAGATATAGATTAAAACTAAAGCGGGAGCCAACAATTTTGTTGGGCAGTAATGATTGAACCGAACTTAACAAAACTCGGTATGTGAATTATCAATAATTCTTCAATGATTATAAGCTATATTAAAATTTTTAGGTCCAAACGGAAGTAGGAGTTATGAGGGAGGCCTAAAATGAAAAATTGCGATATTTCGCGTCCTATTAGATTCTCGGCAATCATGCACATCACAAAAGTTGTTAATTTTGTTATTTAGAGTAACTTTTGTTTTATACATTTTTTTGGGAACAATGTATGAAGCAAGTAATTTGCGTAGAAATATTGATATGCTCGAAGATTCTTTCCAATATGAACTACCAAGTACCTCACCTGGAAAAATTTATTCAAATCTATTTTAATATTTTCTCCTTAATAATTCAAATCTATGCATAATGCACAGGGTACGGGAAATATGACAATATGGAGGAAGTCTTACATAAAAAATTAATTTTGTTATTAACAAATTTACAGCATTGACGGGTATAGGCCCTTAACACTGGGACGGGTAAATGTCAAAATATTCTGCAATGTAAAGCTTTGTCAAAAAAGTACTATCACCATTCAGCCTCAAATGAATTCCCGGGCGAAGCCGGGTATCTGAGCTAGTATATATATATATATATATATATATATATATTAATTTTAATTTTTTATTTTTTTTGAACGGGCCTCATTTTTGTCATCTCCTGGGTAGAATCAATGGACATTTGAAAAATTTTTCGAAAATCGCGCCATGAGTACGAAAGATGAGTAGTAGGGGCGGTGTGGGGGCTACTGAAGGGTAAAATCAAAAACGTCCTCACACAGCATTGTTAAGGGGAGAACTGGAGTTTCACTGAGAGCAGAAAATACAAATAACTCGCTGCGTATTTGAAATACTAAAAAAGTGTGTACATCAACAACCATAGACAATTAAGCGCGCAATAAGATTGTTTACATTACGTGTTTTGACACGGCTCATAGTAACGCAAATTAATTCTACTTTCCCGCCTCCTTTTTGACCGATTTCAGCTATTAACAAACTTGATCATTGGTTTTACATAGAACGTTTAAATACCGAATATGGTAAGGATCAAACAAAAAAAGTCCGTCACGCAGGGGCTGCGTAAACTAAGCAGATTTCTCACGTAAAGTTATACAATAGAGAAATCTCCATAGAAGTGCCGAACAGTTACGGAGACGGCCGAACTAGCTTTCGGCGAGAACGAATAGAAGCGACCATAGCTCGTCCGTTACTCTTTATATAAGTGCAAATATCTGGGTTAATATTCAAGATAGAGAATAAATGTACATAACGATATTTATAGTAAATTTAATTTGCAATAAGATTGGTTATATACAATTTTTCGATCCGACGTATAGTAACGGAGATATTTCGAATTTTCAAAATTCCCTACCCTCTAAACCCCCCCCCCTCCCACTTTTCCGATTTCAGCCGTTAACGAACTTGATCTTCCTTTTTACATAAAACGATTAAATACCGAGTTTGGTGACATTTAAACACAAATTGCGACCACTGGAGTGTTAACAGACAAATATATATATAGTTTTGAACGGACCTCATTTTCGTCATTTCCTGGGTAGGATCGATGGACATTTGAAGAAATTTTTCGAAAATCGCGCCATGAGTACGATCTCAATAGCTGATTTCCCTTAAGGGAAATCTGCTAATTGAGGCCGCTAGAGAGTCACAGCCAAATCTCTCTCTCTCTCTCTCTCTCTCTCTCTCTCTCTCTCTCTCTCTATATATATATATATATATATATATATATATATATATATATATATATATATATATATATATATATATATATAATTTTTTTTTGGAAGGACCTTATTTTCGTCATCTCTTAAGTAGTATCGATGAAACATTTTTCGGATAGATCTTCAGTACGATCACAATAGCTATTTACCCCAAAGGGGATTTGCTGGAACCGTAATATTGTTAATACTACAGGCGGAAGTTAGTTCACATACTTATGTTTCTGCAGGCATTTTTTTTTTTTTTTTTTTTTTTTATTAAAAAATAATTATTATTAATTTTCGTCCACTTAATCCTACCATGCTATTTGGGACGGGTTATCTAAAGATTGCCACCATTTTCTAGCCAGGGTGGAACTAAGGAATTTATTTAATGAGTCCGTCACCAAGTAAATTCGTATTGCAAGGGCTGGAATCGAACCCGCTACTCTAGGTTTACCATGTCAGATTAAGACCAACGGCCAACCTGAGCCCCTATTAGAAAAATAAGATATATTTATAAATTATAGTCTCTGATTTGTGTGGTCGCAATTTTTGTTTGATCGTTTCCAAACTCGGTATTTAATCGTTTTAGCAGATTTCCCTTAAGGAAAATCAGCTATTGAGGTCGTACTCATGACGCGAGTTTCGAAAAATTTCTTCAAATGTCCATCGATCCTACCCAGGAGATGACGAAAATGAGGTCCGTTCAAAATTATATATATATATATATATATATATGTCTGTTAACGCTCTTGTGGTCGCAATTTTTGTTTGATCGTTACCAAACTCGGAATTTAATCGTTTTATGTAAAAAGGAAGATCAAGTTCGTTAATGGCTGAAATCGGACCAGTGGGAGGGGGGTTTAGAGGGGGGGATTTTTGAAAATTCAAAATATCTCCGTTATTATGCGTCGGATCGAAAATGTGTATAGAATAAATCTTATTGTAAATTAAATTTACTATAAATATTGTTCTATACATTTATTCTGTATCTTGAATATTAACCGAGATATTTGCATTTGTATTCTCCGTGTGGTCATCAGTAGACTATGTTCGGAATTTCCGCCGAGAGCTCTGGCGGCCGTTTCCATAACTATTCGTCCCTCGTGAAGAGGTTTAGAGGTTAGGTTAACTGTTTTTTGGGGCTAGAAACTACTGGCCCTAAATAATTATTACGCCCTAAATAATGTTTTAGGTTTAGAGGTTTCTTACTACTACAGTTGTTATTAGGCAGATTTCTCTATTGTAAAACTTCACGTGGGTTTACGCAGCCCCTGCGTGACGGACTTTTATCTAAAAAGAAAGATCAAGTTCGTTAAGGGCTGAAACCAGACAAGTAGGAGGGGGGTGTTTAGAGGGGGGGATATTGAAAATTCGAATATCTCCGTTACTATAAGTTGGATCAAAAAATTTTATAGAACCAATCTAATTGCAAATTAAGTGGTCTCTAAACATTGTTCTATACATATTTTCTGTATCATGAACATTAACGGAGAAGTTTGAATTTTATAGTTTTCCACTTTCAGTGAATCCCCACTCCTACTCATGTTATATTAATAATAAGCTGTTATATCATGAACCACTTCTTTACAAGGTTAAATAAGGAATATTGTTTTCATTGAACTTTTACTTTGTGAGATGTATGCAAATACGTACTGTTGACCTCCCCCCCTTCTTTTGTTCTTGGATTACTAAAATTTAAGTAATTGTGATAAAACTATTCTGACTCACTATAAATTAAATAGTAAAAGTTTTCAATAAAATTAATACGTTATATTCAGATATATTTCATTAATGATTTTTTTCTTTCCGGCGTAGAATTCAGGTTGGCTGGCCTGTTTGTTTACAATTCAGACGCTTTCCGTTGTAGCTGTAACTGAAAGATTTCTCATTACCGTTTGTATTTGTTCACTTATTATGCGTTGTCGTGACCAGTATGTATATTTATCTATTGTAAACCTTCGCGTGGGAAATCTGCTTAGTTTACGCAGCCCCTGCGTGACGGCTCTTTCTGGAATGAGGATGCTGAATTATTGATCTCCTAAACACATCTGTGAAAATAAAGTATATGAAGAAAATAAATTTCCTTAGTGTCTCTCACGGAAGTTCATTTTCTGCAGACAACACAAAAACCCTTGGAGGAGTGGGATTGGTTTCAATTTATTTTATTAGGTGGTCACTGAGTATGAAAGAATGCAAATTAACTTGGCAATAAATAGGAAATGGTCCTTTTAAACACTTTGGTAAAAGCTTTTAGAAAATTAAAACCAATAAAAGCGTTCTCATCTGATGGATGCAGGCCTATTTCCTGTTGAAGAGTGACGCCATAGCAGGACGCATTGCTTATTAATTCAAGGCTGTGGCCAGTTGATTGGAAGGCACGTCTAAAGCCCACTGACGTAGCCTTCACCCATTAGGAGGCGTGGCTACGTAGGGGCGTGGCTTGTTTTAGGCCCCGCCCCCTGATAAACACCCACCTAGAGCGAGCTACTCAGTCGGAGGTCAGACCTCCTCCTGTGAGGTTGTTTCCTTGTTTTTTTTTAAGAGCTAACTTCTAATGCGTAATTGTCTACGTCCAGCTCTTTATAAATATCAAATCCATTGATAATGCTTCAGTATTTTCTTATACTATCTTAAAATAATGGTTTTACAACGAGGAAACACTATTTTAGTCAGTACCGGACTGGCCAGGGTAATGCCTAGGGCCCACGGTCCTTGAATGAAAAAAAAAGAAAAATCCCACTTTTAAAAAGGCACTAATTTTATTACTATTTAACACCCCAACTAATATATCACTGATACTTATTTCTATTAGCGAATGTTATGATTGTATTTAACACTTTATGCTATTCTTAGTTATTTTTTTTATATTGGTAATGTTTGTAAGGAACTAATGTCCTGAATTATTATTACGAGTAAATCTAGATTTATTAATTTTTGTAATAGCCAAAAACCCTACAATAAATATTTGTATGAATTTTATATGTGCATTTTACACTCTCAAAGTCATCAGCTACTTATTTTATTAATTTCAATTAAAAATATTCTTATTAAAAACATGCTAGTAAGGGTATTTGATATGTATATATATATATATATATATATATATATATATATATATATATGTGTGTGTGTGTGTGTGTGTGTGTGTGTGTGTGTGTGTGTGTGTGTATTTAATTGTAGTTTTTTTTTAAATTTATTTTGGCTTATATACATGGGTATTGTCAGGGGTCTGGCCATTTTATGTTATTATCGTTAGGTATTCTACTTAAAGAACTTATAATACAATTTCGAATGCTCTTATAATATAAGTTATATATAATAATACATATGCAATATACAACAGTTCCGGGAAAAAACAAAAATACGTCAATTAAATGTTAATATGATTGATATTTTAATTTTCGTCTACTTTCTGCTACTATGGCTAATCGGGACGGGTTATTTACAGGTTACCACCCTTTTCTTGCCAGAGTAGGCCTAAGCAGTTTATTTAATGAGCCCGTCACTAAATAAATTTCTACTGCCCATGGCGGGAATTGAACCCGCCACTCTAGGTCTACCACGGAGATTAAGACCAACGCCTTAACTGGCAAGCCCAACGTGAGCCCCTTAATGTTTATAGACTGACAATATTATACTCTTAATAAAGGAATATATGTTATATATATATATATATATATATATATATATATATATATATATTTGTTACTAAATAATAAATTATTTGTATTACATTTGGTATCAATCATTCCGCTAGGGGAGGGGCTAATTTTGCCGAGGGCCCACAGAGCTGCCACTCCAGCAATGATTTTAGTACAATCTTACCTGCCAAACCTTTTTAACCCAGATAACAATTTATGTTCAGGAAGTTTTCAATGGGAAATAATTCCATCACCTTTATTTACCCTTATTAATTGAATTTTTTTACAATTAGTTCTTTCACCAGTATTACTTTCTTGCGTATTTTTTTGAGTACCTATCACTATATTTTGCATATATTTCACAAAACTCACTCAGCAAATTTTAAAACTTTCTTAAATATTTTACATCGTGACGAATATATTATATTTTTAAAAGTAATACGTGTACTTACCGATTATAGAAAGATTACCCATTTAAAGACGATTATTATAGTTAAAAGTGAAACACTTTATTATTTAAAATAGCACTTCTAAAATTCATAAATGACTAAATGGTTAACGGGAGGCCACTCATTATTAACAGATAAAATATTTACGGGTTCAAAACCGCTTATCACTATTGTATGGTGATGGTGTATATAATGGTTCACATTTCACGAGGTTATCTTAGTCATTCTGTCTCTTTTAGCAGATTTTCCTTAGGAAAATCAGCTTTTGAGGTCGTACTCATGACGCGAGTTTCGAAATTTTTCTTCAAATGTCCATCGATCCTACCCAGGAGATGACGAAAAGGAGGTCCGTTCAAAACTGTATATATATATTTTTCTGTTACCACTCTAGCGGTCGCAATTATTGTTTAATCGTTTTCAAACTCGATATTTAGTCATTTTATGTAAAAATAAAGATCAAGTTCGTTAACGGCTGAAATGGGACCAGGGGGAGGGGGGTTTAGAGGGGAGGATTTTCAAAAATTCGAAATATCTCCGTTATTATAAGTTGGATCAAAACATTAAATTTAAATGTACTATAAATATTTTTATATACATTTACGCTCTATCTTATATATTAACCGAGATATTTGCATTTTTATTAAGAGTAACGGACGAACTATGGTCCCTTCTATTCGTTTCCGCCGAAAGCTAGTTCAGCCGTTTCCGTAACTGTTCAGTACTCGTATTGAGATTTGTCTATTGTATAACTATACGTGGGAAATCTGCTTAGTTTACGCAGCCCCTGCGTTCCGGACTTTTTATTTTTTTATCTGACAGATAACTATTAAGACAAAGGATCCGTGTAACTTTGTTTTTGTCTTAATAAAAAAATATCCAAAACGTTTTCAAGTGGTCAAAATATAAAGAAGTTACTTTTCGTCTGGCACTCTTAATCCCATGAATTTGAAATGTCGAATTATATATTCTTTGTTGTTTAGGAGAATAAATAAAAAAATAAATAAAAAGATAATATGTAGAGTACATTCCATAAATTTTCCCTAGCCTGAAGAAGAGGAATAACGACGTTAATTTAGTGACAAATCGTTAGACCCTCCGGACTCTTCTGTTCTCCGATATTTTCGAATTAAAGTCATTAAATAATCTAAAAGAGCATAGTATTTCAGTATTTTATAGTAGTAGTTGTCTTCTCTTAAGGAGTTAGTAGTTGGTTGGTGTAGGCTTTTAGGACTAAACACTACAGCCGAATGCAATATATTTTAGCTATCAGCACAAAATGGATGCCACCTCCGTGAGTTACTCTCTCAAAAAAAGTTATATACACATTGGGTTTTTAAATTTTAATATCCACATATTCTCTTTTGGTAGAGAGATCAGTGGAGATAGCTAAATCTTTCTCCTACCTTAGTCCCATCCTGGTTTGACGAAGGTTGAACCAGGAAGTAGATAACTCGTCGCAATTAGCCAAGAAGCGTAAAAGTGGACGTAAATAAGCAATAGCCCAATTCATCATATATGCATGTGCGGGAATATGAGGAAGTACTTAAAGCTTTTTATTGTTTAACATAAGATAACAACAATGTTTAACTGAATTCAACAATAAACTTCGGAGCCAACACTATTATGATTGATTATATATTTTTCTCCAATCTTATTAAGTTTTTAACAGATTTCCCCTAAGGGAAATTAGCTATTGAGCTCGTACTCATGACTCCATTTTTGAAAAACCTCAATTATTCATCGATCCAACCAGGAAAATGACGAAAATGAGGTCTGTTCAAAACTGTGTTTATATATATATATATATATATATATATATATATATATATATATATATATACATATACATATACATATATACATTTACATATACATATATACATTTACATATTTGTCTGTTAACGCGGTCACAATGTTTATTTGATCGTTACCAAACTCGATATTTAAACGTTTTATGTAAAACTAAAGATCAAGTTCGTTAACGGCTGAAATCCAACAAGTGGGATTTGAGGGGGGGGGGATTCGAAAAATCTTAATACCTCCATTATTATCCATCAGATCGAAATATTGTATAGAACCAATCTTATTGAAAATGTAATGTTCAATTAACGTTGTTATGTATTATTTTTTTCACTATATTGATTATTAACGGAGATATTCTCATTTTCGGCCTTCAGTAAACCCCAACTCCTACAAGTGTCTATTAATAATATGCTGTTATATTATGAATCACTTTATTTGAAGCCTAAATATTAGTTTTTATTTTCATTGAACATTTACATTTTGAGATAAATTTAAATCGTTGGAAATCTGCTTAGTTAACTCAGCCCCTGCGTAACGTACTTTTTCTAACATTAAGATTACCGAATTTGGTCTGTTGATAGACGTCCTCAGGGGAGTAGTAGGTTTGCGTGTCCTCATTATCGTGCCTAGTGACGCAGCATAAAGCCTAGTCCACACTAGTAGACATGTTGCGCGATTTTGGTCTCTGAGACGTGTCTCAGGTTGTCTACGTAGACAGGTCTATAGACCGACAACCGTCTCCGGGCTTGCTGCGAGACCAAAAATCGCAGTTCTATGGTCTCCCGATTGGAATGGGAGACTTCATGCAACTTAGACATATTGCGCAACATTTTGACAGTGTGGATGTACTCAGCGCCTAGGGGCTAGCCATCTTCACTCTGTTTTCAGCTGCCGAGTGGTGTGGTTCAGCTGTTTATTCAGTTTTTCGTGTTCTAGTTACATTGAAGCATGTGGCATAATGCAAAAGTAATGAGTCTCATTGAAGATTACCACGTATCTTATTGTTTGTGGGATGTTACGAGTCCTCATTGTAAAAACCGGGTGAAAAAAAAGCGGCACTCGAATCTCTGGCTGCAAAGAAAATGTGACAGTGTCGGACGTAGGAAAGAAAATTCATAACTTAAAAGCTTCATTCAACCGGGAGCGAAAAAAAATTTCTTCGACGAGTGGGACCTCTCCCAAGAAGTCAACATGGTTTGCATACGAGTATCTGCAGTTCCTAAGTAATAATTGTTTTATCCATACCTTTACGTATTGTTTTAATGATGAGATAATTTCTTCGCAGACCTCTGGTACCATTTTCGATATTGCCTGCTTTGATATTCGGAAGGTGTACATGAGGCTCGTGAATGAGTCTCCACTTGCAAGGAAACGCAGTGTGACTGCCAGTCGAAGAGAAGCTGGGATGGTTTCCCTAAACTTTGTATCTTGCTTCATTATTATTCTTCCAACCATCAGAAGCAAGTCTTCAAAATCAGTAGACGTCAGCAGGGTAAAATTCCGAAAACCCATGGCGTCTTCCAATCTTAATTTACTTAATAGAGCTTTACCGAATCTAGGCTCTTCTATCAGTACTTCGCGTGCCTACCAACGTTTACGTTTTCGTGTTCTTTCACTTATAATTACCACTAAGCAGGAACTCATTCCACACAAAAAAATGTCCTCCATGGCGGACTGTGAACATGAGACTGAGAAATTTACATCGTAGTGTGGACACTAGACAAGACAATGAACGGCGTCTCTAGACAGTCTATAGACAAATCGCGCAACATGGTCTACTGGTGTGTACTTAGCTTAACACTTACTGAAGACCGGTACCTTGCCGACATCTCGTTGAGCCATATCAGAGACCCAGGTCCTGCTCAACTTGGTACGGCTTAAAGCGATAGCTCAGAATACCACCTGCCAGTCTTGATCGATCACTCTCATTCCATACCCTAGACAGCTGTTATCATCCGAACCGTCCCTCTTCCTCATAACAGGATTTGCAACCCCTAATATTTTTCTCATTTTCATCGGAAAGCTCGCTATTGTTCTCTATCTTCCATCAGAGTTGCACTTTATCGATTCGAATAATCTGTTGGGTACTTCGCATTTTTTTTATTTGGTTTGTCCCCCACATCGATGGTGATTGGCAAGATCTCTGTTAGAATAATATATTTATTCCTTCATGTACACCTTAGTTGTACTTTTATTTATATATTACGGAAAATATTCCTTAAATATCTGAGTGTTTCTCATATCCGTGCTTTGTCTAAATGAATATAATAAAAGTTATCCCTTTTAAATATCTTAAGTAGGCAGTAGACCTATTTTATTTTATACTATATGTATTTGTAAATGTTTATATGTTTTAGATATGTAAGTATTTGTGGAATGCTTTGGCTGCTGTCAGTTAATAGTTCTGTCACATCGTAGGGTATATGAAGGTTTTTTCGTTGAATGCAGTCTGTCAGTATGTGTTTTATCGTTAGGTGTTTGTTGCAGTATTTGCATATTGGATTACTGATACAGTCCTTGTCATTAAGTGATTTGTACTTCGCATTTAACTTTAGCTTTTTTGACTACGTTATAATACGTATACATATGTGTATGTTATTTATTTTCAAGTCCACTGGTTGCTGCTAAGGCTAATTGGACGGGTTATCTACAGGTAGCAACTCTTTTCTAGCAGGGATGGGGCTAAGTATTTTTTTTTTAATGAGTTCTTCACTAAATAAATTCCTATTGTCCAGGTGAGATTAAGACCAATGGCCAATTTTTTGAGTTGTTCTTTATAATCGTAGTTAAATTTGAGGTAAAGAAAGGAAATTTATTTAGTTACGAAATATATTCAACCACACCCGCCTAGAAAATCATGGTAACCCCCTGTGGTGGTTGTCCATAGTTGCATAAAGTTGACTAAAGAGCTTGCCACAGTTACCAAACAACTTTGGATAAACCACACATAAACACTGAGATTTAATTTTCCACATGTACAATTTTATCACTTAACAAATGTAATCCAAATGCGCTTTAAAATGTAGCTAAACATTAAATGGTGTAGTAAAAACAAATAGGAAGTAGATAAGTATCTACTCATTAATAGAAAGGCACATACACAACAATCAATGATTACTGTTTTAGTGATGTGTTTACTTCATAAGTCTACATTTGTTTAAATTTAAAAATCATTTAAACAAAGTAAAGTTAAAAGGATTGAACGTGTTGGGTAAGTGTACCCAGTCATGCCTGCTGTTTATTAGCACTGCTCCGTTAATATGTTAAACTGGTCAGGACAAAGTATGTATAATGAATGCAAAGTTTATTCTTCGGAAATACAATAGAGTATTTTTAATAATGCTTATAAAATACATAAAACAGATGTTGTGTATTGGGACTGCTTCTGGGAGAAGCAATTTTTAAATATTTTGTAATAAAATAAATGCTGTCAATGATGATGATATTTAGAGACCATAATGTTTTGAACAACGAATTGGGATTGAATACAAACCGCTTAACGTTCCATCTTCAAGGCTCATTAATAGTACATCGATTCCCCATGTTCCCAGAATGCCATAAAATTTAATGAAATAGATAGACTGGCAGCAAATGTAATTAGATAGGGCTGAATATAGTCTTACAATGAATAACATTCATACTCATTATTCAGTCTAAATATTTCCCGAGCAAAGCTATCTCAGTAATAATGATTAATGCTATCCATGATTAGTCCACAGTATTTTGGACAGTGCAGTGGGATTGTTTAGGAACTCATGTTGTTTAATTCTTCTAGCCTTAAAGACTCTATAACTTTGATGTTGAAGAAAAGATATAGTGTACTGTGAATGTTTATTCCTCTCAGCAAAATAAAACTTTCATAGCTCGTTTATGAAGGCTATAAAATGCTTATAAAGGATGTTAGATTCTTAATTTCCTTTCATAAAACATCAACTCAAACTATATCAATTTTATTAATAGACATAAACTTCTTTATTGTTAAAATGCATTTTGTTTTGTTAAGTTCAGTCTAATAATCAGTAAACTATAAATTAAATTCTATTTTCAAGAAATGTTCGGAGAACCATTTTTTTTTATAAATGTCTTTGCGATTACCATATCATTCAAATGATAAGATAAACTTTCTTTACAGCTGGTATTATACTTATTAATTGACTACGCCCAAGCCTGAAAAATATGGTTATCGATTATTTCAATTCACTCAAAAATACTTACATCAAATATATATATATATATATATATATATATATATATATATATATATAAGTATTTGGTTTTTACAGCAACATATTATGTTAATAATATTTGTACTATCTATGTTATTGCTGCGACAATTTTAATAATATGTTTGATTAATGCCACAGAACCCTTATTTTATACCTTTGAAATTACCGCCCTGGCTCTCGTAAACAGTAGGCTTTCAGATTTTCGGTTTGCATGACTAAACCTACAGAATATATAACAGCATACATACACACACACAAACACACTTATTTACACACATACAAACAGGCGACTTTTATTTTGGCTCTCCAAACTATTCAGTCAGTAAAATAAACTTTATGATGAGTAATTTGGGTGGGGAGGAGAGAGGCTGTCATATCTATTTATCATAGGTCATAGCTATGAAAAATAGATATGTTAATCCTCTGCTGAAAAGACGCAATCGGGGGAACATTTACACTAAAATGTTTTTCTACTAAAATTTAATTTGGATTTTCTTCTGATAGGAAACAACCTACTTTTCATAAAACATTTCACAGTAGTGTTATTGGAAGTGGAGAATATTGTGTACTTGGAGAGAAAAAAACGTCTAATTTTTCACAAGTTTTTTATTTCAGCGCTAAGCGCTTTCGAAGACTATTGTCTCCATCTTCAGAGCTACCTGCATGCACTTATAGGGAAAGACAGCAAGTGGTTTGAGTCACTTGCTGTCTTTCCCAATGAGTGCATTTTTTAAAATGATTTTTTACTCTTAATTTAAAATTAAATTATAATTTGTTTCCCTTAACTAATAAACCACAAAAAGTGGTAATATAAAAGTGGAGATTCAAGCTATACTCTAACGTCGGGCTAATGTGGTTGGGTCCTTTTAGCGAAGGCCTTGCTTAAAAAATTCATCTACATTACCATGATTCTTTACAATACGGTGACTACCTATAGATTGCCTCATCTCGATATAGATGCCCCTACGGTATAGAATGGGTGTAAAATTAAAAAAATAATAGAAGGTTTTTTTATTACAAAAATTAAAATCCTTTGCTCCAAACTGTCCAGAAATGGATGTTAACCTGTGTAGATAACCCGTCCCGATTAGCCATAGTTGAATAAAGCAGACACAAATAAATAACATTTCAAACTTAAACAAATGTACAAATAATTTTGAATGTACATATAACTAGATTAGGACTGGCTGAGAGGAAAAAGGAACATAGTGGATATTAATGAATAACACATTGTTGGATGAAAAATATATAAGTTGAAATGAAATACCTCTGGCCATTTAAATTCGGTCAATGAATTAGGTTACATCGCTAGAAAATCCCTTCATATATTCCCTTAACATTATATATATTTCTTTGATTATGCTGAATTGTCATCGGTTCCGGGAAATACTGTTTTCTAGGAAAATGATTTTTCACTAAAATAGTTTCTAGATAGAAACATATTTTGCCCAGAGTCTTTTCAAGTGTTTGTTAAGTGTGTATCTCTGGGTAGTTACCATTTCATCATATGTATGTTTAATCTATTTATTGAAAGCACTTATCTCTGCCTAATGGAATCTGTTTAAGACTTACAAAATCTAGTCAGCTAATGACACCATTCGAAATAGAATAATAAATGCTTTTAAGTATGATAAAAAACCCCTCCTTAGGGCCTTATTATAGTTAATTTATTTAAAATGTTCTCTGTCTACATATGCTTCTTCATATTCTTTAGTTTCCCATTAACTTTTTTCATCCTCATTACACTGTTTTATTTATTTATTAAACTGTATAGCTCATTATTTTTTCTCCTTTAGGGTTTTCTTTGGAGCAAGTTCCGCTGAGAATCGTCATTAATGTTTGTCACTTACCACATTAACCACTAAACTGTTTATTTCTGACATCTTTATTTCTCTGCCGGCACTGTCATAAGACAACTGCTTCACCCGACTTTCTCTCGCAGGGCAACACAAATCAATTGTTGGTACCAATATTTAATGTTGAATTCTTTGTCACCTGTGCCTAACAAAAGTAATTGTGAAGGTGCCGTTCGTTTCTCCAATTGCCAGATGACTATACACTGTTAACTGAATCCAATCATTCTGAGTCAGTCTTCCAGCTGTACGTGCTTCAAAATTACTGGAGGCAAGATTGCTGTCTAAATGATTTGTCACTCAGCCGATTAGCCAATTCCACATTTCTTTATGAATATACTTGGATCAAGCCCTTTAGTCAAAGCCTGTTTATATATCTTGTGACATTTTAAAATTTGTGATTATAAGTGAGCAAGGTGAGAGGGAGAGGGAGAGAGAGAGAGAGAGAGAGAGAGAGAGAGAGAGAGAGAGAGAGAGAGAGAGAGAGAGGGCGTGTGTGAGTGATAGGAAGGAAGAGTAAAGATCAGGGATGAATTGTGATTATAAGTGATGGGGAGAGGAAGGTAAGAGAGAGAGTGAGTGTGTGTGTGTGTGTGTGTGTGTGTGTGTGTGTGTGTGTGTGTGTGTGTGTGTGTGTGAGTGATAGGAATGGAGAGTAAAGATCAGGGATGGATTGTGATTATAAGTGATGGGGAGAGGAAGGCAAGAGAGAGAGGGTGTGTGGGTGTATGTGTGTGTGTGTGTGTGTGTGTGTGTGTGTGTGTGTGTGTGTGAGTGATAAGAGAGGAGAGTAAAGATAAGGGATGAATTGTGATTATAAGTGATGGGGAGAGGAAGGCAAGAGAGAGAGAGAGAGGGTGTGTGTGTGTGAGTGATAAGAGAGGAGAGTAAAGATCAGGGATGAATTGTGATTATAAGTGATGGGGAGAGGAAGGCAAGAGAGAGAGAGGGTGTGTGTGTGTGTGAGTGATAGGAGGGGAGAGTAAAGATCAGGGATGAATTGTGATTATAAGTGATGGGGAAGGGAAGGCAAGAGAGAGGGTGCGTGTGTGTGTGTGTGTGTGATAGGAGGGGAGAGTAAAGATCAGGGATGAATTGTGATTATAAGGGATGGGGAGAGGAAGGCAAGAGAGAGAGAGAGGGTGTGTGTGTGTGAGTGATAAGAGAGGAGAGTAAAGATCAGGGATGAATTGTGGTTATGAGTGAGGGAAAGGGAGAGCAAGGCAAGACAGAGGAGGAGTGCGTGTGTATAAGTGTTGGGGAGGGAGAATGAAAGATCAGGGATGAATTGTGATTATAAGTGATGGGGAGAGGAAGGTGAGAGAGAGAGGGAGAGTGTGTATGTATGAGTGATAGGTGTGTGTGAGAGAGAGAGAGAGAGGGAGAGAGAGAGAGAGAGAGAGAGAGGGTGTGTGTGTCTGTGGGGGGGGGGGGTGAGGGTTAAGATTATGAGTGAGTGGAAGGGAGAGCACGGTAAGAGAGTGAGAGAGTGGGAGTGTCTGTGTGTGTGAGTGATAGGTCGAGAGAGAGCAAGGCGAGAGTGAGAGGGAGTGTGTGTGTGTAAGTGGTACGATGGGAGAGTGAAAGATCAGGGATGAATTGTGAGTATGAGTGATAGGAAGGGAGTGCAAGGTGAGAGAGAGGGAGATTGTGTGTGTGCGTGAGAGAGAGTGATAGGGAGGGTGTGTGTGTGTGTGTGAGAGAGAGAGAGAGTGATAGGGAGGGTGTGTGTGAGTGGGTCCGAGAGGGTAGAAGGGGAAATGAGAGAGAGAGAGAGAGAGAGTGAGGGATAGTGTTGGGAGGGAGGGGGGGGGGTGAATGATGGAGCGATGTTAATACGGCGACGGCTGGTTTGGGTGGCAGTAATTCAGTCCGCAGGCGGGGGAGGGAGAGTGAAAGGGAAAAACCCCGCGCAAAAAAAACCCGGGAACCTCCCCTTTCTCCATGGAGGGGGTACGTAAAGGGCCGAGTGCTGTCGGAAACACTCGAATGCTCCCCCTCCCTCACCATAAGCAGGCCCAGGCTTAGACCTCCGCCGAACGTTGAAGAGTAAAGGGTATAGTTGATCGCGCCGGCCCACCTATCGTTTCTAAAGCAGCCTTTTCCAAGCTATAATCTGTTCACTTATCCACTTCCTCTATTTCGTCAGGTGACTCTTTGACTTGTACCTTCTGAATTAAGTGACTGTGCTGTGTCTGCATTGGGATTAAGTGATTAATAAGTTTCGGCTTGCTCAACAACAAGCAGTTTCTTTTTCTTCCGGCCGAGGGTAAGTTTTTTTTTTTGCATTCGCTTTACCTTTATATTATTTTAAGTTAGAAAAAGTATATCCTATTGCTAATTTTAAGATTAAAGCATCGTGAAAGAGTTTTAAATTACATTTTAAGATTAAGTCCTCACCGTCGTACATCCTGCTAATAGTTTGTTGGCTTTATCCATTATTTTGTATCTTGTATTTGTTTTATACGTTTTTTTCACACCAAATAAATTCCCGGGAAATGGAATGTAGTATTGAAAACCTGATAATGTGCTTAGCATATAACGCCTGTACTGATTCATAAAATTGCTCATCTGAAATTTTGGTTCTACAGAAGGGACCATCCTTATAGGTACCATATTAATTTTTGTTTTAGTTGTTCTTTTGGGTAGGATTCTTTCCCTTGACAGGTAAAGAGCCCCAAGCCGCCGTGGGGCCCGCCCAGGTTTTGGTATAAAATCAGTTTGAAATCAAAGTTTTGTTCAAATGCCAAAAAAAAAAAAATATTTAAGCCATCATACATACCCTGATGGTATTTTGCACACTTAAATATTTAATCGATAGAGAAGAAAGAAATCATTCTACATTAAAAAAGTTCAAATTACCAATTTAGGAACAAATTGCGTTCCCAAAACATGGGAATGAAACTTGTCACTTTAACCATAAAAATTGTTAACAAAGAATTTGAAAGGAAAAATAAATATGGAATATTTTAATTTTTTTAAACAATCATTGACGAATGACATCCGAAGGTACGATACTCAATAATATGTATTATAATATCTTTGAATAAAAAATGGCAAATGTATATTTCTTTATATCTTCCTCAATAAATGCATGTGCTTATTAAACAAAATATTTTTGTACATTAGACTTGTATTTTTATGTTGCAACTTGAACGGACAGTAATTTTGCATATTGCATCAATTAATAGGCTCTTCTATAAGGACATGAGATATACTACTAACATCGTTATTAAATTGTCAAAGGAAATACCAAATACTCAATATTAATATCAAAGCGAATTAGCTACATTAACGCCAGTACTCTCTGACTGTGCCAAGACATGGAAGCAATAATTAAGAGTCAAATTACCAAGAAACGGCAACTACTTCCAGACAATAAAATTATATTCATTATAGGTGACTTGCCGCCATGCATAAAATCCCGTACAGAAAGTCATAGGTACTCCCGAGTGCTTTAGAATCGGTCGGTCATAACTGATATACTCATGTTTATTTCACACATGAAATACCTGTGGGTTTGACAGTTTTGAATGACCAGGCACTAGGTAGTACTTATGGCGGCGTCTTGTCCTGATTCTGCTCCATGACGGCTTTCATCTACAGCAAATGTAATTTTGTGTATGTATTATTATGGTGAAATACTACTTTGCAGTCACTGCAGCTCTAGATTGACAATAACCTTAGAATATTGTCTGACTGTATAGAGAGAAAAAACTTTGACTTGCCTTATGTGAATGAAATGTATATAGGATACAAATCTCATGATTTTCAAAAGTCCACCTTTTACCAGTATATATGGGCTTATATACAAATGTATACAAAGGAAAATATAAAATATATATG
Source organism: Riptortus pedestris (assembly GCA_019009955.1). Taxonomy (NCBI): domain Eukaryota; kingdom Metazoa; phylum Arthropoda; class Insecta; order Hemiptera; family Alydidae; genus Riptortus; species Riptortus pedestris. The sequence continues at coordinate 106,501,995 of CM032229.1, read as the reverse complement.
TATTTATTTATCCACAGGAGAATTCAAATTCAAAAAATATGATAACCAGTAAATAAGTGTCATCCTCTAATTCAGAAACAAAGGCAAAATTAAGAAAACGTTTGTTTATTATTAATTTAAGTTAATTAGTTGTAAAGATAGTTTTATTTAAAAAAAAATCTAAATTATTGGGAAAGTATTTCATTTTTTCAATGAATTCAGGCTCCTTTCATGAAGCCTGATGAAGATAATGAAAAAGCCTTAAAAATATTCATCATGTAAAAAAGGCGTTGGTTGTCATCATCATTATCATTTTATTAATCATATAAAGGTACTGTATTAAAACAACATGCGTATTTTGAAATAATAATAAAAAATAAATCTTTACTAGTGAAGGAGATTAGCTTTTTATGATTCAACCGATGATAAAAGATTATTATTATTTGAAGTGCTAAACATTTTCGGAGATGCAATTAATGATTTCGTTCAAGCATTTATCCTGAGGGCAGTAAACACTCTTGTAATATGTATAACACATTAAATACCTAACTAAAAACCTTCACTTATGGTTATCTTATTCCTATAATACCGATCTAGATATTTTAAAATATTAAACCGTCTAGAATATGTTTATTATGGCCACGCATTATACACAAAAATTAATAACTAATAAAGTGTAATAAAAGATTGGCTAGGACCGAAAGCAGAAATTAATGAATTAGCAAAACAATCAAAGAAAAGTTTGACCTTACATTTCCATTGAAAAAAACTAAAATTTTAACAAACATCGAAGAACTAACCCAGGCATTTGAAAATTAATGATCAGAGAATAGAAAGAGTATTGAGTCCACTTTAATTGTTTAGGTGAATGCATGAGTTGGAATCCGGTAGGGGAAAAAACACAATGAAATCTATGATACCAAAATTGGAGAAACCTAAAATAAATAACCACTATCGTGAAATTCAAAATTAATTCATTATATAACAGTTATAAAATAGAAGTACTGTATGCAGCGGAAACACTAGAATTAACAAATAATGGATTACTAGATAACTTAAAAAAGAAAGGAAGGCAAATATTCGGACCAACATTTAAAAATAATGAACTGCACTTGATTCCGAAACAAACTCTTTACCAGAAAATTGGGCAACTTTCACGTACTATTTAAAAAAAAAAGAAGAAAAAGAATGATGACCACATACTGAGAACGAATGAAAGTAGATTTACAGAAAAAATGTCCAACTTTTTCAAAAACAAAGTGTAATTGATTCAAACAAGTTGAACTTGATGAGGTAAATATTACACAGGATATAATTAAAAATGTTGTTCAATTAAGAAAGTTTTTAAATGAAGAGTTCATTAGATTTCAAGGAAAACTCTAAAGCAAGAAGATGAACGGTGTTCGCGGAAGAAATGAGAAAGGCAACTTGAGAGAGAATGAAGGAATATTTGAGGAAGCGCAAGGAAGCATCAACAAATCCACAGGAAAATAATTGATTTAACTTACTCAAAGTGGGTAAATTGAAATTATATAAAATAAAAAAAAAGTTATATAAAATAAGTAAAAAGTACAAAAATAAAGTCTACTATTTCTTCATAGGATTAGCTTTTTTTCACAATTTTCCCTAATAAAACTAAAGTTGTTTTCTTGGAGCTGAAAGTTTACAGTCCCAAGGTAGTAAAAAAGTAAGTTATGTAGGAAGTTTTCGGATATTAGTATTGATGCTAGGCTGCTATTGATATTTAAGTAACTCATTTTTCAGCAAGGCGTTTATTAATTTTGCAAGTATATTAGGGGCATAAAACAAACCCAAGTGTAACTATGTATGCAATGTTTAAGTGAGCAAAACGTTTTTGGGAGTAACTCAATATCTCATATCCCTTAAGGAAAATATGCTAAAACCTATTAGACTTAATTTTCTACTAGGATGATCACTATATTTATGACTCAATAATGTATGCATTATGTAAATTTATTTATGTGTACTTTTAGTTTTAGTTTTGTTATAAATGGAATACACCGTCAGTATTTATTACAGTGCTCTGAAGTGAATTTAAATATTATTAGTGACTTATTCGACCCAAAAAGAACTAAATGCTACTTTATTTTAATAATAAAAATCACGATGTACAAAAAATTGTACTTTTGTTTTTCTAAAAAGTTTTATTAAATTGTAAATTATTATTTATTAATGCCCTCTTTATGCTACTAAAGTATTAAATAAATCAAATTATAAATACATTTCTATCTTCTAAACTACAGAAACATATTATTTAATAACATAAATGTGTTGAAAATTACACAGAAAGGCGTGAAATTAAAAAAAAAAAATCCCTTTTTTGCGGTTACCCTTACATAGTGTAGTTACAGAATATAGACAAACCATTAATATGATTGGGGCGCTTGATGTATTTACATAAATATTTCGAATTTTTTGCATTATTATTATTAATATTTTATTGGAAAAAAACTCGTTTGGTACTTTTAAAAATACAATTCATTTTTGTTTTAAAAAAAATCTAGTAACAATAGCCCTTCAATACATCAATTTGATTCGCCAGGATTCAATAGCTCTATTTCCTAATATATCTTTTAGTACTAAAATGTCTTGAATGTTTTATAACATTATTAATTAATCTATAGACTCATAGTACCTTTGTATAACTTATCTCTAGCAAGACCAAAAATATATGTTTGCCTATATTGTCGAATATCGGGCGCAAAGCAATGGTTTCTATAAGAATTGGTTACATTGAATAAACTTAATTACATTTTAATATTTTAGACATTCTAACCTGGAATGTCTAAAATATTAGAAGGGAAAGACTTCAACATCTTTCAATACTTATTAAATTCATTGAAAAGGTTATAAAACCAATGAATATCTGATTTAAAGGGAGTCTGATTGTAGTTGATTGGATTGTTATTTTTACGTTTCTCATCTGGGTTCTACATTGACGGGTTTTTCTTTTAGTTCCCCAAAAGGTATGGTTCTTTTCAAGCTCAGCCATTTAATTAAAACGAAGGTATTTTAAAGATAAGGAGACTTTGCCTGATATTTAATTAAAAGTAAAACTGATTTCAGTTTATCTAAACGCTACACTGTATTCCAAAAATAGTGGGTGATGGCGGATTAATAGGAAAAAGCTTCATTCTTAATTAATGAATTGTAATAATATACATTATATAATAATTGACTTTCGTTTAGGTTAGTAACTATGTAAAATACTTCTTGTAGTTCAACCTTGGTGATGGTTTATCATTAGTAGATTCTCCTCAAGGGAAATAAGCTGTAGAGGTTGTAGTCATGATACAATTACTGAAGTATTTATTTAAATGTCTTTCGATTGCGCTTATAGTGAGCGCAAACATTTATGTATGTATGTAGCAGTCACCCGTCATTGACGGGTGGAAAATAAAAACTGGTCCCCTCTGGTAATATTAAGATTGGATTAACTTATGCATGAAATAATGTTTTCCTTTCATCAAATTCTAAAAATGTCTCTTCTATTCAGTCATTCTCTTGCTATTATGTGAACTACTTGTTGGACAAAACAAATTCTTCAAATTTTTGAAAGGAAAATATTGTTTGTTGGCAATATCCATTCCTTTAATAAATGTAAGGAAAAACTCTTTCTCTATTTAACTATCTTCATGCAACACGAATGAAGTTATACTTAGTGTTCGGAAGTCTCCTAGCAAACTTAGAATTTTATAATTCTAAGTATAGTTTATTCTTTTATTTATTTGTTTTGTTTTATAAAACCAGCATTATCGACTTGTAACACTTCTCTACCTTTTCATGAACAAATTAGATTTCGAAAGAGCCTTGACTTTCCAATTTGATGGGGTTTATTTTTATCTTCTTTCAATGTGGATTGTCTATAGCATTCGTACATCAGATTTTCTCTTATGTCGGATACAGATATTGCTGATAAAGGTGATTTTGTTAGTTTACAACTTGTAAGAAATTTTGATGCAATCCTACTAGTTTGGTAACTAATGATAAAACTTGAAAAGTTGAAGGTTAGGAAGATATGGATATTTATCTGTGAAATAAAAGCTAATTGGTATGTAACGCGTGACATTGTTATAAGAAGAAAAATCTCACTTCCCTTTGCTTCTACAAACTACCGAAAATTGATAGGGATATATGTGTCTGAATGCTAATTCGTTTAACTTTATTCATGAAAAGAGGATCACAGATTTAAAATGTAAAAACAAGGGAAAAGAGGTTGGCAGTTTATACGGCGAGATTATCTCTTTCATGATTAATGCCGTCTAACAACAAAAGTGTCAAGAACTCTTAGCAGAACCATAATTCTTGGAAAGCTATCACTTAGAAGCTTCAATACGCTAGCTGATCGCAGACATAAGCTAGTGTAAATATACTAACTATATCTTAATAAATAAAAAAATAAAATTATGGAAGTAAAATAACGTAGATAGACAAAAAGTAAATGAAATTAAAAGCCATGATATAAAAAAAAATTATTTGGGATTCTGTCACATACATGACACACACGTAATACAAATATAACTATCTATAAACTAACTTAAAAGTCCACGCAGGAGGTGCGTAAAGTAAGCAGATTTCCTATGTGTAGGTATGACACACTAATGATCTCTTCTCCGCATATATTCTCTATTTCTAAGTAAATTTCCATTTACTTGAAGTGGGAGTTTGCTGAAGGATGAAAAAAAAGTAAGAATACCTGGCTTAATGTTTAATTTGAGAAATAATGGACAGAATTTTACACCACTAAAGTAGAGGAGTTTTTTTTTTTGTTCTTTTATATATTTATATTTTTATTATTCTTTTCCCCTACATATTTATTTTGTAAAGGGTCCGCCAATGAATGATTAAATAAAGCAATTTGTTGTAGAATGAATTCTATTTTTAATATTTTCTTTCCGAGTAATTGAAAGTACAAGAATAGCCATTATGGGTACAATAAAAGCATTATTTTCTGAAAACAATAGGCATTCCAACGTTGCCCCAAGACCACCTACAACCTTCCCGTTTCATTAGCGGGCCTTGCATATATATATTTGTGTGTGTGTGTTGAGTGAGTGAGTGTGCGTGCAGCCAGCCCATTTCTAAACGCCTAGCCTATTGAAGACAGGCGTGCCATGAGTGTAGTGAGATTAATGAAGATAGGCTGAGTGAGAGACTAGATGCCGGTACGATGGCTAGGAATAGAGGAGGATCGGGTAAGACCCAAAGTACAATTAGCTCGATTCGACTATATGGAAGGCATGATTGTTAGTAGAAGATATTTTGTCTTTGGCGGTCTTGAAGTCAACTGGTTTCTGACCCTAGATTCTGAAGGGAGACGGCGTTCAAGGAGATAGGATTGCAAATTATTCAAATCAAAAGTGTGCTGGTGGGGCAGCGTATTTGTATATTGTTTTCCTTCAACCACATATGGTATTCTATCAGCTGATATCCTTCCAACACATTGCCACCTGACCTTTTGCTTGCCCACAGCCTGCCTGTCTTCACTCTATCCCTTGCCTTCCTCTGCTTCGGTCCTTGCTCTCTCCTTAAATCCCTTCTCTCACCCCCTCATACCTCCCTGCCTTACAGCTCCTCCCAACTTAGCGTTCACCTTCTTTTCCTATCATCTAGTTGGTGGTTCTGGATATTGTTAGCAGATTTATCATAAGAGGAACCAGCTACTGAGGTTGTGCTCATGACCCGAATTTCAAAAAATGTCTCAATTATCTGTCCATCCGAAATGAGGTCCGTTCAAAATTGTATATATTTGCCTGTTACCGCTTTATCGGTCACGTATTGTTTTCAATAGAACTTTAGTAGTATGATTTCTTTACTTTAAAATGTTTACTTTAGAATAGGCCTACAGTATACTTAAAATTATTATTTTCACTTAGACAAAGCACGGATATGAGAAACAATCAGATATTTAAGAAATATTTTCCATAATACTCGTATAAAAATAAAGTACATGAAGGAATAAATATGTTATTCTAATTATGCCAATCACCATCGCTGTGGGGCACAAACCTAATTAATAAAATGTTTATTGTTTTCGTTAATGGCTAAAATCGGAGTTGGAACAGAGGGCTTAGAGTGAGGGAAAATTTGAAAATTAAAAATAATTACGTAATTTTGGGTCAAATTGAAGATTGTTATATATCCAATCCTTTTCAGCATATACTTTTCTACAATTGTTGTTCAATACTTGTTTTCTCTATTTTGAATATTAAACTGGATATATGCATTTTTTTATGTTCAGCCTGAATAATCGTCTGCCCACTTTATAATCGTCTGATTTTTACTTTATTATTTATTTACGTCCACTTTATGATACTTTGGCTAATTAGGACGGGGTTATCTACAGCGAACCATCATTTTCTACCCAGGGTGGGTCAATGGAATTTTTTAATGAGTCCTTCACTAAAGAAATTTATACTGGCCAGGGTGGGAATCGAACCCGCCACTCTTAGATTACCATATGAGATCAACAACGCCTTAACTCACATGGCCAACCTGAGCACCCAATTTTTTTACATTATATAAGTCAGTCACTAAAAATCTTGTTTTTAGCATACATTTAAATTTCTGATGACATAGGTTTCTTACTTACACCGGGAGAAGCACAGGATAGTTAGTGAGATGAGATGGCAATATCATTACAGCACTTAGTTTACGAAGACCTTCATGAAAGACTTTTTTTTTACTTTTTAGACAGTTCTCTCCCAACTAGATACTTCGCATCTTTATTATTATTACCTATCGCTCATGTATCGTTATTGGCTACCTAGTTGTAATTTACATTCCATTTAATTCAGTATCCACTATTAGTAATTTTGTTTGTCTTTTCTTATGCCCAGTTCTTTGTTCCCTACTTGTCTCTTATTCATAATTTTTTTAGAGTTTATTTTTTTTTGTTCAGTTCATTTTGTCTCATTATCTTTCTCGGAAACCACATACTCGACTTTCTTGTTGTGTTAGGGCTAATGAAGATCTCGAAACTCTCGCAAAAGACAGATTTTCCTAAAAATGGGGTGTCCCAGCATACCGTTTTATTGTAGCTCTTGTCAAAACAGTGACCTCTGTTGTGGATTTTAAATGCCAGAATTGTTCAGTATTTAATTACATATTTAGATGGGCCATGGTAGACTGTAATTTATTTTAATTCAATTTGGACTTTTTCATGACGTAAAACGGGTAAGGTAAATCTATTTTTGAAGATCTAAGATAACTCATATAACGGCTGACCAGGATATTTTGTCTAGTTGGAATTTAGACAAATCTTATTTTTTATAAAAACAATATTGATATCTTTGCGGTGTTCTGGTATTAACCGTGTCATGGCATTTTCTAATAAAGGCTTGCTAGTCATGCTGCTGGCATTTAAGAGAGGCCATAATAATAATGAACGGTTACAATAAAGAACTGATTGACAATGAATTTATGAGGACAAGAAAGATGAGCCCAAAGAAATTGATAACAACAGGGAATCTTCCATTATACCTTATATGAATGGGACCACAGCGAAACTCCCTCCTATATAAAGACCATTTTCACTACTATAGGAAAATATAGCCAGATGGCAAAAAGCCCGTCATCCAGGGGCTGCGTAAACTAAGATTTCCCAAGCAAAGGTTACCAATATGTAAATATACATACTGGTAAACCCACCGCGAATATTAAGTGAATAAATACAACCGGTAATGAGAAATCTTTCAGTTACAAGTTAATAACTCTACAAAGGAAAGCGTCTGAATTGTAAACAAACAGGCCAGCCAACCTGAATTCTAGACCGGAAATAAAAACCATTAATGAAATATATCTTAATATAACATATTAATTTTATTCTAGTTAGTGCTGTAATTTGTAATGAATCAGAATAATTTTAATCTCAATTGCTTAAATTTTAGTAATCCAAGAACAAAAAAGGGGAGGGGGATCAACAGAGCTTATTTACATATATCTCATAAAGTAAAAGTTCAATGAAAACAACATTCCTTATTTAACCTTGTAATGAAAAGGTTCATGATATGATGAGCGGGGGTTTACTGAAAGCAATAACTATAAAATCCAAATATCTCGGTTAATATTCATGATACAGAAAATATGTATAGAAAAATATATATAGATCATTTAATTTGCAATATGATTGTACCTTTACAATGTTTCGAACCGACTTATAGTAACGGAGATATATCAAATTTTCAAATTCCCCCTCTAACCCTCCCCCCACTGGTCCGATTTCAGCCATTAACGAACTTGATCTTCCTTTTTACATAAAACGATTAAATATGGAGTTTGGTAACGATCAAACAATGCGACCGCTAGAGCGTTAACAGATATATATAGATATATATATATATATATATATATATATATATATATATAATTTTGACCTCATTTTCGTCATCTCCTGGTTAGCATCGATGGACATTTGATGAAATTATTCAAAAATCGCCCCATGACGACCTCAATAGCTGATTTCACTTACGGGAAATCTGCTAAAACTGAAGAGCATGATCAACAGTTAAGAATTCCAGCGTCATTACTTCATCATAGAAATAATGAATCTGACGAACTGCCAGAGTTGCACACTATCTAAGCACTTCAGAAATTGGGAGTAACAAAGTCCCCAGTAATTAATTTGAGGGAATTATTTTATATTAGTAAAAATAAAATGATTGTACTTCAAGTTGGATTAGAAGATTTAGAGAACCCAGACGACAAAACTTTTTATTTATTTATAGAAGGATGCATTTATGACACATAAATTGCCTTGTGGAATTTTATTTGGAAAAATTTTAAATCTGCATTGAAAACAAAAACATGCGCTGAATATTCTTAGTGATGACCGCTGTTGGAGCTATCTTAATCTGACATGGTTGTCGGTCACTAAGGTTGAAATTAAACTACTTCAGCTTGCCGACGTTTCGGGGTAATTTATTACTTTTGTCAAGGCGAACTGAATGGTGTGCAAGATCTGAATACTCCAATCGACTTAAATGCTAAATGAAATGTCCATAATATAAAATGAAAAAAGCTCTTTCGGGAAGGAGAGTCGGTGATAGAAACCGAAATCAGACTGTAGAATCCTAATATAGGATCACATTACATAAGGATAAAAAGTTGCGGGTTCAACAACCCCCCCCCCCCCTTGGTTTTTCTAGGATTTACGTTCGCACGGTAAAATATTGTCCTCTTTAACAGGAGCACTATGGAAGGAACGTAAATAAAAATTAGGACTTATTTTAAATTTCATATGTTACATTAAGTTGTATTTCTATGAGAAAAAAGTCCGTCACAAAGGCGCTAAGCAGATTTCCCACGTGCTGGTAAATGCAGTATTGGGATTATAAGATTGGAATAAGACGTTTCATAATATATTGGCTTATTTTAAAGCGCGATGGCTGAAAGTAAGGGTTTACTGAAGGTTATATTAAATATTAAAAAAAATGGAAAATTCTTCGTTAATATTCAAGATATAGAAAAACAGTAAAGAACATCATTTAGGTATAGGACATTAAATTAGCGTTAAGATTGGTTCTATACAATTTTTCGATCTGATGTATAATATAGGAGATATTTCGAATTTCCAAAATTTTCGCTCCTATAAGGGGGGGGGGCTCTTCTCGAATTCAGATGTTAACGAACTCGATCTTATATGTCGAGATTTGCAACTATAAGACAAAAATTGCGAGCGCTAGAGCGATAACAGGCAAGTAATTATATATATAACTAAGCAGATTTCCCAAGTTAAGTTTTACAATAGTGAAATCTGCATACTGGTAACACAATACCACCATGATTAAATTCAAACGGTAATGAGAAATCTTTCAGTTAATTAAAATAAATTCCCAGCTGAAACGGCTTCTGAATTGTAAAAATAATTTATATTTTAATAACTCAAATTTTAGTAGTCCAGGAACTAAAGAAGGGGGGGGGGCGCGGATGAACAGAACGTATTAGCATAAATCTCACAAAGTAACGAAGGTAAGGTAAGGTTAAAAACGACAGGTAAGGTTAAAAGAAGCTTCCGCTGAGCCGATCAGTTACGGAAATGGCCGAACTAATACGAACTATACCCGACCACAGACTTCATAAAAATGCAAATATCTCGATTAATATTCAAGATAGAGAATAAATGTATATAACAATATTTATAGTAAATTTAATTTTCAATAAGATTGGTTCTATACAATGTTTCGATTCGATCCACAATAACGGAGATATTTTGAATTGTCCAAATCCCCCCCTCTAAACCCCTCCCTCCCTCTAGTCCGATTTCAGCCATTAACGGACTTAATCTGTCTTTTTACATATATAATTTTGAACGGACCTCACTTTCGTCATCTCCTGTGTAGGATCGATGGACATTTGAATTTTTTTTTCCGAAAATGGCGTCATGAGTACAACCTCTATAGCTGATTTCGCTTAAAGGAAATCTGCTAAAACTCAGACATTAGGGGTATATGTATGACACAGGTAGCCAGGATTGCTATCCAGCTGAGAGAGGATAGTGACGGAGAGTAGCTATACTGGCTGGAGGGAGAGGGAGGTCCCATAGCTGTCTCTCTCATTGCCTGTAATGAGCCACTCATTAAGAACTCCCATTGTTAGAATGCCAGTCGGAAGTCTCATGACGTAACTACCACAATTACACTACGCTCAGGATTACGTCTTCGTTTAGGAGTCGGTGTCGTCGTGAGAGAACAGTTGGACAAACGGAAGTTGTTTCCAAAATTCCAATATATAATTTGTATATACTATAAAACTTAATAAAAAGTCCATCACGCAGGAGCTGCGTAAACTAAACAGATTTCCCACGTGAAGTTTTACAATAGAGAAATTTCACGGGAGTTACGGAAACGGCTGAATTAGCTTTTGACGGAAACAACTAGACTCGAAGTTGGCCGATCTCATTTCCTCCGTTACAAATTAATAAAAATGCAAATGTCTCGGTTAATATCCAAGGTATTGAATAAATGTATAGAGCAATATTTATAGTAAATTTAATTTGCAATATGATTGGTTCTATACAATGTTTTGATCCGACCTATGGTAACGGAGATATTTCAAATTTTCGGAAATACCCCCTCTAACCCCCCCTCCCACTGGTCCGATTTCCCTCAATAGTGATTTCCCTTGAGGGAAATCTGCTAAAAGAAATTTGTTTATAGCAGTGCAGACTTTTTTCATTTTGGTCGTGAACTCATTTCAAACTTCGACCGATGTTCTTTTTTGCAAGACATTTTAGGAGATTTACGTCAAATTGCAAATCCGCTATTGAGGTCGTATTCATGACGCGATTTTCGAAACATTTCTTCAAATGTCCATCGATCCTACCCAGGAGATGACGAAAATGAGGTCCGTTCATAATTTTATTTATATTTGTCTGTTAACGCTCTAGTGGTCGCAATTTTTGTTTGATCGTTACCAAACGTATAACTTGTGTGTGTGTGTGGGTTCGCGTGCGTGTGTGCATGCGTGCGTGTGTGTGTGTAAAGAGCACATATGTGCAAGCTTACGCTGGATTACGTTTGCGCATTATCCATGTGCAAAGGGATTTTATTTTCTACGTGTTGCAAACTTATTTGTATGTAACGTGTACGTGTAAGAAGGCTGTCTTTATGTATTATATATATATATTAAATTAATTGAAGTAAACATTTTAGGTATATAAAATAACAAAAAAAAACAAATATAAATAATTATAGAATAAAACAAATACATTTGAAAAGATACAAACCCAAGGAAAATGTTTGCTAATAATTAGCATGTTCGGTATTAAATACATTATGCCACTGTTTAGATTTCATTTTAGAAATGATAATTCCCGCTGTATAATGTTTGAATTTTTAGTGACAGATTACAAAATGTTTTCTTATAAACTCCTGTGTTTCTACTGGCCTTTGTCCTTGATTGTTGATTATTTGATCTTTTAATGAATTTCTGATTTATTTTGTTAGCGTTCAGTGGTAGTACAGGTGTACTATGCTTTGTATAGAAACGCTGTTCCAAGGGGATGTATTGAATTAAATCTATAGTAGTTGGTAGTACTGGGTCCTGTAAGCTGCGTTGTGTAGTAGTCTGCAAGTGTTGTTGTTGTCTTAAGATAACATGTAATGTCTTTTATAAACGTTTTTAAGTGTGTTTCTTAGCCAATAATTAACCACCGTTCTTGCAAATTTTTTTAGTGTATGTGAATGTAGTACGATATATATATATATATATATATATATATATATATATATACATACACATATACATACATATGTATTTGTCTTTCCCCGCTCTAGTGGTCTCAAAATATTAGCGCTTCATGCTAAACTAAAGGTCAAGTTCGTTAACGGCAGAAATCTGACCAGTGAGAAGAAGGGGGGTAGAGGTGAATATTTTGAAAATTCAAAATATCTTCGTTACTATAAATCGGATGGATAGCTATAGTATAGAAACCAATCTTATTGCAAATGTAATTGTCTGTAAAAGTTGTTATGTACATTTATATCTTAATTATTAACCGAGGTATTTGCATTCTTCAGTTTTTGGGCAACCCCCGCTCCAACTCATGCCATATTATAATAACAATACGCTAATATATTTTAAACCATTTCACTTTGACACTAAAATACCAAATATTGCATTCATTGACCTTTTACTTTTTCAGATTGGTGCAAATATTTTATGTAATGACGTTATCTCTTAAGGTTTTACGTTCCCGTCATGCTTCATGTGCTAAAGATCATAATTGCTATTGGCCAAAATCGTTCCTGGAATAGTGGGGTTTTAGATGGGGGATTCAGAAATTCAAAATATCACCGTTATAACGAGTCGTATCGGACATTTTGTAGAACCAATCTAGTTATGCTATTGATGCTCTACAAATATTGCTCCATACATTTTTTCGTTTTCAGCCTTCAGTAAACCCTTATTTCAACTCATCGGAATTTTAAATAGAATTAGAAATTATGTGGTGAGAAAAGATCAGTAGTGTGTCATACCAACATGTGAGAAATTTGCTTAGTTGACGCATCCCCTGCGTGCCGGACTTTTTTTTTGCGTTAGACACCATTTCTATTGTTCCAACCAGTAAGAGTAACTATGCTAGTACATTTTTTTTTGTCCACGACACGAGTAACTGTTACAGGTTTCTCATTAAATTTCCAGTTAGGTTTTACTCCTGGTATAAAAGGATCTCTCCTATGCCAAACTTATTTTTCTCTCATAACTGTCTCGTAATTTAAAGATTCTGTTCTCAATGCGCGATGCAAAGCTCTTGTTGTCGGGTCCTAGAGAAATGAGAGAAAGAGGTTCTAATCTTGCATTATAGCTTCGAGTGAGACCCTTCTCGTGTTGGAAAGAGTTTTAAAGTTGCATGGATATCTAAGTGCCCTCTATTATCGTCAGCTATAATATCGTGTCTGGGTGCAATACTGAACTCACCATTTTTCCTTTAGCCTTCTAATTCTGGTTATGCCCAGCCCGATGAGATGTGTGATAATAGCAGATTTTTATTTAACCTGGTAAATTAGAAAAATGTGCAGGAAATAATCTAGAAACCGAAACACCAGCTTTGAATACGTATAATTTACATATAATTGGTACAGAGTTTACGTAATAACACTGATTATATCATTTACATTTCTCCTCAAAATAATCTCACGGTGTTGAATTATTGAATCTCAGAGAAGGGCAAGTCTAAAACAACGAGGCTTTTGTTGAGGACATTTGATTTTGGAACATTGAACCATACTGCATTGCTGTATTAAAGACCATGTTACTGATAATATTACTGAATAATCTGCCTTATCAGATTTCCTTATTGATCAGCTATTGAGGTTGTAACTTTCCTTCAAATAACCACCGATTCTGTTTTTCTTCCAATGCTACCAGACTCGATGCTTAACCGTTTTTAATTAAATTTAAGTCTTAGATTCATCAAAGGTTTACAGAAGGAATAAGCTGTGGAATAGTAAATATCTCCGTTATTATCATTCTCAAAAAGAATTTCATATAACCAAACTATCTTCTATAATTGTTACAGAGTTCGATTCCAGCATGGCCTATAGGAATTTATTTAGTGACGAACTCATTAAATAAAATCCTTAGTCCCACCCTGGCTGGGTGGTTCTTCATCCCATCATCATTCCAGAATGTAATCGAAAAATTTATAGTTTTACATAGTTTTAATTAAACGCTTCCTGAATTTTTTTTGTTATATTTTATCTTGTATTTCATTTTAAATTTATGAATGTACGCTAAACGATACTGAGCGACATCGCCACATTGTGGAGATTATCAAAGAAATACATTTTGTTGTAACTAAAATTGAATTGGACTTATTTATGCTTTTTTCTTCAGCCCATCAATACTTTTACTATAATCTAATATATCATAAAACATAGTATGACTGCCTTAAGTGTAGTTTACTTTGGACCGTTATTAAGGGAGAAATAAGGAATTGGAAGTAATTTGTTTTAGCCATTTGCCACCTATGAGTCATACTAGTGACGTAGCTAAATTGCAGCATAGCCTTTGTAAATTATCAATGAATTTAACATAGGAAATTTGCTTGTTTTCTGCAGCACCTGAATAATGTAGCCTTTGCCCTGAAACTGATTGCAGCTTTTTCCCACTGATTGTGTCTATCCTTTTGACAGCTCTTCTGCTGCAACCTGAGGTATCAATTATTTGGGGCAAAACTGGTCCAGGAACACATAGTGTCTTACTGCACCTTTCTTCTACATAATATCCGACTTATCGTCTTCTCATGTCTCTGGAGTATATAATTACTCTCATTCCTGGGTCTCTTCTCTATATGCCTCCATTAAACTATAGATCGATTTTTTTATTGGCTTATGTTTTACAAACATGGTACGATTATGAATTATATGGTCCATTAAGTTATAAAAAAAAAACTACAAGCACAGGAGATGGGAAATATAAAAAAATTGTGGACAGTGAACTCTTAAATAACAAATAATTTTATTATTAACAAATCCACAGCAACGACGGGTATAAATTCTAAACACTGGGACGGGGAAATGTCAAAATATAGTGGAAAGTAAAGCCTCGCCAGAAAATATTATCTTCATTCTGCCTCAAATGAATTCCCGTGCGAAGCCGGGCACCTTAGCTAGTATATATATATATGTATATATATAATTTTAAACGGGCCTCATTTTCGTCATCTCCAAGGTAGGATCGATGGACTTTTGAAGAAATTTTTAGAAAATCGCGTCACGAGTACGACCTCAATAGCTGATTTTCCTTAGGGAAAATGCGTTAAAACTAACACTTGAACATGCGCGGAATGGCGAAAGAAGAGTGAACAATTGGTACAAAAATACAAGACCGGACGGAAATGTTGAGTGTATTAAATATACTCAACATTGGGTTCCTGGGAGTGCTTCGGTGGTCAGGAATTCTTGCCCATAAGTCTATCATTGGTCAGATATATTCCTCCTAAAGACCTTCAATGGTCAGGAATTAAGGAGGAAGCGAGCAAGGGTGGAGTACAGGTGCCTGGATGCCAGATGGTGGCCGGTAGTCAGTGATCAACCACTTGGAACTACTGTCAGTACATCAAAGCTTCTGTACCAACTGGCCTAGCTGTAACAGCTCCTCACATACAGACCTAACCTCTAAAGCTAAAAGTCCGTCACGCAGCGTAAACTAGGATTTCCACGTGCGTCACGTATTTGCATTTATCTCAAAACGTAAAAGTTCAATTGAGAGCAATATCTGGTATTTAGTCTTCAAATTCAGTGCTTCACAATATAACAGCTTATTGTTAATATAACACGAGTAGGAGTGGAGCTTTACTGATGGCTGTCAACTAAAAAATGCAAATATCTCGGTTAATAATCCAGACAGTGAAGTAATATACATAACCACATTTATAGAACATTACATTTGCAACAAGATTGGTTCTATACAATTTTTAGACCCGACACATGACCCCCCGCCCCTCTTATTGGGCAGATTTCAGCCTTTAGTTTTACATAAAACGTTTAAATATCAAGTTTAGTAACCATCAAACAAAAAATGCGACCGCTAGAGCGTCAACAGACAAGTATATAAACATAAAGTTTTGAGCGGACCTCCTTTTCGTCACCTCCTGGGTAGGATGAATGGACATTTGAGGCAATTTTACATAACCACGACATTCGCCATAAGCACGACCGCAATACTTGATTTCCCTTAAGGGAAATCTGCTAACAACAACAAAACGCCGTCACACAGATGCTGCGTAAACTAAGCAGAGTTCCCACGAGCTGATATGTGACACATTGATGGTTTGAACTCACCTCTATTCTCGAGTTTTTCCGTAATATCAAGCCTGAGTAACTAGGAATTGAAATACCAGGTGGATTAGAGATATTTAGTAAAGAGATTTAGATTTAACTGGTCAAACTATTCATTTGCAAGCCCTTCGGCGTTATCCGTTAACGGAATTGCAATATAAGAGGTGCTGGTTCATGAAAATGTTATATGATTTGAATTCCGTGGGACTATGGATATTTATAAGATGGTTATTGCTTGATACTATTATATTGAATATTTTACACAATTATGGGGAATGGTCTATTTCAGGACATGTGATGTTAGTGTGTTATAAATTGATTACTTTGTTGGGTGTTGCTGAAATTGTGATGTCCGAGATGATGTTCTCCCTCTTGCTTCCTCCATCCTGGTCTCCCACCTGGATGCTCCTTTCGTCTACTCTCTCATGTTGCGTATGCTTAAAAGAGTGTGAGAAAGACACTAATAGTCTGCACACTGATGAGACTCTACTCACTCCCCCCTCAGCCTGTTCCCTTATCTGCCTTTTGGACCCTAGGATGTCCCCTCAGGTTGCGATTACGAAAATAGCCGATAGAGCCCAGCACTCTTCAGGGGGCATCCTTGGTTGGCCTAGATGACAACAGATGGGGCTGGTGTTGGTTTTATGACCGCTTCAATTTAAATAGGTGGGGATACCCTGGTTAGGCCGTGATAATTGATCTGGCACACTATACGGCTCGTGGATCGCCCAGAAGGTAAGCGAGATGGCAGACCTCAAACAAGCAGAATGTCAATGCTGTCACAGGCAGCCTGGAGGTGGGCTTATAGGTCAGCATGTTTGAAGCTGTTACCTATAAGGAAAACCTCAATAATGGTTACTACTAAATGTAGTAGTATAACTCGCCAACTTTGTGCCATTCTCGTCCAATGTAAGTACAGCTTCATTATACAAAAAACCTTTCGTTTACTTGATTCTATAGACTGCCAGAAACGAATCCCGTTAATGGAACAGCTTAAATAAATTTTGGGCGTTATCGACCATGCAATATCTTGTGCTCAGCAGTTTGCAGTCCTTCCAAGCAGCATTATTGTGGATAGCCTGTTGAAGAACCGCTGTTTATGTGTATGTGATACTTCAGCCTTGAATATAAATAATCACCGTTGAAAATGATGATGATGAGCGTATCATTAACTGTAGAAAACATGAAACATAAAAATGTAAATTTTATTGGCTGTGAAGGATTAAGCTCTAATGGAACATTTCACTATTTTTTTTTTCGTATTTTTGTTTAGTTCCTTAAAAGTTTCTTTGTAATATATTATTTTCCAACGCTGCTTAGTTTTCCCATTGTTGAGGCAACAGAGCGTGCGAACACTTTGGTCCCATTGTATTAACGCAGTTTAGCTCAATGGTATTTATTAATAGGTCCAATGGCGTTTTTCTGAACGTACATATGACTGTATATATATATATATATATATATATATATATATATCTGTGTGTGTGTGTGTGTGTGTGTGTGTGTGTGTGCTTGTGTATCAACGTATACATTTTATATTATTTATTTGCAACTAGGTGATTTAGCTCAAAATATAGCAATGTAAATTAAAAACAATATTATAGAAAAATAACAAAAAACTCTAACAACAAATAAAAAATTAAACTCCATAAATAAACAGTAAATACAAGTATAAAAACAACAAATAAACATTAGGCTAGTATTAAGACAACAATTTAAAATTGTTTTATTAAAAAAAATAATTATGTTATTCCTGTATACTAGTGCATTTATATTATCTAAAACTGTTCAGAATTATATTAAATTTCTCTCTGAGTCGAAATCAAAAAGGAGAGAATTTAAATTTTGTAAAACAAATTCAAGAATTTTAACAAAAAAAAAAAAAGAATTGTAAAAACAAAAATGTTTAAGGTGATTTAGTATATTGTCGATATGTGGGCTCCTGCCTGTAAGAAGTTCGTACATGCTATGTGGAGTCTCTAAGTATTCAATGTTCCTGCAGTTAGTCAGTAAGTGGTTAATGGTTCATGACATGTTCTGCAGGGAGGTCTTTCTGTTCTTGCCATGAGCTATGAGTGTGTTAATTGTGAGTGCCCTATCCTAAGTCACGTCGTGTCCTACCCTTGTCACGTCTGCTGGATAGCTACTCGTTTATAACAGGCTTTATTTGTTGCAGATGATTTTCTGATGTTCTATGCGAACATTCATTTTGCCATTCATTTAATATTGTCTGTAGTATTTTTCAAATGTAAGTCTCGTAGTGTCATTAAGTTAGTCAGGAGATTGTCTCTGGGCACGTCATTTGTACGTCCAAAGTTTTCATGTCCTGGAACCCAGATCATTGTTACTTTTGTCTTTAATTTTCAATCAATGTATACATATAATTATCAATAAACAACGTTTCGAGGTGTCAGACATTTATTCCAAAGATGTGGTTCTGTCTGAACTGAACTTAACATTAACTAACAGTGTGTTAATTCTCTTAACCTTCCGAGAATTAAAATACTTTCATTTCCATTTATTTGTTCGTCTGTTGATTGTCTCCCACCCACCTATACTTCACACCCGTAAAAAAAAATTTTCCCCACATAAATTCTTGTTATAATATTGAACAAGTATTTTCATTTGAAGTTATTAGAAAAATGCTTTGCCCTATATCAGGAAGACGAGTGTTCCTCCTAGCAGCTGAGTATAATTCTGAAAGCCATAGGCTTTTAAGAAGAGAGGTTGAGTTAATTCCTTCAAGTTGAGGAGTTGAACTGTTCCCCGAGAGAGAGGGTTCAGGGCAGGTAGTCAGCTTGATGATCCTACCCCCAAAATCCTACAAAAGGACCGACGCTTTATGACACTCTGTCCTATAATTAAAAAAAAAATGATTCTCTTGTCTTTCTGTTCAATTCTGATTTTAATTACTGAAAATTACTTTTTATGACACTGAAGGTTCTCTCTTTTTCCCTTCCAGAAAAATATTTAAAGTAATTAGCTTAAAGGCTCTCTTCTTTTTTTTTTTAACCCGCCTTCTTCAGAACACATAATGTGGACTAAAGGATGGAAATGGTGGAAAAGATGATGTTAGCTGTTGCAGAGAGTAATAGAAAGATATACGGGTAGAAGAAATACGATACTGATGGACACTGGTTGATTCAAAGTACTTTTGTCTAATCAAGTTTTATAGATAGGTTGATAAACAAACATATGCTACATATGTATATATGTATATATGCGTGTGTGTGTGTTCGGAGGTATTTTTTTCCCCACTTGCACTATAGACCTTACTGATCTTTAGCCGCCACCGAGCGAGACTCAAGAGATTCGTGATCACGGTTTTACATAGTGAGTGATCAACTCAACGTACGCCCTCCGTTATCCCAGGAGGACCTGAAATGAGTTGTCCCCAGTAGAATGACGGACTCCTTTGTACCCTCCTGTAGTCTCCGTGACCAATTCACTCTGTCAACCTGCCTGTGGACGGGAGTCATAATCTTTAGTCACCCCGCGGGGGTTTCAGAGGTAAATACTCTTTAGACCCCCGATGGCACAAGGGCACTGCGACACTAGCGCACTGTGTTAGTGAACTCGTGAATTATTGTTCTCCCTTGTCGGGGATCGAAGCTGCGCCTATTTTTACCTTCAGCTTGCTGAGGGTAGTGGTAGACGTGCCCACACGTCTTAACCCGCGCGGCCACCGGAGCCCTGAGTGGTAAATGTAGCCACTCCCTAACTCACACGGCCTCCGTAACCCATTTGTGTGGGTAGGTGTGTGTGTGTGTGTGTGTGTGTGTGTGTGTATATATATATATATATATATATATATATATATATATATATATATATTGTTACGTTTTTATTACAAAACCAGTAATAAACGTTGTTTATAAGTGTTCTTTTGGATTGCAAAATTAAACACACACAAGCTTCATAGTTTTTATCATTGCACAATTTATTTACAATACACTACAGACTTGGTTAATTGTTCTTAATTACTACTCACAGAATGCGCTGATAGCGTCACTGTTCTTGTTATTACACAGTCCAATAATCCACTCACGGTCACTGAAGTACACAAAAAAAAAAGACGGCTCTGCACTGTCCTTTAACACGGCACTAAACTGTTACTTACAGTCACGGCACGACTCTGTTCTTCACATAAAAACACATTACCGCACTGCACAATTTCGCACTGTAGCACTGAACGCACACATGAGCACTTGAGATCAAACTAAAACTGACTAGGATCATCCAGGGTGTCTTATATAGATTATATAGACCCTTCCAGAACAGGACTCGAACGAACTCGATAATCAAATGCTTCTTTGATCCACCTCGCATTTCCCAAATACTTAAAAATTAACAATTTAAAATGTATGGATGTATGTTCACATGTATATAGATAAATATCTATATGTATGTGAACATATAAATAAAAACAATTCATGGAAATTAAATATTGCTTCTGAGTGCGAATATAGGAATGGTGTTAATTTCGTGGCGTTAAGTACAATTCGGTTTACCTACATTATATCTGTGTCTCTTAAACCATTTGCGTTGGAACATGTAGATTAACTGAAAAGACTTTCCATCTTAAAAAAAATTCCTTGATAACAAATTTCGTAGCGTAAGGGAAGGCCCCCTAGTACGGGACAGCATGTTGTATGGGACAGGGGGTGTTTTGATCAATCAACACTAGAGAGAGCACCTACAACGGCTTTATTACATGCACAGTCATGTCAAAGACCAGTTGTAGCCATCTTGATTTTGTGTTAAAACGCATTCTCTTGTGAGGAGTGTTTTAGTGATTTTGCACCAAACTTTCGTGTACGAAGATAACTTTATACCATTCTACCGACTTTTTAAGTAAGTATACAAATGTTTTAAGTGTCTTGGTAGCACCTAAGGATTATTGTAATTAATTTATGAGCGATTATTCCCCACCGGATTAATAGTTTACCCTTGAGAGTAAAAATTCCATCAGATTACTGTCCGGTTGTATGGGACAGGTATGTTGCGGGTTGTATGGGACTTCCTACAAATAAATAAATAATTTTTAAATATGATAAACTGGTTAGGTAATTATTTATTTATTTACTGGGAGTAAAAATTCTTTAAATTTATATTATTATATTATAAAAATCTTTTGGAATCTATTTCTCCACTGCCCAGTAATTCCAGCACAAGATATTTTTCTCGCTACAACCATGGAGAGAAGAGTGAAATTTTAACTTCTAGTCCATTTAAAAACCAACTTCAAGTAAAAAAAACTGAGAAAGAAGAAAAACAAAAACTTGCGGAATCACGAAGGTTGTTGCGAGAAGAAAAACTTAAAAATAAACAAAAAATGGCAAACATTGCCAAAGGAAAGAAAATTATCTGTGGGCGTAAAAGAAACCCCAACACCAGAACACTGAAACAACCAACATCTTGCGATGTCCGAAAAAAACTTAAATTTGATCCAAAAAGTGAAAACAATCAAGCACCAACCAGTGAAACCAAAGAAGTTACCTATTGTCTAGCTTGTGGTGAATCCTTCGAAGAAGACTGGATTCAGTGTAGCGCGTGCCTTGGGTGGTCTCACGAGAAATGTGCTGATATTGAGGACAGTCTTTTTTACAAATGCGATGTCTGTAGGAAATGAATTATTTTTGTAAAAACTGTTAATTTTTTCCATTTGCTACTCATTTAAAACTACCAAAGTGTACCAAATAAAAAAAAGTTTTTGAAATATTAAAAAATATTAAATTATTTAGCATTAATAATATTTATAAAATACCTTATATTATCACATTTTGCATTTTAGAATTATATTGTATTGTTGAATTACAGTGAGGCTGGTTTTATAGAAGGTGTCCCGTCCCATACAACACTCAACATTTTGATTGAACAAAATGTATAGGGTTTTTCAAATGAAAAAAAATATGGCATAGATTCGGTTTTTACGGAGTTCCTTTAATGGGTGTTTTTATAAACCTTTAAAGTTAGTTTTAGTATAAATTGCAAATTGATTTAGCCTTTAACAATCTTGCAATTTGCAAAAAACGCTTAGGTGTCCCATACCAGAGGACTTTCCCCTATATATTTTAGTGTGGCCTATCTCAACATGGTTGAACAGCATACATGATATAATTGAATAAATGAATGTTTTGCTTTTTATATTCCTTAAACATTCTTTATAAATGTCGAAAATAAGACTGTTATCATTATCGGTTGGACTAAAGCTTGCAGGCGATGCATTTCATCCTCTAATGGAAAACAATATGGCGGATTGCTGCATGCGCCTATTTATTGCTATTATAGTGATGGAGGCTAGTCTCCGTCAAATATTCCTAATGCACTCTCATAACTCTAGGGAATCTGAATATGGAAAGAACTTTGTGCATTCATTAGGTTAGAATCTATTCATTGCGCTTCACCTTCACTTTTATCTTCTCAGATTCGTTTGGTTTAAAACCTAAATTAGCTATTTAACGTCTTTCATAATGCTAGAATAATAAAAACTCAATTAAAAAGCGACATCCTTCATAGGCCGAGTGCGTGATTCAAGTTGATGGATCTAACTGCTAGCTCCTGCAATAGGGGTTTTAACAATTGACCAACTCATATCGAAATATTGAAATAAGTTTGATATACAAAGAACTTATATAAGCGTCCTTCGGTGGCAACTCAGTACCGTGAAATAACTGAGAAGCCAAGTGAATAAAGAAGTAGCTTAGGTCCCTCATACTACAAAAGCATAAAGAACATTAATGATAATTATGTGTGTCCTTCTCCCAAAACTCAGGGACAGACTCAAGTCTCTCGTAGGGCATCATGTGCTTCAAGGATTTCAATTAATGATTATAAATTAAACTCTTAGGTTAGTTTCTATTTGTATTTAAATTCACCGGGAATAACATATTTATCGTGTATAACTAAAGATCCTCAGGCTATCCAAAAAAGTCCGTCACGCAGGGGCTGCATAAACTAAGCAGATTTCCCACGTGTAGTTTTACAATAGAGAAATTTCACGAGAGCCGAAGAGCTAAGAAAACCTAGCTTTTGGCGGGAAACTCACTCTCATCCGTTATCCGCCCCGATTTCATACAATTGCAAATATCTCGGTTAATATGCAAGATAGAGAATAAATGTATGTAACAATATTTATAGTAAATTAAATAATAATAATAATAAAATTGATTCTATACAATTTTTCGATCCGACGTATAGTAATGGAAATATTTCAAATTTTAGAAAATCCTCCCCTCTAAACCCCTCTCCCACTGGTCCGATTTCAGCCATTAACGAATTTGATCTTCCTTTTTACATAAAACGACTAAATATCGAGTTTGGTAACGATCAAACAAAAATTGCGACCGCTAGAGCGGTAACAAACAAATATATATATATATATATATATATATATATATATACAGTTTTGAACGGACCTCATTTTCGTCATCTACTAGGTAGGATCGATGGACATTTGAAGAAAAATTTCGAAAACTCCATCATGAGTACAACCTCAATAGCTGATTTCCCTTAAGGGAAATCTGCTAAAATCAAGGATTCAAGAGACAACTGCTTTCTTAAGCTCATAGACGAGCCAAGAGAAAATTCCTGTTCCAGTGACTCGGAGAAGTAACGGACGATTGTCAGAACGGTAAGGTGTATGTGTTCTAGGCTGATAAAGAAATAATGGTTGCTCTTCAGAGGAGATCTGGCTGGAAATGTTGTTGAGGAGTAACTTCTCTTAGATGAGGAGATGTCATTTAACCAAATACTGAATTGGCGGTTTACCTGCCGAGCTGTTAAAAGAAGTGATGAATCAGATACATTATATCTATGAATATCTTGAGAGAGGAGCGAATCTCGGGCAGATTGGACAGAAGCCTCATATGTCCAGTTCTGAAGGAAGACACCACTAATGAAAATTACAGAGGAATCCCATTGCTCTCAGTTGCTCTCAAGTTCCCGAACTGCATAATGCTTAACTGAATCAGTCTTGAGCGATTAGCAAGCCGGATCAGTAAGGTGTACACGCCCTTTTCAATGATTTTAAAGCACCATACGAGCTGAAATAGTTTAACCTAGATAATGAGGTCTTATGTTTTTTTAGGATCCCTGTTTGACATACAAGAACATATATTAATAGCTGGCGCTGACCTAGAGTGTTAGTTCATCCAAAAGGATGCGTCAGAGGCATTCTGCATTGACAGGATTGAGGCGAGGTCACCCATGCTGTTCAACTTAGCCTAGCCTTGGAAATGCTAGTACTAATATGCAGATGATATAGCTGCCCTTGGGTCCATGCAAAAACATATGTAGTCAGTGATTTGTTAATATCAGCTGCAAAGGAGACAGCTTTTAACGGTTTTTTTTTTTTATGTTAAACTAAGAAAATACGAAGTACATATTACCAATAACCTTCAGCTTACACCTGAAAAACAGCTTAAGTATAGAGAACCTGTCCTATCCGAAAGCAGAAAGCTTCAAATACTCACATAGATAGAGTAATCCCTACCAACGACCTGTTTACTGAGATGGACCAGAGTATTGCTGATGCCGATCAAGATCAAGGAACATTTAAAGATCCTTGAAACTAGGGAATTTCTATTGTCAACTGATGTATGGGTTCAGGGCATAAATGCTGACGCGAGCCCTTGGAGCAAAGGTTGGCATATTTGAGGATAAGGTCCTACGACTCATAATAGGCCCAAAATGTGATGGTGGTTCAGAACTCGGGAGAATTAAGACAGAAGAAGAGAATATATATATGAATGGAGACAGTCGATTTCTCACGATTTTTTTTTTTTTTTTTTGGTGGGAATGGCTAAACACAACACATTTATTGCGGGAAAAACGGAACCCAACCAACTCCCTATACAAGAAAAAAGACTTTGGTAGCAGTACGAGCTAGCCACATAAAATGGTTTGATAAGTAAAGAATACTTCTAAGGACTTCTACCTAGTTGCCTGGATGATTTCTCAAGATAGTTGTAGGTCGAGAAGGCTAGTAATTGCAACAAAAGATTCATTTTCTATAATGGCTAATCGTGAAATCAGAAATACACGCCCAGGCACACCCATAAATATATTTGTATTATCAACGTTACATATATAAATCGCCATGTATATTTCGGTTGGGAGCAATTATATTTTCCAAACAAATAATATCATATGACACTTTTCACCATGGCGAACAATTAGGGAGAAATCGAAGATTTTTTTTTATTTTATTTGCTCCCACTCAATCCCCACCCCTTGAAGCGGCCCTATACAGTTACAACTCTGTATTTATTATATAGCCATTGGTTTTAACATTACTGACAGTTCTTGCAGGGGCCACCTTCTATCTGATAAGGTTCATTGCACAATAGCGTGCCAGAGATGCATTTCACACACTAATGAGTATAGAAGGGCGGTTTACGTGCACCTATTTATTGCAATTATAGTAATTGGGGGATATAAATTTTCTTGCTAATAATCTTAATGTAAATAGTATTATTCAGAATATATCTGAGAGATTAAAAGAATTACCTAGCATGAGAGATCAAGTTTAACAAAATTCTTTGAATATTCATTTTTAATGCCTCTCATCGAAAAAAAAAATTGCATACAAAGTAATTTTCCTACTGCATTTAGCACTTCCAATAATTAGAAGAAATTACATGTTTTTAAATGATTTTCTAAAGTTCCAGTTTGGAAGCATTGGTAAAATGCACACTCTCTGCTGATCTCAAAAGACTAAGGAGATCCGCTCTTTTTGTGTCGTGGCGTCAAACCCGTGAGGCTTAAAGGGTTTTTAAGGGCAGTGAGCGTTGGAGAAATAAATTCATTCTTCAAAAGTTAGTTGTGTAAAAATATGTTGGTATTTAAAGATTTTTCAAATAATCTATTTTATTTTCTTCACTTCCTTGAGTTGTACTAACTGTGCTCGATGTGCGCAGCTAGACATATCTTGGGAAGTTCACTTGAATGTATATAAGTCGATTTTCATGAGGTAAATTTATTATTATCTCCAAGCTACTACAATTTCCTAAACAGTGCAGGACTAAGTTGAAGTTTATAAATAACATAATTATTTCATTAATAATTCTGGGATATAAAATTATGAGTATGGAATAAGAAAATTGTTATTTCTGTAGGATCCCAGTAATGAACGTTGTTTTTAAACTTGCTGAAGAGGTATTGAATGAGACGCCAAGCTGTTGGGAAAAAAATAAATATTCACAGATGATAAATCCAGAGATGCATGAAGTCAGATAGAATTAACATTTTGAGATGAGTGAATAGTTATTCGAATATATAAGTCCCTCTTTAACGTAGGTGCTACGAGTTCATAATATGCAAGGATTGTTGGATGCATTCATGAATATATAATTCTGTTACAATAGGTTATGTGATATGAGACATGGAACGATCTTTTATGATGGTACATAAAAGGTTTAGTGAAGGGTTGGCTGAGGAATGCCTGAAAAGATCTTCCAACCTGAAAAATGTATATCATTTAGGCGCTTCATAAACCAAGATTTCCAACATACTGATGATGTCATCCCTAAATCTTTTCTCTATTTCTCCCATAAAAAGAAGCCTATGTAAACACTACCTGACATTTAAGTTAGGTATGGGATGCTTAGTAACACAGTCACTTCGAGTGAAAATCCCGAAATTGTTATTGGGGGTTAACTGAGAGCTGAACACAAAAAAGTCCGCCATTCAGTGGCTGCGTAAACTAAGCACATTTCCCTCGTGAAGTTTAACAATATATAAATCTACATTCTGGTAACACAACAAGACCGTCAATATTAAGTGAATAAATACAAACAATAATAAGAAACCTCCCAACGGGAAGCGTCTGAAATGTTAACAAACAGGTCTGCCAACCTCTTACCGGAAAGAAAACCAATTACAAAAATATATCAGAACATAACGTATTAATTTTATTGAGAACTATTTCCTGTATCTAGAACTGTAATTTATAATGAATCAGAATAATTTTTATCTCGATCAATCAAATTTTAGTAGTCCGAGAACTTAAGAAGGGGGGGGGGGGAGGGTCACCAGAACATTTTTGCATGTATCTCGTATAATAAAGTTCTCTTGAAAACAATATGTGGTATTTAAGCTTCGAATACTGGGGTTTATTACATAACAGAGTATTGCTTGTGTAACATGAGTGGAGTGGGGGCTTGCTGAAGGCTGAAAAATGCAAATATCTCAGTTAATATTCAAGATAGAGAATAAATGTATATGGTACATTTTATTTGCAATAAAATTGGTTCTATACAATATTTCGATCCGAGGTATAGTAGCGGAACGGAATTTTCGAAAATCCCCCCCCCCGCTCCCACTGGTCCGATTTTAGCCTTTAACGAATTTGATCTTTATTTTTACAAAAAAAAAAAAATGATTAAATATTTAGTTTGGTAATGATCAAACAAGCATTGCTACTGGTAGCGCGTTAACAGACAAATATATAAAGCTTTAAACGGCCATCTTTTTCGTCATCTCCTGGATAGTAAGTTAGGAAATTTGTCGAAAATTACGACATTAGTACGACCTCAATAGCTGATTTCCCTTAAGGAAAATCTGGTAAAACAAACGAATTATCTTTTTTAAATTTTTCTTTACTCTAATAATTAACGGGATCCTGTTTTAGCGTCGCTTTTAAATTTAAATTTTTCACCTTCTTTAAGAACCAAGCTCAATTAAACATACATTATTTAGAAATAGCATGACAAACCACAGCAGTCACACAGAACAAACTATGTTTATGAGTTAAAAAAACAAAACAAATAGCAATGAATCTCTACCAAAAATCGTGTAAGCCTGATTTAGTGTGCCCCGGGAAGATGGATGCTGTGATGTAAAGGGAAACTTTGGCAATTACTTTCGTATGAAGGGAGTTTGTCCCCCGCTCTCCCAAGACACCGGCTGCATTTTATATCAGCCCCTTTTATTGTAAACAGGATATATTGTCGCAATTTTACACTCTCATTATTTTAGGGATCCCGGGTATTCTGTTGAAGCACTTTTATCTTTACTATATTAAAAAAAAAAATAAAAAAAAAATGTAAAAGTTGAATCATCCATAGGCATAAAATTTCCAATATTGCATCAGTAAATTATTAAGAGGAATAAAGGATTGAAGATATAACATTGGTTTAACCACCCCCTTCCATTATTCTTGGCCTACAATTTTCAAAAGGGAGTAGCGTTATTATTTAGTAGAAAAAGTGAGTTACTTTTCTGGGAAACAATTCTAATATACTCCCTCTGTTAACTTTGAGGTCTCCTCTGGCCTAAAGCCAGAACAAACTAATACTGTGCTATTTACCCTCGCAATAGAAGCGATAATTAAAGCTCTCAGAATCAGAAGTCACGTTAATCGTGGCAGTGGACTAACAACTCGTTCTCAGTAATTTCCTATTATTTTATTATTTATTTTATTTAATTTTAACTCTTTCAATATCTCAATATTATGAAGGTAATTTTCTAATCATAATGCGAAACCTTTAATTTTAGCAGATTTCCCTTGATGATGGGATTTTCGAAAAATGTCTTCAAATATCTATCGATCCTACCGAGATAATGAAAATGTGGTCTGTTCAAAATTTTATATATATTTGTTTGTTAACGCTCTAATGGTCGCAATTTGTTTCTGGTAGCTACAAAACTCGATATTCAAACGTTTTATGTAAATGTGAAGATCAACTTCGTTTACGGCTAAACTTGAGGGGGAGTTTAGAGGGTGATTTTCGAACTATCTCCGTTACTATACGTCGGATTGAAAAATCGTATTGAACCAATCTTATTGGAAAGTAAATATACTATATATATATATATATATATATATATATATATATATATATATAAATAGACACACCCACACACACATACATTTATTCTCTATCTTGAATATTAACCGGGATATTTGCATTGTTCAGTTTTCAGGCTTCAGCAACCTCCTCCCCCCACCTTTATGTGACTCACGTCACATAAATAATACTCTGCTATTTAAAAATCACTTTATTCCAAGCTTAAATACCAAATATTGTTTTCAAGAGACCTTTATTATACGAGGTACATGCAAATATGTTCTGTTGACCCCCCCCCCCCATCTTAAGTTCTTGGACTACTATAATTTGAGTGATTGAGACAAAAAGTATTCTGATTCATTATAAATTACAGTTGTAGTTACAGGAAATAGTTTTCAAAAAATTAATATGTTATGCTCAGATATATTTTAGTAATTGGTTTTCTTTCCGGTGAAGAATATTTCTACCTATCTGTTCAGCTCTGAGAGGTTGGCAGACCCGTTTATTTACAATTCAAACGCTGTCCGTTGGAAGATTATTAAAATTATCTGATTTCTCATTACTGTATGTATTTATTCACTTTATATTCACTGTGGTAGATTTACTGTACGTAGATTTATCTATTGTAAAACTTCACAAGGGAAATATACTTAGTTTACGCAGCCTCTGCGCGACGGACTTTTTATATCCGTGTACAAAGTGAAGTAAGTATTGTGACCGTTTTGGGCCTTCCTGATTTTGAGCATGTAGTTACAGCATGATGTCTCTTTGTATAATGTTTTGTATTATTTAAAAATTCTATTTCAATAGAAAACAATACGTTTTGAGCATAAGCCATACACTTTATTTAGTAGTTTACAAGTAACCTCCTTCAATAGAAGTAAATTTGGTTTCTGAATGGTTAGGACGCAGGTGAGTGCTGGAGAACTGAGGGAGGGAGTAAGTTGGCAGACCAGCACCGCATGATGTGTCCATCCCAGAAGCTCCGTACCACTCGATGGTAACGCAAGATGTTTATTTGGACATTTTATACTTTGATCTCTGATCTCTGACCACGCATATCCACATTATTTGTTAGCTCCTAATTCTAACGATAGCTTAATAACGGCCTCACCAAGGATCTGCCTTTGAGGTTAATGTACACAAAGGCTGGGCTACTTTTGGCATTGACCCGGTTACTTTTATATAAAATCCCCATTAGGCTTCAATTCAATTCAATAGAGTAATATACCCGAAGACAGACAAGGGTTTTTCTATCCAAATTGTAGGCTTCTTTCATTAAGGGACATGAAAAAGTAACAAAACCAAATTAAGGGAATCTAATAAATATTTACGATATCCTGACAGTGACCAAGGTTAGCAGGACCTGCTTCAATCTCTGTTTCTCCGATCCAGTTATAATTTCCAGGATAAACACATTCAGAACAGGATTCAAAAGATGGAGAATATGGTTCCAAAAATGAAGGGTTTAATTCATCAAGCTAAGATTGCTAAGAGGAAGAGAGTGTTGCAACACATGAAACCTGTGTCTACAGAAGTTGCTAAGCGGCCAAGACTCAGAGAGTGAAGAATGTAGAATGTTGGCAAGGATGAACAGACAAGGACATTGCTTGTCTGAATTATTGTTATCAAATATAAGTCTCGTACAAAATATAATTATATTGTTAAGAAATTATAATAATATGAAACTTTTCAGTGCATCGGCGTACACTTTCATATCGAATCAATTGCATTTTCAGCTTCGTGCTGGTTGCATTTTTAGAGAGATCGAATCTAAATAAATCAGCTAAATTTTATCGTTACTTCTGTAGTAGTTGTGATTCAGTGTAGAGCTTTTAGTAATTTATGTTGTTACTGTCAAGGCTTATATCAGCAAAGTTGCGTAGTAGTATTGTACGATTTGTAGTAAACGCTTATACAAAAAAAAATAATAGTTTCTTTTTTTTGTTCGCTAGGGTCTCTTCAGTTTAGAGGGGCCATTTTTGCATAATTAATGTTTGATTTGTCATGAAGTGGATCAGAACACTTTTATAAATAAAGCAACATACGAATTATGACTCTTATAAATCTTGTCGTCGAGTCTTGCATATCAATGGCAAAATTTCTAATTGCTCTTCTCCAAATGCTTTAATTAATATCCAAAAATAGTTCAAAATTATATATTCGGTTTTCACCAACAATGTCGGAACAACATAAAAGATACATCCAACTAATTTTATTGTTAGCAGCCAAAATAGGTTCTTCTTGTTCTACATCCTTGCTAACAATGGAGTGCCTTTAACAGCGGCAACGACATAGTTTTTCTCCCCACAAACACACCCAGAGTTCATTTAGACCGAAAATGTTTTCTAGAGTTTAAGGATCCGGCTCTACACAACACTGATATTATAAGTCTCTACAAAACGAAACAAAGGAATAGACGCTTTGTATGAGATTGCAACAACTATTACCAAAAACTTGTGATTATAAAATTTGTTCATTTTATTTAGATCCTTTCATCCTAAAAATATCGCCACAAAGCCCGTGCCGAAGCAGCTGCTTATCAAAGTGAATGCCGACGCAGTGCTTAGTCGTTGTTTCTCATCAAAGTGAATGCCGGCGAACTGCAAAAAACTTATAAATGGGACTCTTAAAATTATCAGCATAGAAAAACTCGTTATCAACATAATTTTTTCTTTAAATAATATATTTGAGTAGATTATACTTTTAATAGGTTTCCCTTAAGGAAATCAGCTATTGATAGAGGAGTTCTAATCATGGCGCGATTTT
Organism: Riptortus pedestris; assembly: GCA_019009955.1. Classification (NCBI taxonomy): domain Eukaryota; kingdom Metazoa; phylum Arthropoda; class Insecta; order Hemiptera; family Alydidae; genus Riptortus; species Riptortus pedestris. Next base: position 106,470,152 of record CM032229.1, on the reverse strand, counting down.
CCAAAATTTTATTTTGTAATATCCATGGATCGAATGTTGTCGCTTAAATATCAAATGCGGTTTTCAACAAAACTTTACCATGTGTTAAGTTTACTGTTTGATACATACGAATGCATTCATCAATTAACATAGGAAGAGAAGGATACAAATTTTATACAAAAAAATTTTCTTAAATATTTATTGTTTCAAAATTTGTTTTCACATTTTTAATATTAAGGGAGTTATTTTTATTTTTATACAGCCTCCAGTGAACACCAATTTTTCTAATAGTTTGATTTTACTTTTTAGTCACGACAAATTTCATGTACAGCTTACATTTTAATTTTTGTTTATTTGTGCTTCTTTCTTGGGGAGAAATAAAGAACCTCATGAAATGGTCAATGTATCATTCCACCGTGCCAAATTTGTTTTAATAATTTGATGCCTGTCTTCGCCCATGGCCTTTATAGAGCCAAATCCTGTTGATTTAAAACCCAGGTGTTGTGGCCAACCCATTAGTGTAAAAAGTTATTTATAATATTTATATTATACAATATTTAGTACATAAAGTACTGCATAGTGTGAATCGGGGGTAGTCGGGATTGCCCGGCACCTTTCGGCACCCAGCTGATGCCAATCGACGTGCGTTAAGAGTGTATTTCTTCTACCGGCCAAGTGACTGTACTCTCCAGCTTCTCCTAGTTCCAAGACCTTCTTCAAGACCAAGGCTTTTCCACAATTGGATCAAATAATCTTTTCGGAGTCCAGCAGTGCCAGGACGGTCGTCGGGGAAGAAAAATGGTGGAATTCCATTGATATCAAGTTCACGTACCTGATTCATCCATCTGCCTTCCCTCCAGACTGTGAGTGTCTTATTACTCATCGCCGAGGATCGACTCACGCTAAAGACAATCACCACTTTTTTTTTTTTACTGTTCGTTTGTCTAGTCTCATTAGTTATTAGTGAGTTAATATTAAGTAATTTTATCACCAAAAAAATGTAAAATTATTCATGGTCCAAGACCGTACAGGAAATTTATTCAATCTATTTTTCTTCTTCTTTTAATGAGAAAACTTTTATTTCATTTAATTGTTCAAATAATCATTTTTTTCATATTTCTAGTTAACAGTTAATTTATAACTAACCTTTATAACTCAGTTGAGTTTAATTTTGCTCATTTAAAGCATATGTATGAATATTTACCCTTAATATTAAATACTTTCAAAAGAAGTACAATATAATTTAATTTTTATCTTTAATTTTTGTCCGGCATTTTTTTTTTTAATTTTCTATACACCTGCCTATGGTGAGATGGACTGGGCTAGGAAAGGATCACTTCGTCACACCGGGTTTCTAATTATTGCACAAACTTAATTATAATAGCAATCGAACTCATAAAAACTGTAATCTATCGAATTGTTCAAAATGTTGTATTTAGATTCTAGAAGTTATATTTATCTCAGGGCTGTATATAACTCAGCCCAGGCAATAATAGTTGGTATGTACTATTGACATGCTATAAATCCTTGGCATCCCAAATACAGGGGTAAAATGCTTTTAAACTGTCATCGTTGACAGTGATAGGAAGTAATAGCAGCCGATGGGATAAATTCACCCTCTAACCTTATGGGGATAATTGACAGTTCCTGACTTAAATTCAAATCCTTTAGCATTGTGTCTTGAATAAGAAATATCCTTAAATATTAACCTCCTGATGGTTTGTGTCGTTTGTTCAAAAAACTGTATAAATAAAGGCCACTGATATTTTTTCTTTCTCTTAAATTTGGAGGGCACCAATTTTTTTTTCACGTTTCAGATCATCGGATAAACAATGGCATCAGAACTGAGAACCTTTCTGTCTGTCAGGTTGCCCTTTTGTTACTAAATTACTCAAAAATATCTCCGGGTATTTATATGAGCTTTTAGCAGATTTCCCTTGAGGGAAATCAGCTAATGAGGTCGTACTGATTTTCGAAATTTTTCTTCAAATGTCCATCGATCCTACCCAGGAGATGAAGAAAATGAGGTCTGTTCAAAACTATATACACACACACACACACACACATATATATATATACTTTATAATTTGTCTGTTACCGCTCTAGCGGTCGCAATTTTTGTCTTATCGTTACCAAACTTGATATATAATCGTTTTATACTAAAAGAAAGATCAAGTTCGCTGAAATCGGACCAGTGGGAGGGGGGGGGTTTAAAGGGGGAGAATTTCGAAAATTCTTAATATCTTCGTTATTATGCGTCGGATCGAAAACTAGTAATGAACCAATCTTAATGCAAATATAATGTTCTATAAATGTTGTTATGTACATTTTTTCACTATCTCCATTATTAACAGAAATATTTGCATTTTTTAGTTTCCGGTCTTCAGAAAACCCTCACTCCTACTCATCTCATATTAACAATATTCTATTATGTTATGAAGCATATTTTTTGAAGCTCAAATGCCAAATATTGTTCTCATTGAACTTTTATGTTTTGATATAAATGCAAATACGTGGCGCACATGGGAAATCTGCTTAGTTAACGCAGCCCCTGCGCGACGGACTTTTATATATGTGGGTCAACTATCCCACGGTATAATGAGAATTAGAATTTTCAACTAGGAGAATAGTTATTTCGATGTAAAATCACATATTCGCCAATATCTTCGTTAATGTTGGCTTCATCGAGACTATGGAAAGAACAAATTCGTGCTCCATAAATATACCTGAATAGAATAGAGAAAGTTTTTCCATATGTATTAAGGGCATGAGGTTTGTTAGCATACTGCATATTTTACTGCCACCCTTAGAAGTAGGGGCTTACATTGACGCCAAAACATTAAATCCCTTAAAATTATATATGTATATAATTGCCTGTTACCGCTCTAGCTGTTGCAATTTTTGTCGTACCTTCACCAAACTTAATAGATGGCGTTTCATGTAAAACTAAAGATTATGTTCTTTAAAGGCAGAAATCGGGCGGGGGGAAGGATTGTTTAGAGGGGGCGAAATCGAAAATGTGAAATATCTACGTTAATATAAGCCGGATCGAAAAAATTGTATATCTAAAATTATTCCAAATTTTTATACCTGCCAATGTTGATATATATACAATGCTTACTCTATGATGAATATTAACCGAGGTATTTGGATTTTTTAGTTTTTAACCTCCTGTAGCCCCCCCCCCTCCCATCCCCCCTTCTTACTACTCCTGCCACATTAACAATAATCTGTTTGATCATGAAACTTGAGCTTAAATACCAAATATTTTATTCTACGTGTATAATGTCCTTATTCCAGTTTTAGGTTTTGCTGCCAATCAATAGAATTCAATTTGGGGGCAACCATAGTTCAGATGTCTGAGTTTATATAACCTAAGTGTAGCAACATCAATCATGGTCAGTACTTGAAAGAGGTGATCGTGGAGTTAGTACACTGGGCATTGACTCCCTTAGATCTCGTAGACTAACAAGCTCCCTCTCCCCCCCCACCGATATCTACTGGAGACAACTCATTCCAGGTTCTCCATTGGCTGTACGTCTAATTCATCACTCACTGCAGAAAACTCACGAATCAGATCCCGCTCGAGGGTGGCAAAGATCTCTAAGGTCTTCAATAGCAAGTGGGAAAAAAAAGGATAAATATATACTATCCTATCAAATTATATTTGTGAGAAATGGAAATCAGTACTACACTCACCGGGAGGCGGTTAATTAAAAATAATCCAAAAGTTAATATGAAACAGTAATTAATGACTCCCAATACCTGCTTTCTCGCGAGTTTCTCTTCCTCTTGACTCATGGGAAACGCATGTAGTCCAAACTGCATTATTGCATTATTACACCGTGCGTTTTTTTAACCTTATTTTTGTTATTGTTTAATTTCTTAAACATGCTTTTCATTTATTTAATTGCATAGTATAATTGGGTCTTGAGGGAAAGGGAAGTTCATTTTCAAATTTTAGACAGGTATCTTTATTTGAGCTGCACATGTTTAGTTGTGAAAAATATTTCAAATATGGTGTTTGGTAGAGCTTAATTTCTTCTCTAAGAAAGAGCAATGTCAAAATTAAGTCCATAAGTAAATAGTTATATATGTGTGTGTGTGTGTGTGTGTGTGTGTGTGTGTGTGTGTGTGTGTGTGTGTGCGTGTGTGCGTGCGTGCGTGCGTGCGTGCGTGTGTGTGTTTTAGAACGGATAATTTCGAAAATTTGAAACATCCGTTACAATACGTCGGATCAAAGATTTGTATACCACCAATCTTATTGCAAATTGAAAGATCTATAAATGTTTTCTTTATCATGGATATTAACCGAGATAATTGGATTTTATAGTTTTCGGCTTTCATTGAAGCCCCATTCCTACACATGTCATATTAATAATAAACTATTATACCATGGACCACTTCATTCCAAGGTTAAATACCAAATATTGTTTTCATTGAACTTTTACATTGTGATATATATGCAAATACGAACTGTTGATCCCCGCCCGTGTTTTGTTCTTGGATTACAAAAATTTGAGTGGTTGAGATAAAAATTATTCTGCTCCTCTATAAATTACAGTACTAGCTGTGGTAAATCGATTTCAATAAACTTAATATGTTATATTCAGATATATTTCAGTAATTGTTTTTCTTTCCGGTTTAGAATATTTCTATCTATGTATTCAGCTCTGAGTACATTAGCTGACCTGTTTGTTTACAATTCAGACGCTTTCGTTTGTAGAGATTATTTACATGTAAATTGACTGAAAGATTTCTCATTACCGTTTGTATTTATTCACTGTGGTATTACCCAGTATGTAAATTTACCTATTGTAAACCTTCAAGTGGGAAATCTGCTTAGTTTACACAGACCCTGCAGACACAGGGACTTTTTAAAAACGCTTGAAGCGGCAGGTACCTTAGTGTATAAAATATATTATATATGTCTTGGAATTGTACTATAGTACATTTGCCAATTGTCTGTCAGTGCTTGATATTGATGTTAATGTAATTATTTTTTCCCTATTTGTTGCAGTTGACATGAGAGGTTAGGCTGGAGCTAGGGCAAGGCTCAGCACTGGACTCGCAGTCTACCACACTCCAGATAGATGGGGTGACCCTACATCTGAAAATAGTCCCAGGTAACGGAAATTTTATTTATTTATTTTTAAACTTAATTGAAACCAATTTAAAGTAAATAACCCAGTAACAATAAAAAAAAAATCTGATATTAGTACCACATGACTGCATTGTACTATTAAATTAACAAAATGGTTTGCTGAGCTTTATTTAAAATCATTTAATTTGAAAGTGATACACGTTCTCTTCATTCCAATGTATCCGATCAAAAAATGTATTGAACCTAAGTTATAGATGTTTCATCAAACAAAGAATGTAGAAGGTCTTCTACATATCTTTTGTATCTAACAGGTTCGGAGAATTGTTTAATTTCCTATTTCCAGCCCTCGTAGTAGATTTCGATCAAAATTATTTTACTTATATTTTAAAGGAAATAGAAAATATAAGGTGAGATGAGATTAGTAGTCTGTGGGCAGCACTTGGGAAGTTTGCTAGTTTACGAAGTCATGCGTGACAGACTATTTGATTATTAGCTCTAATGGAGTTAATTGCAGTGCAATAGATGTTTTAAAAGTTTACTAATTTTTATTACATTTATTTAAGAATAAATTATTACATGTGTTATTTAATCCCCAGTTAGAAAGTGTTAGTTACTTTATTGTTGCACATAGGTTCTCACTTTTCCCGTGTACCGGGACCTATAAAATATATCAAAGGTAGCAAGGTCTCTATACTTCCAGAATAAACTCGCAATTGCTATTTTATTCATCAACTAAAGCCTAAACTACCCAGCCTGGTCTTCCCATATACCATCCAAACAATACGGTTCTTCCTTGTTCTTTAATAACAAACTGCCATAAACTATTCATGATCCATCAAATCGAGTGCAATCAAAAACTATATCTCTTATGAAATCTGATTTTGAACTACGTCTTTCAAAATCCTTGATATATAAGACACGGAAAACCCATGAATCCACAAACTGAGTCCTGGTCAGTTAGAAAATCTGAGGTTTTCTCATAGATTGAATTAATTATATTAAAACTCAAAGTTTACTTTTGATGAGGTACTTCTTATCTAAGCAAGATTATTTATTTTTTAATCACTACAATTCGTGAAAGGTCCATCTGCTACCACTAACCTGGCAGAAGGACCTCCTGCCAATGTTCATTCCTCTCGGTTTTTCGCCAATTACGGATGCCCAGGTATTGTGTTTCTGAGCCTACCTCTTTTTAGCAGATTTCCCTTAAAAGAAATCAGCTATTGATGTCATACTCATGACGCGATGCTCGAAAAATTTCTTCAAATGTCCATCGATCCTACCCAGGAGATGACCAAAATGAGGTCCGATCAAAACTATATATATATATATCAACACTCTGGAGGTCGTAATTTGTGTTTAATCGTCACTAAACTCGGTATTTAATCGTTTTATGTAAAAAGAAAGATCAAGTTTGTTAAAGGCTGAAGTCGGACCAGTGGGAGGGGGAGGGGGGTTAGAGGGGGAGAATGTCGAAAATTGGAAATATCTCCGTTACTATACGTTGCATCAAAAAATTGTATAGAATCAATCTTATTGCAAATTAAATTTTCTATAAATATTATTATATACATTTATTCTCTATCTTGAATATTAACCGAGATATTAGCATTTTTATTAAGTGTATCAGACGAGCTATGGTCGCTTCTTCTCTGTTTCCGCCGAAAGCTTGTTCGGTCTCTTCCGTAACTCTTCGGCACTCGTATGGAGATTTCTCTATATAATATATGTATAACTTTACGTAGGAAATCTGCTTAGCTTACGCAACCCCTGCGTGACGGACTTTTAATGTCTCCCTTAAATATATTGAAGGAGCTCTTAATTCCATTTTCAATAGTTCTTTTAGGAGCATTAATACCTTTGCGTGGAGTATTATACTTGCACGTACATTATACCCCATCCTCCCCAGTCAACCTGCATTAATGTTCACTGGCTGAGGGCTCAGAACATTCAGACCGAAGAACACTGTCCCACCTGCAACGGGAAGAGGAAACTCTAACCCACTTAATGTCCAACTGCTCTTACCTATTGCCTTAACGGACACATTTCTTCATTTATATTTATAATGAATAATGCATTTACTTGTATGACCGGTTTTACGATGTCCTTATTTAATGTATGAAATGGTCCCCTTTGAACACGGATCACTTACCCTCTGGCTAAAACTAATTTGATTTTTAAGACGCTTGAAAATATGATGTTTCGACCGCAATCAGACAGATGACTGGTTGAGGTCCTTCCACTATCTGCAATAACCTTTCATTCGCCTTATCCCTGAGGTAACATTTGGGCAGATTAATTCCCTGGTATTCCAACATTTCTCTTGGTCAGTAGAGCATAAATATACCCCTACACCAACAGTGTTTATGCCATTTTTTTCTAATCCTAAAATCACTGTTCTACATTGATCTCTACCATGCCACCACTTTCACTATTTTTTACATTGTATCTTTTGGATTTGGCTACTTGGATTTAAATTTTTAAATATATTTCATGAAGTATTCTTTAATTCAGTGTAACAGGTCATATGAAGCCAATTTGAAGACAAGTTGCTCTCCTTCACAAGTACTAAATGTCAAGAGGCCGAGAAAAGAAAATGTTCCAGCTTTACATATTCATGAACTATCATCACATCTCAGCCTAGTCATACAGCGCACTTCACATAATTTTTATTTACATCTTAGTCTATTGTATCTACTTTCTTGTAGGAGAGAAAAAGCTCCTTGTTAATTATTTTTGGCTGATTGCAACTGTAGAGATGGCTTTGTATTAGTATAAGCGTATTAGCAGATTTCCCCTAATTGTCGTACTCATGACGCGATTTTCGACAAATTTCCTCAAATGTCCAACAATCCTTCCCAGGAGATAACGAAAATGAGGCCCGTTCTAAATTGTATATATATTTGTCTGTTAACGCTATAGCGGTCGCAATTTTTGTTTGATCAATACGTTGATAAACGTTACCAAGCTCGTTAATGGATGAAATCGGACCAGTGGGAGGGGGAGGGGATTAGAGGGGAATTTTCGAAATTCCCATTCATATTAATAATAAGCTCTTATATTCCAAGATACCAAATATTCTTTTCATTGAACTTCTACTTTGTGAGATATGTGCAAATACGTTCTGTTGACCCTCCCCCTCTCTCTTCTTTTGTTCTTGGACTATTAAAATCTGAGTGATTGATATAAAAATTATTCTGATTAATTATAAATTACAGTAATTGGTATAGTTAATATGTTACATTCAGATATATTTCAGTAATTGTTTTGCTTTCCGGTGAAGAATATTTTTATCAATCTGTTCAGCTCTTAGCGGTTGGCAGACCTGTTTGTTTACAATGCAGCCGCTTTCCGTTGGTAGGTTATTAAATTTGACTGAACGATTTCTCATTACTGTATGTATTTATTCACTTAATATTCACGGTGGTGTTAAATGTTAATAATATATAGATTTGGCTTTTTGTAAAACTTCACTTGGGAAATCTGCTTAGTTACACAGATTTGGGGGACTTTTTTTTACTGATTCTGGTTTGTGGCATTTATTATCGTTACCCATTAAAATAACCGGAGGTTCTTCACAACAGTTCTTAAGCTTGTGAAAGTACAAAAAGAACGTTAATTGGTCTTTTAAAAAATCGGTATTAGTTTGAAGAGGTGTTCGCTCATCATAAAAGCTTATAAAAAGATTCCAAGGGCAAAAACCACGGGGCCGAGACAACATAAGTGGGCCAGTGTTTTGAAGTTATTAAAGCCAATGTTACTTTATATAAAGCATAAAGCGGGGCCTAATAAATATAAAGGGGTAATAACAAAATAAAGGCCTCTGTTTTTAGCACAGTCTCTCCTCTCTGGGTCACCTGGATCAACATTCTCTCTCTCTCTCGCTCATTGCCCTGCTTTCTTTCTTCCTATATATCGGCCTGCCTCATGAGTTTTCCAATTCATAATAATAAAAACTATAAAATTATATTTTATTGATTTAATTGCCGGATTACACTCATGATGATTTCGTTGTTTTAGCTCATTTGCCAAACAAGAAATTTGCTAATATGATTGTACTCATGACGCAATCTCCAAATCATTTCTTAAAACCCCATCATCTATAAGTCCTTCGTACTCATGACGCAATTTTTGAAATTTTTCTTCAAATGTCCATCGATCCTAACCTAGTAGATGATGAAAATGAGGTCCTTTCAAAACTGTATATATATATATCTATATATATATATATATATATATATATATATATATATATATATATATTATCAGTCTTCAGGCAACTCACCCTCTCTACTTCCTATTAATCTGATTTTCAGTTAAATGTACTATATCAATAAATATATCAAGTCCAACTTAAATTGCAAGTCCCATTTACAAATGACTTCTTATCACGAGAGTCTCCGGGGTACCACCGAAACGGGCGTGGCGATCCTTTGTTGGGTGTACATTAAAAAAAAAGTGTTTTTATTAACAATCACTTTCTGTTGCTATGCCTAAGTGGGACGGATTATATATAGGTTACCAGGCATTTCTAGCCATGTTGGGACTTTTTATTGCGATGTCGTCACTAAAACACAGTCAGTATTCGAGTTTGAGGGAAATGCGATATCGAGCTTATTCTACAGTTTTATATGAAAATAATAAATGATCGAGTATAGTGCCGTTCAAATAAGAATTGAGGCCTCCAGAGTTTAAAAGTCATGTTGCTCTTTTACCTATGTTTCTCATATAGGACAGATCTCATTATAAAATAAAACATGGAATCTAAACTTGGAAACAGACCTTCAGTGGATAATTGTTAATGTGAGACGAGTTAGTGGGGTTAGTTTTATTGGGTTGAAAAGTGGAAAATACAATTTCCGTTTCGAGAAAATGTCAACAGATATTTGCTACTTTGACTAATATTTTTTTGACTTTTATTTATACCCGTAGACTTCCACGGTCCTGGTCATTAAAACTATTAAGGTCTTCGGGTATTGACCGTGTCTTCATTTTTGTTGCCAACGTTTCGCTAGACATGCTTCTAGCTTCCTGGGAAAGTAACCACAACATCAAATTCGATGAAGTCAAGGTGCTAGCAAAGGTGGACTGATACCAAGAAAGACTTGCTCTAGAAGCCATAGAAATAGCAAAATGCCCAAATAACTTCAACAGAGAGGATGGATACAGACTCAGCAAACTCTGGAAGCACGTCATTCCATAGAGACCACAGACAAGAAACAAAAACGACTGTATAGCCGGTGAACGGCCACCGGAAGAAGTATCCATAAGACCTGGAAGGGAAGACTCCGCCCAAGGAATTATTTTTATTGTTAAAAATTATGAAGGAAATTCTCTTATCTCGTAGCTCCTGCTTGACGCACACGAGTTTTATTACCATGGTTTAAATAAAAGACTCCATGTTACTGTTCTTCTTTGATTATTAATCTTTTTAGATTATTTACACTTGCTTTGTTGTCAAATATTGCTAGTGCAATTGGCATTTGATCAGAAAACACCACCAGTAAATAATTAATAATTAAGCTATTATAATTATATCTGGAAGGAGAGAGGTAGAAAGTTTAGGGTGGGTTGTGAGCTGAAGCTATAGGTTCGATGATCAATATAAGTGGATGTAGGAGTCGTGGGACCACTAGACATGATGAATAGCCTCTCGTGAAGGCTTGACACCTCGTCTCTATAAATACCAGCCGGGCAGGGGTAGCTTTCAGGGCCACGCTCTGCCATACATGATGTTAGGGAAATATGTAATTATCTCATCCACCATGTGGACACTCGAATTTCAAAACGGGCAGTTTTCCCACATATAATTTTTGCAATAGATCAGGATAAATAAAAATCCTTGCTCTCTAGCAGTACTATAATATGCAGAGTGTGCTACCAGAGGCCAAGCGCAATCATCAGTGCCTGCTGATTAGAGAAGAGTATCCTCTGTCAAATCAGATGGGTGACCTTTTCACCTGGAGTTGCTTTGGCCCCGCCCGCCTACTTTTCTACACTTCTCATCTCGTGAGAAATTTTACATCAGATATTTTCCGATGAGTTTAATTATGTATCATGTGTATGACATAAGTCCTAAAAAGAAAAAGTCCTTCAAGCAGGGGCTGCTTAAACTAAGTAAATTTCCCACGTGAAGGTTTACACTATATAAATCTACATACTGGTAACACCACCGTGAATATTAAGTGAATGACTACAAACGGTAATGAGAAATCTTTTAGTCAATTTACAAGTTAATGATCTTTACAACGGAAAGCGTCTAAATTGTAAACAAACAGGATCCACTCCTTTTCCCGTAGACTTGTTGCAAAGATAATTTTGTAGACTACAACTTTTGTGTCTCAGCATTATTAAAAAAAAATGTGCCTTTTCTTAAATAATGATTTGTGCATTTAACGGCTAGAGGATGCGTCAAATCAAAAAATTCGCCGATATAAACTCGTTTTAGAATTTGATTTTCCACAAGAATCCGCCATAAAAAGTAAGGCATTCCATTGGAAATTCTAAAGTTATGGTCGCTGGAGAAGGTTAGGAGATTGAATATGGACTGAAAGAATTTTACAAGGGTCCCAATTACGGCACACCAAGTCTAAGCCTTGCATTAAAATAATTTAAGATTTTAAGGAGGTGGCACGGGAACTTGCCCACTTTCCACTTGGGACACCCTGTGTGTGTGTGTGTGTGTGTGTGTGTGTGTGTGTGTGTGTGTGCGTGCGTGGGTGTGTGCGTGTGCGTGCGTGCGTGGGTGCGTGTGTGTGTGTGTGTGTGTGTGTGTGTGTGTGTGTGTGTGTGTGTGTGTGGATGTATAATTTTGAACGGGCCTCATTTTCGTCATCTGAGTAGGATTGATGGACATTTGAAGAATTTATTGAAAATCGTCATGAATATGACCTCAATAGCTGATTTCCCTTAAGAGAAATTTGCTAAAAATAACACAAAAATGAGAGACTGAAATTTACCTGAGTTTCATGCCTCTGGAATCAACACACATCTCATTTCACCTTTAATTCCCTGTCTCCCGCATAAGAGTAAGCAATGCTTTTCATATGCCACATTCGTGGAATGTTAGCTTATCAGATATGCAACGATGGTCTTAAAACGTGAAAAACTTTCGAGAAAATACATGTTTTAGTTGTAGTTAAAATGCAAAAGTAGGAAATACTAAGAAAATATTTGGTAATAGTTGATTCATCGTAAAATAACAGAGATATTTACAGTTTCTAAATTTCCCCATCTCAAAATCTTTAAAGGCAATTTAAAGAAGTATATTATCCTGAGTATTACTTCAATAGTTGATTTCCTTTAAAGGACCCCTACTTATGTATCCTTCTTTTCCCATGAGTTGAAAGTAACATCCTATGCATTATGTTCCGGTGTTATGAGTAACAGTTTCAGTACATACGAAGCATCAACTGTCTACAGGTATTGACTACAAAAAACATGAACTACTATAAGTGTTAAAAGTGTTAAATTTATTATTGACTAAGGGTGCGAATAATGTTTTATAGTTTTTAACTCCTTCTTGGCGACTTTTTGATACTACTGTATTTGTGGAAACTTGATAAGAAGTAGCATTGAAAGTAGCTACTCCTAGCTTGTTAGAAGATATTCATAGCAAATGAGCATCCAAGTCTTATCCTAATCACAACCACTTATTGAAATAATCCGTATGAACTTAAAGGTGAATAGCAGTTGTTAACGAAGGATAAGGAGCATATCCTCCTCCTGAAATGCTCCTGCAACATAGACCGTTAGTATGAAAAATAGTAATTTTATTAAATATATTTTTCATAGTGAGAGCTTGGATGTTGTAAAAACCAAGGTTAAACCATGGCATTTCTTTTCTCTGTCCGGACGTGTATGTAATAGGTCCCGTTAAGGAAATAACTCTGTTTTTATGGCAACGGGTTGCCTATTTATTATATAATTTAGCCTTGGGGTAAGACTATATACTAGTATGTTAGACAATCTATGTTAGAATCGGCCTGGAGTAGCGTTGAAGCGTTCTGTTTAAAGAGGGTAGAGCAGAGAAAATGCTTGAATTGACCTGTATTCGATTCGGTATCGGAATTGACCAAGTATTTCTCTAGAATGCTGGCGGGGTTTTTGCGTTCAAGTATATCCTCAATTACCTCACAGTACTGAGTTAGCTCCAGATGAATAAATGGAGCTTCGTTATTGAGCCCACTAATCGCACAAATAAATTAATTTTATTCTTCCCTTCACAAGACTCGAACTCACATCAACTTAGTTCTTTCCAAAAAATTTCCCATTTCTCTTTTTTTACGTGAAAATTCGATTCAAGTACCCGATTTACATATTTGTTAAATCTTTTTAATATTTACTATATTTCTAAGAAAAATATTTCTACTACGTCTTCTAACAATTGTCCCACATATGTATGAATCGTAATGTGTTGTGGCTGCATGTAATTCCTTTTCATTTTTTGATAAACCAAATTGTTGAAAACTGAAATTAATTTCTTGTCTAGCGATTTCTCTAGAAATAGAAAACAAAATTGCTCTATTTTCTATTGTGGTAAATGAGAGAAACTCTCATTTTTAGGTACTGTGATGAAAATTCTAAAACAATGGACAGGTCTACAGGGGAAAAACAAACAACTAAGCCCACACTGACTATTAAATCAGAGAACTTATAAATACAAATGAAATGACTTGATAAAATTGAGTCAAGGAATAATGTAATGGTTGCCAATTTACATTTTCTTCAACGCTATTATTTGCTAATTCTTAAATAGTTACATCCTTGAATTTAAGTTTTAATACAATATTACGTCGCATAGTTTGCTTTATGCTTACACCTTACTATTATTAGCAGATTTCCCTTAAGGGAAATCTGCAATTGAGGTTGTACTCATGACGCGATTTTCGAAACATTTCTTCAAATGTCCATCGATCCTACCTAGTAGATGACGAAAATGAGGTCCGTTCAAAATTATACATTTATATATATATATATATATATATATATATATATATATATAATTGTCTGTTACCACTCTAGCGGTCGCAATTTTTGTCTTATCGCTATCAAACTCGATATATACGTGTTTTATGTAAAAAGAAAGTTTGTTATAGGCTGAAATCCGGCCAGTGGGAGGGGGGGGGTGTAAATTCTTATTATCTCCGTTATTATGGGTCGGATCGGAAATTTGTATAGAACCAATCTTGTTACAAATGTAATGTTTGTTATATACATAATGGTATGTGCATTTTTGCACTATATTGATTATTAACCAAGATTCTTGCATTTTGTAGTTTTCGGTCTTCAATAACCCCCCCCCCCCTCATTTCATATTAACAATAAGCTGTTATTTTATGAAGCACATTATTTGAATCATAAATACCAAATATGGTTCTTATTGAACTTTTACTTTTTGAGATAAATGCAAATACGTTGCACACATGGGAAATCTGGTTAGTTGACACTGCCTCTGTGTGACAGACTTTTTTGTAATTCAGTCTAAAGATGACAGCGTAGACATATAGGTACCTGTGAAATTAATTAAAATTTTTGGAGATCACAGCTCGCCTTTGTTCAGTAAGGATGAAGGTATTCACAATAGGAAAGCCATTCGGCGTATACAGCTAGCTAGTTTTTCTTCATTGTCCATAGATCTTATGCCAGTTTTAGTATAAATAGTATAGTTCACATTAATATTGTGTAATATTGTACAGGTATATCTGAGATTATCATTAGAGAATACCTTTAAAGGAAATTGGCCCAATATTGAGTGCAATGCACCCAAGATGTGGGCCCAGATGTCCCAACATTCCGAAACGTTTCAGAGAAATACTCAGCGGGCAGAGGATGTGGGTGGGGAGACTGTACTGACCACCCTAAGTAGCCCTATATCTCCGATGGGGAAGGAACTTCTCAAGATCCGAAATTCCTTATAACTACTTTTCCTCCTGAAATGATAAAGATTGTTAATGATTCCATTGACATACCAAATAAGGTAAAGTGAGAAATTATATGTGCCGTAAAGATGCAGAAATTCTTGTCAAAATCCTAATACTTTAATGTCTAAAATTGATAAAGACACCAAACTATTTTTTGGAACATGTCATTATAATGAAATATTAGCTGTGTAAAAAGTTATGTCTGATAGAAAACTTTACCACAGTATGTAGTTTTAAATTTAATCCTGATATTTCTCGGGTTTGTTCAGAACATTTCAGGATTAGTGATTATGAAAGGAATTTATAAGCAGAATTGTTAGGCTATGTTCCTAATTGATAGAGAAGTTAAAAGAAGTTGTGCCTCATCTAAATTTACCAGTGTTGTCCGTAAGTAAACAGACATCTTATATCTTTACTACTGACTCAAAAAGTGAAACATCTAGACAATTTATGAGTACAAAACGTGAAATACGTAAAGGTGCCCTATGTGTCATTAACACAAGTTAATGAGATTTCTCCCAAAAAGATAAAAAATGATTTTTCAGGTAATACCGAAGAAGTTGATTGTAATGAATGTATTCTCTTAAAAAATAAAGTTTCTGAATATGAATCCAAAATAATGTCCTTGCTGAGTAAAAAATTTAAGATGTAAAAACATTAATTTGAAAAAAGAAATTACTAGATTGCAGTCAGATAATCACCAGGTAAAAATTAATGGAAAAGATGAGAAATTGCAGAAAAGAAGAAATGGAAAGGATTTGCCATCCAATATTATCCAAAGCTCAAATTCAGTGCTTACTAAACAAAAAAGTAAACGGCCGTTGGTCAAATGAAGGATATTGCCAAGAATTTAACTTTTCGATCTATTTCAAAAGGAGTATATCAATACCGCAATAATGATAATACATGTTTCCTTCAAACACTTCTCCAACATCAGTGCTAAATTTGGTACCATCTTTTACCGGACGGACCGACACATATTAGTGAGATTACAGGAGACATTTGTCTGGAAATGAGGTTAGATCAAGAATTACTAGGTTACACTTTAACTGCAGACGATGTTCATTCATTCTTTTTTTCAATTGTATCTCGTTTTGCTTTTTCATTTACCCTTTCTTACTATAGCCGTAGCTCTAGGATTGATGGGAACCTCAGCTGTGTCTCCCTTCTCCACATGCTCACTGGCAATCATGTTCCCTTAAGTTGACCTTAGGAAATAGCAAAAGTTAGGCGGACCCTTGTCAGGTGAGTTCGATGGGTAACTCAAGCCGATGGTATTTTGAAAACAGGACAGTACTGTGAGTACAGCATTAATTATGTTACATGGTATGCTAGGTGTATTATAGGGAATGAATGGCTAGTAGATCTTCCACGTACTACATTCAGCTGTTGCATAGCTCTAACCAAAATCTTAGGTTTCATAGATTCTTGGGTACAATTTGTGACCAAAGAAATAAGTGCCATTAGTAACATTTTGAATAAATTTATATAATTTTCAAAAAGCATTTGGTATAAACTTATTCTTTTCGAAAACAAATAAAGTGAAATAATATATAGTATTATATGTTGTTTTTTATTTCTTTAGTTTTAATAGCTTATGCGCTTCTTTAGTTTTAAATATATACGCATATATAAAGAATAAAAATGTTTACACAAAGCTTATTCTGTAAGTAATTTTATAATGATTATTAATAAAAAGAAAGTATAATGAATTATAAGAGTTAAAATAAAGAGTATGGTGACTATTTTTAAGGCGGAATTGTTATTTATTATACAAGTGACGAAAGTAGATCATTTTACAACTCGAGTGAAACGTTTACCCACACGAGCGAAGCGAGTGTGGTAATTTCACGAGAGTTGTAAATTCTACTTTCGTCACGAGTGTAATATTAAATTTTTTCTGTAATCGTGTAATACATGATGAGATCTAACCAGAATATGAACAAAATTAGGATGTTGTGAAGATTATGTTATGTTGTTGGTAGGTTATAAGCATGGTTGTGAAAGGTTATAAGCATAGTTATAAAACAACTACTGATGATTGTGAAGTAGTGCAGTTATAAACAAGTGCAGTTATAAACAAGTGCAGGTTATAAACAAGGAAGGTAATTATTATTATATTTAAATTTTAAAATATATTGATTATTTCCACCAATAATTCATTCACATTTCAATTTATTTTGTTAAAATAAATTCTTACAATGTTAAGAAACATTTAAAAGCATTTAATTTCCAACTTCAAATTATTTTTTAATTTATACTTATTACTAATTAAGAAGGCAATTCACTTTCTTCACAAGTGAAGAAAGTGATTACTTTCTTCACTCTATTGCAAAATGTTTCACATTCTTCACTCATTTCAGTTTAGTAATGTTACCATTATTCAACGATTACAGAAAAAAAATATTCTTCAAGGGGGGATGAAAATAGCCCATTGAGAATGAGTCCATGGTTCGTAACTCGTCCATAAAAATACATCGGGTATTAGACAACGAAAGTTAACTAAGCGTTTACATATGGAAACTGAAAGTAATCACATTCAATATATATATATATATATATATATATACACTCATTCAATTATTAAGGGTTTGGTTTTAACCAAAGCAATATTTAGATAAATCAATTGCAAAAGACCATCTTTGTAGAGGATTCTATAAAGAGGATTAACCTAGTTTTTCCGCTCTGATTGAGGAGATGAGAATAGAAGATAAAACCAACGAGGAATAGATTTCTAGTCAGATTTCCATTCTAGAAAGGTAATATTTGTCAGGATTAGACCAAGACAACTGAAATTGAATTTGTTAGAAATCCGACAAATCTCTTAGTATTAAGGATTCATTTATTCCGTTATATTGAGTATGGCTAATAATAAAGGCTGCAATGATTGCTTTACTTGTTTTTTTATTTTTATTTTATAATGCTCTCTTTTTATCACAAAAGCAAATTTGAGGTGTTTTAAAAATAAATTAATAGTTTGGTATATTTAACCAAACAAAAATTCGTAATACTCTATACGATATAACATTCGCTTACACTACATTACGAAAGTCAGTCACGAAATGGCTGTGTAAACTAAGCAGATTTCCCATGTGTTGGTACGATGCGATGCTGATCTCATCTCACCACCTATGTTTTATTTCTTCCAGCATGAGGAACCAGGCATTTAAATTTAAGCTGGACGTGAGATTAAGAGAGTAAGGGATTTACTTTTGGAGGTATTTCGTATCAATGTTTGAAAATTTCAAAATTTGAGACTTTCTTGTTCCAAAAGTAAGCCTCAGGTCCAAAAAAAAATAAATATAGAACACAAATTAAAGAGAATCATTTGCTGAGTGAAATAACATTTTTATTATGGAATCTCAAGCTCACCTTTAACTATATCCAACCCTTTGGTGAAAGAAATTTTCCTTTTTGGTAAACCACATTCACTATTCTTAACCTACTGAAAATTCTAAACACGTTATGTTCCTTACATCTTCTCGATTAGTGTTTGGTCTGTACATTCCGAATAAGCCTCTTATTAAAAAAAAATGTATAGTTTTTAAATTGCAGGGGGAAAGATATTCCTTTATATATCTTTAATTTTCCATTCACAAACGCGAAAAAAAGCACATCTTTCACGAAGTCAGGACTATGCCTTCTTCGAAGTAGTCCATTTTCGACAGGCTTGAAAATGGCGACTTTAGCATGTTTGGCCAAGTGTACTTACTCGTCGCTGTGACAGTTATGACGCCCCCTACCGATAGATTTGAGGGGCATTTCATGTCAGTGATATAAATTTCAAAGGGGTACACTGTTAAGTGTTCATTGAACGACGATGTGCAATTTTCAGAAAAATCTAAATTTACGCCAGACTCATTGAAATTCTCTTTTTTTGTCGTTAATGGATGAAGACTGCATTTTTGCAAAAAAATCGTGTTTGATTAGTGGCATCAGCTCTTAGTGTTAAGATTTAGGTAAAAATGCAGTCTTGATTTTAATTTTGTAAACCCGAACGCCTATTTTTAAAATAATTTTTTTTTTTACTAAATATAAGTGCAACCTACACTTAGGAATGTTTTGAAAATTGCTGGAGACGCGCTTTTCAAAATAATAAAATTGTTGACTTTGAGTTTTGGAAAAAGCTTTTTATTATAACCTACAGTGTGTTACATGCCATATAAAAGGTCACGATAACAAGTAAAATGACACCATTCCTACCTTCCTACCTCACTTAGAACAGCCTCTAGAAAAAAAACCAGTCCAGCGTTTTTTCCAATATTTTACGTATTGCTATTCCGGAAACCGTTTGAGATTAAAAATTAAAATTATATTTGATATTTCTCAGTATCTACTATCAGTATACAGATTTTTCGAAAATTAAAAATGGTCAGGTAAAATAGATGTGTTGAACTGACATGGGAATGAAACTTGACAATAATCTTATATATAGAGGTGGAAACGACCTATTTGATATGTCATACAATTGTTAGCTGAATTATAAGCTTTCTGAATTTACTGTGTCTACTGTTTATGAAATGTCATAAACATTATAGGGGAAGTAGAAACACCACATTATTAGGAGTTCTTAATCTTGCGGTTAAATTTAGTTTTACTTCAAGAGGCAAAAAGTTTTTGTACCTCATTCAAGGGAGTAATGATCCTATTTTCATTCGCTACCAATGAGAGAGAGAGGGGGGGGAGAGAGAGAGAGAGAGAGAGAGAGAGAGAGAGAGAGAGAAAGGGGGGAGGGAGAGTTGAATTTAAACACTCCAAGAGCCATTAAGACCTTCGTGATGTTGGTCTGAATCTATTAAGCTCCAGAATGAATTTTATCCCTTTGTCTCCTTGGAGCAGAAGCATTTAATAACATCTAGCCCTGTAATTCTCCCATGATGGTACAAAAACCGTCCAATGTCTTTGAATGCATGGCACCATTCCGAATACGTGATAACAACAGCACGTCCCTTCATTCCCAACTCGGACTTTGAAGTAATTTAACAATATCACATCCTTATTCCCCTTTTGCATATGAATGTGACTGTCTGTGTCCCCTCTGATACCAGCTGAGAGAGGCCCTTGTTGAGGGTGGTCGTATTATTAAAAAGTTCGAATTACAAACTTACAAATTAAAAAGTTCCCATTACGGAAGTCACCTGCAGTAAATCCTAACTAATAGAAACAAATCCCTTTCCGTATCTGGGTTATTTTCATAATAACACAACCAAACTGGCCCTAAATTATATATAAAATAAATCATAACTTAATGATGAACTTATTTATCATGAAGTATTACGTCGTTGTATGTATTGCATTAAATATTAACTGATTGTGAATTGCATGAGTATTTTTCACCATCACTCTAAATAGTTAGGGATCATGTTATGACGGAATTTCAGATAATAAAAAATTATGAATGTTTGTGCCATTATTAGTGATTCATGTATTAGGACCCGTTGTCATAATAATACCTCCAAATTATGTCTTACATTACTTTTCCCACACATGTCTTTAAGGCTATGTGAATATATATTTATACGACCTGACAGACGTTATCTTGCATGATATTTCATGCGATTAGGATATTAAATTTAATAATTATGTTTTAAACAAAAGCTACTTTTAATAACACAAAAAACAATTTTTGTTATGTGCACGTTTGCCTAAAAACAAATAGAAAATGAAATATCGCGAATTTTGTATTCATGCCCGCCCTCATAACCCTCACTCCCAAAGTTTAATATAGCTTATAATCATGGAAGAATTAATGCTAATTCACATAAAGTGTTTTGTTAAGTTCGGTTCAATCGTTAGTTCCCAATAAAATTGTTGGCTCACACTTTAATTTTGTAGTGCATATCTCATTTATACTTTGTTATACGACAGATGTGAATATAACAAAAGCAACAACTAAAGAACAAAATAAACAAATTTTACCCTTTGCATATTTACCGAAAAACCAATAGGAAACGAAATATCACTATTTTTAATTTTAGGCCTCCCTTACAACCCCCAGTTCTGCTCCATCTGCCGGGCTGATTAGAGAATCTAAACCATCCAAGGCGTCGCCCAAACGCATGTAAAAATCTCATTCAAATCGGTCCAGCCGTTTAGGAGGAGTTCAGTGACATACACACGTACCTTTGTAAGTTACCACTTATTTTTAAGACACTTTGTAAGTTACCACTTATTTTTAAGACACTTTGTTAGTTACCAAATAGTTTTATGCTAATGTAGTAGCTTTCATGTAAATGCTCACTTAATAGCTTTAATTTTAATGTTTATTGATAGTTTTAATTAGTTTTAATAGTTTTTAATTTAATAGTTTTTGATATTTAGTTTTTATGTAGATAGTTAGTGCTAATTTTATTGAATTTGAATTGTGGTACAATATACCTGTGATACCGGTCCGTAGGTTTCAGGGCACATGCCCCCTTACAAAAAAAAAAAATAAATAAAAAAAAAAAGAAATAAAAAAAAAATAAAAAAAAAAAAATAAAAATGGGAAAGGATAAAAATTTGAAAAAGGGGGAAAAGTATACAAATTCATAATAAAAAAAAATTAAAAAAAAAAAAAAAAAAAAAAAAGTAAATAAATATATAAAAATAAATAATCCGAAAAACGGGTTGGTGTGCATTTGTCGGCGATTTCCCATGGTCGGGGAACCTTAATACGGTTTTGCAAGCGCTGGGCATTGATGACCATGATGTTTTATGCCCAAAACCCAAACAAACAAACAAACACGTACAGTAGAATTATATACTGTAATTATAAAAAAAGGCTTAAATTAATTGTATTCTACAAAGAAGGTAAGTAACCTTAATTTAAATAACCGATTTTGTTGACTTTTTTGAGTAGTTGTCTGACTATTGAAACATGCTGTTATGTTCTACTATGTCAACGCTTTATATCAAAATAATAAATAAAGCATTGTGGATGATTAAGGCTTTATAATACTATCCTAATTCTGATTCTCTTTTCTAACCTTTCCTTTCACATATTCCGTAGTTCCTCGTTCTCCTTCTTTGTTTCACCTTTCTGAGCCTGAACGAGATAGCGTATATTGAAGTATTTTTTTCCTCACCCAAGTCCCACCAGAACCCAAAATAGACTCAGAATAGCAGAATTCAAGAGACATCGCCGAAGGCCTGAATTTGTGGCCAGAGTTGAAAATACTTTTCAAAAAGAACTTTTTATTGGCTTCGAGTGAAACAATCGGTCCAAAATACTGACCACTGTGTGGAATATAACGCACATAATACTTTTCATTTCTTTTTAAGCCAACTTTTCCCTCGCACGTTTTTCCTGCTTTTTTTCCTTACTGGTTTTTCCATGGCACGCGTCATAATGGAGGTGAAAAGGGTGTCGCAGCGATTTCTAAGGTCGTCCTGTCTAAAGGCTTTCTGTTACGAACTTTCTAGAAAACACTGTACATCACGATGAAAAAGTTAATATTTTTGACATTTGCATTGCATTTCTTTTTGAGTCTCAGCTTGGTCATGTGAGTTACAACATTGGCCTTAATCTCACATTTGATTTCTACTTGTTGCAATGAAACACTGATGATATCAACACTAGTTAATAAAATGGTCCCGTGAAAACAATATTTTCCATATATGCTTAGGACATAAGTTTCGATATATATTGGATTTTTGTAAATTACATGAAAATAGGAGTGGGGATTTACTGAAAGCTGAATACAAATAAATACTAGTAACTCGCTTAGTATTCGAATTAGCGAAAACTGCATAGAACAACAAGTGTCGAGTATTACATTGTTAACAAGGTAGGTTATATAAAAATTTTCGATTCGACTCATAATAATAGAGATATTCCTTTATTTTTCTTCTAGCCGCTGCTCGCAGGGAATAAACCGTCGTAGTACGGCATCTAGAGCAAATAAACTGCCCTTTTTCAAGGTACCTGGAGAAGGGAGAAATATATATATATATGGTTCTTGTTTCTGGCATTTACCCCGATATATGGCGATTATTTTTATAGGAAGGTATGTTTTGTAAACGATATCTTGTTCCTTTGACAAACTCACTAATGCGTCCGAGTGCGTTTGGAATGTTTATTGGAACTCAAAAAGAGTCGTGGTGAAACAAGGCATCGCTATTTAATAGATGACGAAGAGTGGTAGTTAAAGAGCAGAAAGACAGATGGCAGCACTAGCGGCCTCTTATCTTATCTCTGAGTAATCCATTTGGATTAGTGAGTGCCCAAGGACTGTCTTGTTCAGGCTGAGATACCCGCATGACTCTTATCACACTCAGGTTTATGTCCTTCCAATGGCCGGCAAGCCCGCTCACACTCAATCTTTGATCCTTTTAAAAGTCCTTTTTTACCTTCCTGTAATCAATCATTCACTATAAAACCAAGCTTATAGTGGCTTATAAAAAACTAGTTGAGTATTGGGAGGAACTGTTCTCACATAGGGATGCCCTAACCTTGCATTTAAATCCTGGCCTATTCACGAAATTGTATTTTAGAGTATTTTACTTTCCTGCTATTTTAGTATTTTAATAAATAAAGAGCACAAAATAGCAGAAAAGTATTTTTAATGAATTCGTCTCTCCCATTTGAATTAATTAAATTTATTTACTATCTGAATTGACTGAGTAAAAAATATAACATTGAATCCAGTACAACTTCGTATAGAATGAGTGTGGCTTACCGCATCAATTGAGTCAAAGCCTCCATCAACATTAAGAAAGCTTATTAAACATATTTTTTCTTTCTCAAATATTAAACAATGTACACTAATATCTTTGATTTTTAGTTTGCACTAAGGTTAGTTTAAATAAAAATTTATAAACATAAAATGGTCTGTCACGCAGGAGCTGCTTAGCGGCTTTTCTAAGGTGCCTAAAATTTGGTGAATGTATTTCAGTTTCATCATTTAAATCACATTAACGACTCGGTTCCGATACTATGCAGAAATAAAACATGACTATCTTGATTTTGGTCTCTGTAAAGACTACTAGTAGAATGTCGAATAAAACCTGACTTCACAGTAATTATGTTGACAAGTATACAGGGGTACAATAGCGTACTCTTGTATCTATACTATTATTAAAAATAAGAACCTATTGAGTACTTAAAAAAAAAAAATAAAAAAAAAATAAAAAAAAAAATAAAAAAAAACAGCTCTAAAAATTAATGCCGACAAAAAAATAGATTAAAAGTAATAGGATATATTTTAAATGAAACACCATTAATAATTTCCGTGATTATTAAAATAAGAATCCGAGCTCCCTCGACAGAAATGAAATTAATTCAACAACTTACTTACAGATATATAATATGTATATTTCTATTTGCGTAAAATACTTATATTTACTTATAAAGCACATTACATTTACTTTTACATTGCACTTGGCATTTAGGCTTCGGCGGAGATTTTAAGGAGCTTTGGCGTTATTTTGTAATGTATGCAACCTTAATAGCTAGTTTTTTTTATGAAGATAAACCACTTAATGACAATAGAACTGAGCTCCCATAAGTATTTATATGACAACGCATTTTTTGGGGGAGAAATATACTTATGATATTATATTCAAATATACCAAAAAAAAAAATAGTTATTTATTATACAAGTGACGAAAGTAGATCATTTTACAACTCGAGTGAAACGTTTACCCACACGAGCGAAGCGAGTGTGGTAATTTCACGAGAGTTGTAAATTCTACTTTCGTCACGAGTGTAATATTAAATGTTTTCTGTAATCGTGTAATACATGATCAGATCTAACCAGAATATGAACAAAATTAGGATGTTGTGAAAATTATGGTATGTTGTTGGTAGGTTATAAGCATGGTTGTGAAAGGTTATAAGCATAGTTATAAAACAACTAGTGATGATTGTGAAGTAGTGCAGTTATAAACAAGTGCAGGTTATAAACAAGGAAGGTAATTATTATTATATTTAAATTTTAAAATATATTGATTATTTCCACCAATAATTCATTCACATTTCAATTTATTTTGTTAAAATAAATTCTTACAATGTTAAGAAACATTTAAAAGCATTTAATTTCCAACTTCAAATTATTTTTTAATTTATACTTATTACTAATTAAGAAGGCAATTCACTTTGTTCACTAGTGAAAAACTATTAAAAGGCTGTAACTGATGGTGAGCTCTGTCTGATCTACCTGTAGAATCTGTGTAGCAATTCCACCTCACAGGTGGTTGCCGCTTGTCTGTCATTTCCTTGGGCGTGGTCATCGACTCAGTAACGATAGCCATCCACTACCTTCCAACTCTTCAATTTGCAAAGAAGAAGAGGAAAGTGTTGATGAAAATGTGCACGAAGGTTAGAGTATTATTAGAACTCTCTTGAGAAGTACCCTGACATCCTCTGCAAATCAAAGGGGAGGGAAGTGTTATGTTTTATGCCGGAGTGCCACCTGTATTTTTTCGAACGGGACCCTGGTATATTTCGACATATTCTCATTTGATACCGAATTGGAAAGCAGAACTATCCTAAGGATGAATTTCTAACGTGCTACGGCCAAGAGTTGTCATTTTCATAATATTTGGACTTAATCAGTGACGGCTGTGAACGGCTTATGGATGATAAATTGTCGGATAACAGTGACCAAAACGTTCCCCGAGAGACAAATATAAGGAAAAAAATAAGGAGTGCTTTCGAAAACCTACACACGTGGATGGCGGTGTTCGTTTTTTCATTATGATACCGGTTTCTTTATTGCAGCTTCTATTATAGCTAATGAAGTAGAAACAGTACAGTTCAGCCTCAGGCCGTGGCGCGCAGGCACTCTTCTCTGTGGCAACAGGTGCTAGTTTGTTTTCTTCTGCTGTGGTTTTTACGGCTGGGTATCTTCCCTGGTCGTTTGCTGCACTAGACAGGTGTAAGTTAGTCAGAAGTGTCATGCGTGTAATAGATGTGGTAGCTATACTCCCTCACAGCAGACAGTATCGCGGGCCTTCATTACACTCCTAGTAATCTGGGCTTTTAGGATTTTTAAGTTTTCAAAGCATTCCCAGGGTCTTAGGATTCTAGGTTACACGCTCAAGTCGTGCGCTTCCGAGCGCGGTATCTTGGTTTTCTCCCTCACCATGGCTATTATAATATTCGCTACAGTTATGTTCTACGCAGAGAAAAGCGTAGACGGTTCCAACTTCACCTCCATCCTAGCCGACCATTGGAAGACCATTGTTACAACGGCCACGTCAGGGTAACCTATTTCATTACATTCCTTATCAAGACTTTTTTAATTTGTGATCCCCTAAAACATCGTTGTACATTACTCCAATTTAATATAGCACTTTGCAATGTAACTTACTGTCCCTTCAACTGTCAGTTCCATTTCTGCTTTTCCTCCAAAAATAATCACTGTTTATCAATTTGGTTTCAACTTGGTCTTCTCCTTCTTTCCATGCACATTCCGAGTATTACTAAGGCTAACACTTCATAGTTCAACAAATAAATTTGATTAGCCAGTTTGTAAATACGTATAAATAATATGATAACAATTTATTAAATGGTTGCATACTAAACTAAGCTAATCTGCTATACGCACCAAGCTCGGACCTTCTTCCCGTTTGATGGTTGTGACAGTTAGGGATGACTAAAAATGTACAAAGTAAAATCATGAATAATTATAATGGACGGACTCAATAATGTATAAACCAGTCCTTGTCGCAGTCAACGGACTCTACAAAACATGCAATGAATGTCATTTTATTCTTAATAACATTATTTGCCATATTTGTTGTTTATTTATTTCATTTTTGTTATTATTTATTAATGTCCACATTTTGCTGCTAAGGCTAATTGCGACGGGTTATCTATAGGTTGCCACCCGTTTCTAGCCAGGGTGGGACTAAGGATTTATTTAGTGAGTTCGTCACTAACAAAATTCCTGTTGCCCAGGAGGGAATCGAACTGTAGGTTTTATTTTTTATTGTGGATGTTACTCTTCAATTCTTGTTCTTGGAACTAAATGTACCTACATGAATTTAGAATCCTTGGTCAAACAACCTTCTCGAATGGTTGAAGAACACTCGTGCCACCAGAAGTATCAGTTCTAGAAGATTAGGTACTCTTAAAAATAATGCTGAAAACCATAAGGCAAACCTATAAAATGAAAGGAGACCCATCCATCAGTAGCATATTGTCTATTATTGGCTCTAACCTATTGTATAGAAAGTGTGTTAGTGAGGAAATGTTTTGCGACAACTATTCTCGAACT
This sequence comes from Riptortus pedestris, assembly GCA_019009955.1. NCBI lineage: Eukaryota > Metazoa > Arthropoda > Insecta > Hemiptera > Alydidae > Riptortus > Riptortus pedestris. The sequence continues at coordinate 106,442,943 of CM032229.1, read as the reverse complement.
TTCAACCATCCAAAATTGTCGAATGTTAATTTTGTAATATCCGTTAATCCTTAAAACTTGAATGCTTAGAAGTTATGTTGTATAGATGTTCATCCTTCGAGCAATCAGTTCTTAAGCATCAGTTCCTCCAGATGTATAATAATGGGAGAGCTAAAATTCGTAAACGTAAGCAAAGTACTGAAAAAGATTGTATTCTAAGCTAGCACCCTTCCATCAAACTAACGTTGACCAGTAGGGCCTAGCAATAAGAATAAACGATAAATACAGACAGCAATTCCATATAAACGAACCTTCATGGTCAGCTTGTAGATTATTCTTACGTCTAATCTTGTAGAACTGATGATATCTGCAAAGATAGTATTCTACCAATCGTTAGCTTCTAGAAATCCTAGCTCTTTACAAAGATATCTACGACTACCGGCAATAGAGAAGAAATTGATGAACCTCCTATTATCGATGCATTCCAAAGCAGGCTTACGGATAAGTACTGGAAAAGCTTAGCATTCTAGTCTCTTGGAGAGCTCAGCCTGGCATAATACCTTCTGGAATAGTTCTACGATAGTTTTATTGAAAATATGTCCTTGCCCAAGATGACGTATGGGTAGTCTAGTACCCTTTATAGGGAGCATTATAGGATTTCTCTTAGATTGGGTTCCTCCGACAACAAGCCAACAAGTAGAATAGGCTCTGGATCTAGTCTTAGCCAATAGAAGCATCATGTCAAGGTCAAGGAGTCTCCCCACCATCTATCCCCACTAGTCTATCCTAACATCCTGTCCGGTGCTCAGTAGTAGCCAAGGCGCTTGCCTGTGAGCTATCTTATTGGAAATGTTGGCCGTTACAACGTCTAAGATTTTTTAGTCATATTTTTGTTACACATGCAAGGACGGAAAATGCCAATGAAAGCGTTTATTTATTTTTTTAACACCCTGACAAATATTGTTTGTTACTTACTACTCTTATTTATTTATCGAAGCAAATAAATAATCAACGAAATTCAATATGATTCATAAAATGTACGACACGCCATGACTGTGTGAACTGAGATTCCCTATGTGCTGGACAACGGCAGATCTGACACAGGGTTTGAATTTTAAGCTTAGTATGACATGGTTTACAGGAGACTGAAAACTAAAAAAACCAGGGAACTAATACATGGAACAACTATTGAAGGATATTTCATTTTCAATGAGTTTGGTTATACAACATTTTTCATTATAAGAGATATTTGAAGGTTTTTATTTTACCCTTTATGTAAACAACCAGTCGTCTGATGAAAACAATAACTCCTGCTGAAACTTAAAATAAGATGCTCCGTGATACAAGGTCTTATTGTCAATGTATAATGAGTAGGAGTGGGGTTGGCGAAATGCTGTGAAGTAAAGAATGCAAATATCTCCGTTCAAGAAAAAATGTACATCAATTGATGTAGGAAATTAAATTCACAACTAAATTTTCTATATAATATTTTTTGATCAAACTCTTAGTAGCTGAAATATTTTTGATATCCTACCTCCTCGGACAAATATTAGCTGTTCTTTAAAACTCTTTAGATTTATAATAAACACTTAAATATTAGTATTGGTATCAGATATTCACTAACACACTTTTTTAAACGGATCTCATTTGCGACTTCAGCTTGGATAGCCCATATTTCTAAAATCTCTATCTCTCCATATTTCTAGACATTTTCCTAAAATTGCGCCATGTTTAAGGGAAATCAGCAAAAAGAAGTTGTTTTCTTCAATTGTAGCCCTGAGCCAGAGAAGACAACAAAGAAGTAAAACAATTTAAGAAAGAGAAAGGAAGTGCAGATAAAATCAAATAGTTAAATGTTGCTAGGACCCCCCCCCTTTTTTAATATATTTATTGATTTTTTTTAAGTCCAGTAAAAGAATAAAAGTCTGTGTCACGCACGGGCTCCGTAAACTAAGCAGATTTCCCACGTGAAGTTATACAATAGAGAAATCTCCATACGAGAGCCGAACAGTTACGGAAATGGCTTTTGGCACGAACCACATTCGTCCGGTAGCCGCCCACATTTACTAAAAATGCAAATATCTCGGTTAATATTCAAGATAGAGAATAAATGTATAGAACAATATGTATAGTAAATTTAATTTGCAATAAGATTGGTCTAACAAATTTTTTGATCCGACGTATGGTAACGAAGATATTTCGAAAAACCCCCCTCTAAACCCTCCTCCCACAGGTCCGATTTCAGCCCTTAACGAATTTGATCTGTCTTTTTGCATAAAACGTTTAAAAATCGAGTTTGGCAACGATCAAACAAAAATTGCGACCGCTAGAGAGTTAACAGATATGTGTATATATATATATATATATATATATATATATATATATATATATAATTTTGAACGGACCTCATTTTCGTCATCTCCTGGGTAGGATCGGTGGAAATTTGAAGAAAATTTTCGAAAGTCGCGTCATGAGTACGACCTCAGTAGCTGATTTCTGCTAAAAAGTGTTCATTAAACATCTTAATAGGTGTATTGAGGTTCTTGTGTTTCTGGTACATTTGAATGGCGAAAGCATGGGAGATAGGTCCTACATCTAAACAAGATAAATTCAATTAGGCCGTGTGTTCGATTTTCAACAGGTACTAGGACTGTATTTGGTGACGAACTCATGAAATAAAATCTTTAGTCCCAGCTTGGCAACAAAGAGTGGGATCATCCTCAATGCGCATTAGCAGCATGAAGTAGAAGTTTTTATATTTTTTTATTCAATGTTTTGGTTTACGATTAATGAATACGGCTGTGCCTATTTTATGCATTTGCTTTTCTATATCTTTTGTTTTTAATCTTTACAATCTTTTTGCAGGTATGTTTCTCTTCATTGAGTAGGAATATGCGTAAGTTCAATTTTATAATTTAATTTAGTATATAAATAACTATTTCAAGGAATTTTTGTTTAGCACTTATTTTGTTATAAGTCTGTTGAGGATATTTCCAAATCTACCTCCCAGGTCGGACGATTTCATATGTATTCGTCGCCAGCGTTATTATCTTCTCTGGTAATACTTCAATTAAATTGAACATTCGCTATTATTGTAAGAAAGGTAATAAGAACTAGCCGCATTACGTCTCAGATTGAATTTTTTTTAAACTCCTGCAGAGTATCTTGTGAAACGAATCGAAAAATTACGAAATGCAAGTTATGTTTACTGTTTTGAAGTTGAGTCCTGGTCCAAAATGTAAGTTTTAATAGAATGAAGGTTGGTAAGTTGTTTCCTCCTTAGGGTTGTGTAAACAAAACGTCCGTCACGTAGGAGCTTCGTAAACTAAGCAGACTTCCCACGTATAACACACTAGTGATCACATGTTACTCCCTATTTTGGCTGAAAACAAGAATTACTCGCTTAATATTTGAGTTACGAAAAAATGCATAGAAAAACAATTGTAGAGCATCAATAGTTAAACAACATTGGATCTATAAGCTTTTGCGATCCGAGTCATTATAACCGAGATATTTTCCGCTTTCGAATTCCTCCACCCCCCCCCCTCTAAGCACCTCTTATTCCTCGTCCGATATCAGCCAATAACAAATGTGATCTTTAGTGTTGACTGAAACAATTAAATATCGAGAATGGTACAAACGTACTGATCGTGAAATGAGTTACAACATTTTACAGAACCTTTTTTGCAGATACTGTAAATATTACGAATACAAGATTATGTGCAGGCGTTCTCATGAATCCCTTTCAACCGTGAATTAACACAACCGTTCATGAATGAAAATAGCATTTGGAATAATACAATTGTTATTTTAAAGACATAGTTCAAAAAATTAACTTTTCCATTAAGAAACCAATTTATGCTGACACATTCCCATAAAGCTTAATTTCATATATATGTATATATCAATGACTTAATCATTAAACGAGTGTTAAGACCAGCCACCATTGCAATTTGTTGATTAATCCAAGATTGAAACATTGTATGAAATCTTTACATTAAAATATGATTCTAATCCTAGATCTAGTCTGATCTAGATATGAGCTACAGGATCATTGTGACCATTTATATGTACTAGGGATTACGTTCTTATAACGTACTCGTATGTTATAGATAGGAACGTTTTCATTATTTCTTCCTGTCTCTGTCATTCAGGCCTTCTGGCTTCTCTGGTTGTGTAAACGGTTCATAGATAGCTAAAAGTCCGTAGACAGGCAAAACCAAAAAATCCCAGGAGTAGCATACTCCTAAAAACATCTAGAATCATCATTCTTTATATCTATCTGTGTCTGATATCCCGGAAACTCTGAAATATTATTTAGCTTATATCTTTATCTGTAAGGACATATTCGAGCCTGCCTTTAACTTGTAAAAATGCAAGTGGAGGTGCTGACTGACTGAGCCAGTCATAAGTAACTTCAATGAAATGAGCTAGTTTGTCTGAGTGTTGTTGGAGTGACTTGGTGTTTACTCTAGCTCCCCGTCGTATCAGCTGCGGAAAGAATGCTTGCTCAGTGGAGATATTAGCCTCACATAGCTCGCAGAGTTGTCAGCAGATTGCCCTGTTCCTTCCTTCTGTCTGCTCAGCTTTAAACAGCTTAACCATTTCTTATTTTTAGTTAAACATCAATATCGGCTGGTCAGCACTCGTAAGGCATCCTGGTAAACAGCTATGGCACTTGTCATATCAGTATAAATATTAAATAGCTGCAGCATGCTAACAGTGATACTTTATTGGCATGCGATTTCAAGCAAACTGTTTCGCCCACAATAATCTAAGGCCGCGTACAAGAAGGTCATTTCACACCATCTCTAGGTCCTCCTTGGTTAACGGGAGCTGTACAACGAGTTGATCATTAAGTATGCCAAAATTCTGAACACAAATCCTTCTTCCCATACTCACACTGAACTTATTTTTGTCACTTCTTAGCCCTTTGTCGGTTGCGTAGGGTCTGATGGACCCCAGGTGCCAAACAATACCATTCCAATCGTTCATGTCTGAACTTGCACCCCCTCCCCACCTCTGCTAGCTTCATGTCTCCGTAGGCTCTCTAGGGATGGTGGATGGTAGATACCCGCCTGGCGACTATCCAACTATTTACAAACGTGAGTAACAGAACGACGGTAGCCACAGTGGCCCAAACTACCATCTAGCCTCCTGAAACCATCCTGGGGACCCGCCAGGCGTCTATCCACCCATATCAGTCGTGTTTGATAATCCATCCAGGTAGCCTGGCGAAAATGGAAGAAAGCCTTATTACTCATTAGTATAATTATTTCTTTTACAAAATTGCCTTTTTTTTAAACAACCTACGGTTGCACTATTATTTAAGAAAAGCCAACCATTGTTTACGCAGTTCCAAAGATTCCCGTGAAAGTTATCTCGGAAATTCCGCATTGAAAGTGTTCATACCGATATCAAAATTCCCTACATGTAATTTATAAGCAGACATGTAAAACACATCAATTTGACCTGTTGTCGAATGATATTCTGAGGCAGAGCATAATCTTCCTGCCATGCGACCGAACCAAACCATTAAAATAATCGCAGAATGTGTCCCTTGTTCTTAATGCAGCGGATGAGAATGGCATGATGCTATGCTTTTTTTTTTTTTTTTAATTGATTTATTCCCTCTACATAGTAACCCTATGTGGAGGGATTTTATTTTTCGGCACACCCCCTTGCTTATTTGCATTATATGTGCATTTTGTCAAAAAATTCTAACAATTTTTTATAAAATAATATAAGTATATACATATTGAATGTAAATAAGATTATAAAAATTAAACTTGATAAAATAAACAAAAAATATTAAATAATACAATTAAATAACCAATAAAAATTACATAATATTAATTTTATATGTATTATTTTTTCCTCTCTCAGCTTAAGGATATTGTAGGCTATTTCTTTTAATAAATGTGTGTGTTTTGAAAATAAAATATCAGGACTGATAGGCCATCCGGGAATAAAAGTCTTTAACTGTCTTCGTATGTTTTGAGTCAGTCTACATTCATAAATAAAGTGGGTGAATGTCTGTTCAGTGTAACTGTCACATTTACAAGTATTTGAGTCAGTAAGTTTGAATCTGTATAAGTAAGAGTTGGTATTACCGTGTTCTGTTAGTATTTGTGTGAGATAAAATGTATGTTGGGATAGCGGGATATTGGTTTTTTAAAACTGGTATATATAATTTTAGATGCGATCCTTTATCTGTATGATTCCATCTCTGTTGCCACAAATTCATACTTTTTTCTCTCAGTAAATATTTTAACACAGTCGAGGTAATTTTATTGTTAAATTACCTCTTCACTAGTTTTAGAGGCAATTTTGACGCGGATATTTCATTGCCCATAATTCCTATATGTGCCTTGTCCCATTTGAAGTGAATGAAAGTAAAAAGTTTTTTAATTGTGTTATATTATGGCGTATTTGTTCTATATGTTCGTCGTGGTTTTTCATGTTGTCTAGTTTGTGTAAAAGCATTTGACAGTCTGTGTGTAGTAGAGAGTAACTGTTTGGTGTTAAGACCATTTCATTTACATATTTTAGAGCCTGTAAGACGGCAATAATTTCTGCCTGGTTATTAGAACAATGGTTGCCTAATTTAAATTTTTTACATTTTATAACATTATCAGTTTTATTTCCTAAATGATAAAGGCACCGTCTGTGTCATGTCCATCTCTGTGTAAATCCAGGATGTGTCCAATTCATGTACGGTACCGGGTATTCTACTTCGTCTGCCGTTATTTTATTAGTAGTTTGGTGTAGTTTTAGTATTTTATATTTGTCTGTATATTCTTCCGCTATTATCGTAATAGGGACCAAATTGGACAAGACACATGTAGCTTCAAATGAAATAGTGCGATATCCTTTTATTATTTTAATTCCAATGAGCCTTTGAACCCTCTCGAGCTTTTTAACATTATATTTCTTATTTAAGCCCGTTTTCCATATTGGTATTGCATAGGTTAACGCCGGTAAAATAGCTCCTTTGTAAATTACACTTAGTGCTCCTGATTGGAGTCCCCATGTTGATTTAGCTGAAAATGATGACGAATTAATTAATTTTAATAATTTATTTTGTAAATATTCTATGGTGATTCCACCTAAATTTATTATCAATTATTATTCCTAAATATTTTAATGCTTGGGCAGAATTTATTTTATAATTGTCAATAATGATGTTTAATTCAGGAATATTTCTATTTATTTTTCTGGAGAAAATTATATATTTACATTTCTCTTGATTAAATGTTAGTTTATTATTTAAGGCCGAACCATTAATCCTTCAAAACTTTATTTGTATCAAGTTCCAGCTGTTTGAAATCCATTGATGTTACTAATAAAATGATATCATCAGCAAATGCTATGATTTTACAGTTGGGAGGTAGTTGTATTTGTAATAATATGATCCACGATTAAGTTCCATAAAAGAGGGGAACAGGCTGATCCTTGAGGTGTTCCTACAGTTTGTATTTTACTCATGGAGTAATTGTTGGTTTCTAGAATTATTACTCTATTTCTAAAAAAAATGGCTACTAAATAAAAAATATTTTTTGGACATCGTTTTTCTCTTATTGAATTTAATATTGATGGGGTCCATGCGTGATCGGATGCCCCGTGGATATCAAGCGAAACTAGTAATGAGTTCTGGAATTTTACTTGAGATGCATTAATAAAATTTACTGTATTATTTAAAGCTTCTATAGGACCTTTTTGTGGAGTAAATCCAAATTGATGCTCGCTCATCAAACTGTTGGAGTACAAATAACGCAAAAGTTGATTATTTATAATTTTTTCTAATATTTTTCCTCCTGCGTTTATTAGGCTTATTGGCCTTAAAGAACCGATGTCATTTTTTGTTTACCATCTTTTCTTAGCAAAATCATTTTCGATGTATTCCATATTTTTGGAAACATAGAATATTGGAAACTCATACGATATATTGTTGTAATGAATTCCTTATACTCTTGATGATGCTATGCTTCATTTTTCCTCGTAATTTTTATTTTTAATTGATTATTTTTAATTATTATGTTTAAATGTTTATTTGTAATTAATAAACGACCAATATTTAACTGTTTACCACTAACTGTTAAATCCAACTTAGCTCACAGTGATCAGTGACAAGACGTTCTTCTGCTGATATAGCTTCTCTGAAATTCGTTGAAGTTCTTTGCAATTTGCCCTCAGTCAATTTCAAAAGTAAGTCAAATACCTCAACTGTCATCCTCAAATAGGAATAGAATTTGTCCAGGTGTTGTCGTAATTGTTTGTATACTCTCACGAATTCCCCGTCCTGTTGCCGCCTCAAATTGTAAGGATGCAACCACGGTTTTCTTATTACACTATCTGCCCCTATAATTCCCAAAGACGATCTTAGCAAAATTCCCGAAAATGAACTTAGAAAAAAATTTTCCGCAACTTTTGAGAGAGGCATGATTCTTACTCTGCAGTCAGTTGGATAGTGGCTTTCACTGCGTCCAGGATGCATCTACCCTCCACCATCCTCATTTACCATCCAACCTCCATGCAACCATGGAGTGGTTATGGCCAGTTGCAATTGTCTCCTAGCTTTGGGATCTAACGGACCCCACGCGACTGATTACGTAGCATATTTAAAAAACTATTAGTCAACTCTTTGTGGCTTCCTGACGACGATGAATGTACTAAAATTACACAGTTTCCGCAGGAAGATATTTTTGAAGAGGCAGGAGAAGTTTTGGGGTGAGACACTGACTCAAAAACTGAGGACATTGTTTAGGAGCGTGAGGACGAAGCAGGTTCTGAAAAACTTCTTTTACTCCTGGTACAGAACTTCTTGTGAAAAGTAAAAATGGGTTCACATGGTCTGTAAAAGGACCAAAGCGTTCAATAAGATTTAAACAGCGCTGCGAGATATGCAGTAGAGAAAAGGACCGTTAAACAAATGCGAGGTGTTCGTCCTGCTCTAAATTTGTATGTGGAAGTCACCATAAATTGTTATGCGTCAAGTGTGGTGAATCATAATTTACACGTTTCAGACTTCTTTAAATAAATTTATTCTTTTATCATTTCTTTAAGTGTAATTTATAGTTTATTTTTCTTATTAGATATTGATTTTCTTCATGTAATACAAGTAGATTTTTATTTTTTTTGTAAGGTGATATATATTGTCTAAATTACTTTTGTTTCGTAACTTTTTGTACGTATTAATAAAGTAAATATATTTGGCATTAAATTTAAGTAAAACAATATCCTACCTTAATTGTTATTGGGAAAATAAAAAAAGGGAAACAGTTCGGGTTCTGTTGGGCCCCACGCGACTTCTTACGTTAGTAAGAGGGGCGCGACTGACTAAGGGCTAGGGTAGGATCATAGGTAGTCCTATGAAAGCATGTTTTAATGTTACAATGTTATGTGAAAGCGTTACGAATTAAATTAAATCTGCTAGAAAGCTCTGTGAATACATACTGATGTTATGGACGATCCTGAAAAATTAATTGCTAAAACATTTTCTATACCCGTGAGACCAGTGCTCCGTCGGACTGAAATATTTTTGCGTTTGACGATCGTTGAGACTTTCCAATACCAAGTTAATTCTATAATCTTAGACATTACACCAATTACCATTTAAAAAGGTCTATTTGCGTTCATAGAGCAAAATGGGATGTTCTTTGATATGGAACAGGCTTTGTAGATAGGAGAAGAAAACTTATAAGGTTAGCTTTGAGCTTGAGCCAGACTAGGGCATCGATTTAGAAGCCCCACGACAAAGATTTTGTTTACGAGACGCAGTTCATTGATCTTGTGAGGCCGATATAAAGCCTGCCTTTCTAGGCTACATTTAGTTGCATCCAAGCCTCCCAATATAAGCACACACGCATGCGCGCCTGTGTTATCACATACACTTTTTGTATGAAATATAAACCGAGATATTTGTATTTTTTGATTTTCAGCCTCGAGTAAGCCCCCACTCCTACTCATGTCATATTAACAATAATCCGTTATATCTTGAACACTTTATTCGAAACTTAAATACAAATATATTTTCATTGAACTGGTACTGTGTGAGATATGTTCAAATATTTCCTGTGCGAAGTCATAATTCAAGATCTTACAATCTAAACTGCAAGATTTTTATTTGATCAACACTACACTTGATATTTCGCAGTTTAATGGAAACCTAAATGGCTGAAATCGGTCTCGGGTAGGGGGAGTTTAGTGGTGGGAACAATTTAAAAATGAAAATATATAGGAGTTGGATCAAAAATATCGACACCACAAATGTTGGAATTTTAATTTTCTACAGTTGTTGTTAAATAATTTTTTTTAACCTGTAATCTTAAGCGTGATATATGTATTGTTATGTTTTGAGCCTCAGTAGACCAATCCTTTGATTTTGACTATAAATAACTGAGTATATTTGAAATTCTATTTACTAACTAGTCTTCTTACTACGGGAGAAATAGGAAATAGATGGTGAGATAAGATGCCCAGTGTGTCATAGCAATAGGTGGGAAGTGTGCTTAGTTTACGTAGCCTCTCCGTGAAGCATTTTTTATATAGGGAGTAAATCGCCAAATAAATTACATTTGAACAATTTTATGGTTCATCCACTGGCTTTTGGTTCCATTATAAGGTCGGCCTCCAAAAATAAGTTATTTTCTCCCAATAGGACCGACTTTCAAGTGAATACCCTCATCCTCAGTGCTCCGTGAGCTGTGGTCTCGGTCAAAAGTGAGTTTCTAATCAAGGATGATCTCTCACTTTGAAATTTGGACTAAGTGTGTGGAAGTTGGTTCATGTCGAAAGAATATGTCATCGACAAATGAGGTTGGGTCGTTTTAGTTAAAAATTTACTGCATTTTTTTATTTTTTATTTTGCATTACTGTTATCTACTTTTTATCTATGCTAATTTATATTCTCATTGAAATGTGCACTTCATATTAACATTTAGAGTGAGAGACTAGAAGAGAGAGTAAGAGGAGAGGTTTGCTAAAGCAAGCGCGCATTCTCCTGTTAGTGATTGCGACACCTCGGCTGATTCCAGTCCTTAAAGGGCATGGACTAGAGTAAGCTGATAGTGTGAGAGCTGATAAGAGTGTAAGGTAATCTGTTTCGTAAGATAAACCGGTTTACCCAGTTCCCAGCATGATCGGCCAACCTTGGAAGCCCAGCTTTTCCTTAAGGACGCCAACTTCTTCCCGGATTCCTATTAAGCTCACCCGGTCTGTTTGTAAAGGCCTAATCCATCCAACCATAAATAGACTTAAGAATTGACCGTAGGGATAGAATTGCACTAGCAACTGCTTTTATTTTCCTCTGAATATTATACGATTCATCTTGTCCTGATCAAATCGTGCACGTAGCTACCTTTCGGCGTAAGGTAGAGTATAATTACCGTAAAACTGAGATAACACATTTTAGCGATATAAAAAGGACACTTATATCTATAATTAAACTAAATTACAAGGAAAGAAGTTAGCTGATTCATAGAAGTTTTCTGAGATTAGACTCTGCCGTGTGAGGATGTACATGCTGACGAGGTGCAGGCTGAAGGAATAACGAGACGCCACCGACAAGGGTCACTTCTGAAATCCTGATTGACTTAATTCCTTCACGAGATCGCACTTTTACCAGATTTCCCTTAGGGGAAATCAGTTATTGAGGTTGCACTCATGACGCGAATGAATGAATGATGAATTTCGAAAAATTTCTTCAAATGTCCATCGATCCTACCCAAGAGATGACGAAAATGAGGTCCGTTCAAAACTATATATATATATATATATATATATATATATATATATATATATGTGTGTGTGTGTGTATGTATATACATTTATGAATGCATATATATTTGTCTGTTAACAGTGTAGTGGTCGCAATTTTTGTTTAATCGTCAACAAACTCGGTATTTAATCATTTTTTGTAAAAAGAAAAATCAAGTTCGCTAACAGCTGAAATCGGACCAGTGGGAGAGGGGGTGTAGAGGGTGGATGTCGAAATATCTCCGTTACTATACGTCGGATCGAAAAAATTGTATAGAACCAATCTTATTGCAAATTAAATTTACTATAAATATTTTTATATGCATTTATTCTCTATCTTGAATATTAACCGAGATATTTGCATTTTTATAAAGTGTAACGGACGAGCTATGGTCGCTTCGATTCGTTCCCGCCGAAAACTAGTTCGGCCTTTTCCGTCACTGTTCGGCACTCGTATGGAGATTTATCTATTTTATAACTTTACGTGGAAAATCTCCCTGCATGAGGGACTTTTATAGCGTGAGCCCATGACGAACTTTGCCTACGCCGATCAAATATGCTCAAAAAGTCTATTAAACGTGATTTTATTATCGAAATTCATCTCGAATATTGTTTAGTGTATCAACTTTAACAGCAGTGAATGTTATTATAAAAAGTCCGTCACGCAGGGGCTGCGTAAACTAAGCAGATTTCCCACATTTTGTTTAACAATAGATAAATCTACATACTGTGATATTGTGTTAACAATAGCATCGTCGACATCAAGTGAATAAATACTAACGATAATAAGATACCTCCAGACGGGAAGCACCTGAAAAGTAAACAAACAGGTGTGCCAACTTCTCATAGGAAGGAGAAACAATTACTAAAATATATGAGAATATAACATCTTAATTTTATTGAAAACTATTTACTATATCTAGTAATGTAACTTATAATTGATCAGAATAATTTTTATCTTAATCAATCAAATTTCAGTAGCCCAGGAACAAGAAGGGCGTGGGGTCACCATAACATATTCGCATTTATCTCGTATAATAAAGGTCTCTTGAAAATAATTTATGGTATTTAAGCATCGAATAATGTGGTTTATTACATAACAGAGTATTCTTTATGTAATATGAGTAGAAGTGGGGGTTTGCTGAAGGCTGAAATCTGAGAAATGCAAATATCTCGGTTAATGTTCAAAATAGAGAATAAATGTATCAACATTTATTGTAGTACATTTAATTTGCAAAAAGATTGGTTCTATACAATATTTTGATCCGACGCGTAGTAACGGGGATATTTCGAATTTTCGAAAATTATATATATAAAATTTTGAACGGACCTCATTTTCGTCATCTGCTGTGTAGGATCGATGGGCATTTGAAGAAAGTTTTCGAAAATAGCGACATGAGTACGACCTCAATAGCTGATTGATTAAAATCCATCGGCGTTATGTATCGCCAGAGCAAGAGCACATGGGGGCTTAACTCCAAATTGGATAAAACTCTAATTTACAGGTAAAAACTCTACATTTAAATACTCATAAATTAATATGATTATAATAATAAATGAGCTTTGTGCTTGTATTATGGCCATTTATGATAGGTTCATGTAATGCAGTCTTAGACAGTAATATCCAACTGAGCCGTTTCCATTTCGTTGATAGTGGGAAGGAGGAAGCCCCATTCGGAGGATGAGATATGCCAGTGTTTGGAGACAACCTCCTACAAACATTTATCTCCTCATCCCTTTCCAGAAGGCCTCACACTGAAAAACAGGACGAGTTTCGCCCGTGTGTCTGTCTCGTCAATCATCCCCTCCAAGATGATGTACCATCCTTCGAACACAACATCTGACTTTGATGGAAACACCTCTCAATTGAGGTCCCGTAATCAAATTTATAACTTGTATATTGATTTAATAGTTCCTAAAATATTTCAATCTTTCCATTTGCTAATAGTGCAAATCTTCAAATATGATGCTATTATTATGTTTCTCTAGTTCTTAGCGCATATTACCGTTAAATGTCCATGTAAATGACGTACCAAAAAAATTAAGTTTTCATATATATATTCGTTTTTCGGCAAATATGAACATAACCAAAGTTGTTTATTTTCTTATTTAGAATAACTTTTGTCATATTCATTTTTGTCTTTTAACAATGTATAAACGAGATATACACTATAAACTAAAGCGGGAGTCAACTATTTTATTGGGCGCTAACGATTGAACCGAACTTAACAAAACTCGGTATGTCAATTAGCATTAATTCTTCCATGATTATAAGCTATATCAAAATGTTTAGGTTAGAACGGGAGTGGGGGTTGTCTATTTGTTTTTCGACAAACATGCACATAACAAAAGTTGTTTACTTTGTTATTTAAATTAACTTATTTTTTTATACATTTCTCCAGGAACAATGTGTGGAACAAGTAATTTGCGTAGAAATACTGATATGCTCAACAATTCATTCCTATTTGAACTATTAGTTTCCTCAGCTGGAAAAATTAATTCAAATCAATGTTAATATTTTGTCCTTAATAGCTGAAATCTATGCATAATGCACAGGCGACGGGAAATATGACAATTTGGAGGAGAGTGAGACTTACATAAAAAATTAATTTTATTATTAACAAATGCCAATAACGGCTATTAGCCCTAAACACTGGGACGGGTAAATGTCAAAATATTGTGCAAAGTAAAGTCTTGCCAAAAAAATACCATCACCATTCAGCCTCAAATCAATTCCCGGGCGAAGCCGGGTATCTGAGCTAGTATATATATATATATATATATATATATATATATATAATTCTACTGTACGTGAGTATGTCACTGAACTCCTCCTAAACGGCTTTACCGATTTGAATGAATTTTTTTGTATGAGTTTGGGTGACGCCCAGGATGGTTTAGATTCACAAATCAGCCCGGCAGATGGAGCAGGAGCGGAGGTTGTAAGGGAGGCCTAAAATTAAAAATAGTGATATTTCGTTTCCTATTGCTTTTTTCCAAATATGCTTAGGATAAAAGTAGTTTATTCTGTTATTTAGAGTAACTTTTGTTATATTCACTTTTGTCGTATAACAAAGAATAAACACGATAAACACTAAAAAATTAAAGTGGGAGCCAACAATTTTATTGAGCACTATCGATTGAACCGAACTTAACAAAACTCTATATGTAAATTACCATTAATCCTTCCATGATTAAAAGCTATGTTAAGTGGTTTAGGTTCGAACGGGAATGGGGGTTATAAGGAGGCCTGAATAAAAAATTCGCGCTATTTCATTTTCTATTTGTTTTTAGACAAACGTGCACATAACACAATTCTTTTTTTGTGGTATTAAATGTAGCTTTTCTTTTAAACATATTATTATTAAATTTAATATCCTAATCGCTTGAAATATCATGCAGAACAACTTCTGTCGGGTCCGCTAGTATATATATATATATATACTATTATCGATATTTAACATTTTCATGTAGAGATTAAAGGTATATATATATATAATTTTAATTTTGAACGGACCTTTCGTTCGACAGCTCCTAGTTAGGTAGGATCGATGGACATTTGAAAAAACTCGCGTCATGAGTACAACCTCAATAGCTTATTCCCCTTAAGGGAAATCTGCTAAAAAACTGCTTAACTTAGGGCTGATGGGTTATGGATGACAGGAGCTGGATGGGGCCACTAAATTCTAGATAGGCCGGGGGAGGCATGACCTGGGAGGGGTCTGGATCCGGCAACGCTGCACTTCCCTCTCTCTCACTCAGCATACTCTCTGCGAGACTCCGTGATCATTGGGCTCGCTAAGGCTAATGAGTGTACTTCCCATGAACGGGAGTCTGACCTCGCTCACGCTACGTTTCGTAGGGGGCTCTAGTCGGCATCAGGCTTAGCCAGTCATCCTCTGCTCCGAAGCTACTGTCTCAAACTGTAAATACCTACCAGCTACTAATGAAGCCTAATGCTTTTGTGTTCGGGCGGTGCAGCATTCTATTTTAGCAGATTTCCCTTAAGAGATATCAGCTATTGAGGTCGTACTCATGACGCGAGTTTTGAAAAATTTCCTCAAATGTCCATCGATCCTACCCAGGAGATGACGAAAATGAGGTCCGCTCAAAATTATATATATATATATGTTAACGCTCTAGCGGTTGCAATTTTTGTTTCATAGGTAAAAAACTCGATATTTAATCGTTTTATGTAAAAAAAAGATCAAGTTCGCTAATGGCTGAAATCGGACCAGTGGAAGGGGGGGGGTTAGAGGGGGGATTTTTGAAAATTCGAAATAGCTCCGTTATGGGGCGTCGGATCGAAATATTGTATAGCATCAATCTTAATCAAATTAAATTTACTATAAATATTGATCTATACTTTTATTCTCTATCTTAAACATTAACCGAGAATTTTGCATTTGTATTCTGTGTGTGGTTGGCAAAATTCGGCTATGCTCGGGACTTTCCGCCGAAAGCTAGTTCGGCCATTTCCGTAACTGCTCGTCCATCCTGAATTGGTTTAGAGACTCTTTACTACTACTGTTATTAGTAGGCAGATTTCTCTATTGTAAAACTTCACTTGGGAAATCTGCTTAGTTTACGCCGCCCCTGCTGACGGACTTTTTTTATTTTTATTTATTTATTGACGCCCACTTTATGCTACTATGGCTAATTGGGAGGGGTTATCTACAGGTTACCTCCCTTTTCTAGTCAGACTGGGAGTAAAAATTTTATTTTATGAGTTCGTCACTAAATAAATTCCTATTTATCCTGGCGGCATTACATTTGCAATAAGATTGGTTCTATACACTTTTTCGATCTGATGCATAAGAACGGAAATTTAAAGAATTTTTAAAATTCTCCTCTCCCCTGTCAATCCCTGTTTTAGTAGTTCAAGAACTAAAGAAGAGGGGGGGGGGGTGTACAGAACGTATTAGCGTAAGCTCACAAAGTAAAATCTTACACGAAAAGAACGGTTAGTATATGCTCACTCGAGAGCCGAACAGTTACGAATACGGCCGAACTAATCCGGAAACTTAGGACAGTACCCGATCTCATCTCGTCCTTTATACACACACACTTAATAAAATGCAAATACCTCGGTTAATATTCAAGATAGAGAGAGAATAAATGTATATAACAATATTTATAGCAAATTTAATTTGCGATATGTCGAATTTTCGAAAATACCCCTCTAAACCCCCCCCCCCTCCCACTGGTCCGATTTCAGCCATTAACGAACTTGATTTCTCTTTTTACATAATACGATTAAATATCGAGTTTGGTAACGATCAAACAAACATTGCGGCCCCTAGATTGTTAACACACACACACACACACACACACACACACATATATGTATATATATATATATATATATATATATATATATATATATATATTATATATATATATGTATATAATTTTGAACGGACCTCATTTTCGTCATCTACTAGGTAGGATCGATGGACATTTGAAGAAATTTTTCGAAAAGCGCGTAATGAGTACGATCTCAATAGCTGATTTCCGTTAAGGAAAATCTCTAATACATGTTACAAATTTAGAGTGGTATTAAGATTGTTAACCAAATTAATTTATTGTATATACCTAATTATTTAAATTGATGAATTTTATACTATGTATTCTTAGAATTTGACCTAATTTTGTAATTAATGTATTATATAATTATAAAATTTATTCAATAGTTTGTAAAGAATTTAATTGACATAATAATAGAAAATCGTTTATAGAAAACAAAACTATTTGACGCATCCTATTATGTTATAATGACATTTAGTGGAAATAAACACATTTCATTTTACTGCTATTACAGTCCTTTCTAATGAATTATTGACGTGTGTATGCAATTAGGAAAACTTTTTGTATTGCTTGATTAACTAAAGCTGATAACTCGGAGTTAGTGGGAATCCAAGTAGTCTGTTTGACGCATTCTCTGCCGCATCATGGAGACCAAAGTTCGCTGCCCAGCAGCTTCTCAATTTCCTCACGATGTTTAATGAGCAATCCCGGGGAACAAACGAGACTTTCAAAAATAAAACTGCCGATAGTGACAATATGAATTCCTTTTATACATGTACAAATAAGTGTGTCTATTCTAATGAAGTTTTTCCTTGGTAGACTAATAAATTCTATTTGGCTACTGAGAGTAGGAAGTCAACATTTTTAAATTTATAAACTTTAGCAGTATTTTAGACAAAAAAAAAAAAAAAAGCAGTCAGGGGACTGCCGCTAGAAGTGAAAACTCCTTTAGCTTTGATCGCTCAATTTTGGCATTGCTGAGAAATTTTTTTTTACGAAGTCTTATTTTAAAAATATTTTTAGTTATTTATCAATAAGTAACAGTTATGTTCTATTTTACATGAAAAAATGAAATGACAAAAATAATAGTGATTAAAAAAAATAATGTACCACGAATTGTTTTATTTATCAATATAATACTATACATAATTATTTCAGTTATTTTACATAAAAGAAAAGCAGTATAAGAAAAGCAAAGATAGCAGTATAGAACGTACTTTCAATTTGGAGTATTTTGTAAGTATGTTCGGCAGAGAAAGTTTACTAATGCTGCTAAAGTAATGTAAAACCTCTGTTTAAAAAATTAAGAACTTAGCAGAAATTGAGATTTTAGGGTTTTTTCCTAATGATTGAATATATAGTAATATCAGCGACAATCAAGAGTGTTAGTACACTACTTGTTAACGCTCATGGTTTATTTCACGTTTTCTTTCCGCACAAAAAGTCTGCTATTGTTACATCTTGTTTTGATTTACCGGATTTAGTGAAACAGTCAATATTTCGTTTTTGCTGTTGTTTATTATAAAAGTTGGCTTTTAAGCTTTACTGCCTTGTGCCGTTTATATGTTCTTTCTGATATTCAATAACACCTTACAAATTAAATAGTTCCAATCATACATCACTCGCGGTAGAAATCCCATAGACGTGTGTCTAACTGAAAACATATATTTCCTAGAGTCTAATTAATTAATTATAAGTTTCCAAACTAAAGAGAGGCTATAGTAATTCATAATATCTGTCGAATTTAATTAGTCCAATAATTAGGGTTATACTGTTTATGACATTGGATTTGGCGAGGGAGGGCGGGAGGCATATCGTTAATAAGAGAGGTTATATTTTGAAATGGTTATAGCGTGGGAGAGGGGGCGAAGTGGCAGACGACATTTCAATAGGGGCTGTTCACTCCCGGTCGATATTCCCCTCTACTCACTTTCTCTCTCTCTCTTTCTCTCTCTCCCTCTCTCTCTCTCTCTCTCTCTCTCTCTCTCCCCCTCTCTCTCTCTCTCTCTCCCCCTCTCTCTCTCTCTCTCTCTCTCTCTCTCTCTCTCTCTCTCTCTCTCTCTCTCTCTCTCTCTCTCTCTCTCTCTCTCTCTCTCTCTCTCTCTCTCTCTCTCTCTCTCTCTCTCTCTCTCTCTCTCTCTCTCTCTCTCTCTCTCTCTCTCTCTCTCTCCCTCACTCTCTCTCTCTCTCTCTCTCTCTCTCTCCCTCTCTCTCTCTCTCTCTCTCTCTCCTCCCGTCTCTCTCTCTCTCTCTCTCTCTCTCTCTCTCTCTCTCTCTCTCTCTCTCTCTCTCTCTCTCTCTCTCTCTCTCAGTCTCTCTCTCTCCCTCACTCTCTCTCTCTCTCTCTCTCTCTCTCTCTCTCTCTCTCTCTCTCTCTCTCTCTCTCTCTCTCTCTCTCTCTCTCTCTCTCTCTCTCTCTCTCTCTCTCTCTCTCTCTCTCTCTCACTCTCTCTCTCTCTCTCTCTCTCTCTCTCTCTCTCTCTCTCTCTCTCTCTCTCTCTCTCTCTCTCTCTCTCTCTCTCTCTCTCTCTCTCTCTCTCTCTCTCTCTCTCTCTCTCTCTCTCTCTCTCTCTCTCTCTCTCTCTCTCTCTCTCTCTCTCTCTCTCTCTCTCTCTCTCTCTCTCTCTCTCTCTCTCTCTCTCTCTCTCACTATTAACACGCAATTCGGATTGCCCACAACAATAATAAAAGTTATAACGTGTACAACCTCTATTTTTTCTGTGTCATCAGTAGTAGAAATTCAAAATGAGAGTTGGAAAAACTATGTCCACCATGATAGTTTTACGGTTTGACCTTTTGACTCCGGTTTAGAAGCCTATTTTAGATTTCTTCTGGAAGATGAAATAATTATGGCTCAGCTTCACAAATTTGAACTGTGTTTTAATGATATTTAATACAGTTTTGGATAATAAATTATATACTATTTAAGTCCTCCTACATTTATAAATATTCTTAGTGAATGAAAATATGTAAGGTATCTGTTTTGGTTTTCCTGACTATATTCCTCTTCTTATATCTTGAGTCTTTGAATGAGGGTACTAATATTTTAATGTAAATGTGAACCGTGGTAATAATACATAATTTAATGTAAAATGTTTAGTGTTGTACGTACAATCCTTGACCTTTGAGCTATGATGAGTCAAGGACTTGGATGTTATTTCATTTAATTGAGATTAGCTTTTGGTATACTAATTTGAACTGAATTAGATTCCCAGGTGCTCAGTGGGTGTCTAACAAGGAAGTACAGCAGTGTAACGTTTTGACGGCTGTTGAATTCATATTGGGCTACCTGAAATTGTCGACCTCTTATAATCCCATTGAACATCAATGTTGGGTTGGAGTGCGCACCTTGTCTCTGAATCTTACACATGTCTTTATTAGCTGATTTCTTAATTTAAACATTACTATTAACTTGAATAATGTTCAAGAATACTTCAGTTATATCTCAAGTAAAATAAATTTCCTATCAAATAAGGATATCATTTTAGAATGAGGAACAAATCACATACTATCTACAGAAATCAAAAGAACATATGTTTCATCATGCAACATTTTTCTTTAGAAGTGTCTGTTATTATACCAGTGCCCAAACTCAAGATTATTAATATAGCATTATTGATATTTCCATAGTAGGATAACTTATGGCTTTATGCGTTGGGTCAACTCAAAAAATCATTTGTTTTATGTTTAAATTGTAAAACAGCGCACTAAGGTTTATATACAACAGTCGAGAGACTCCTGTCGTTCACTTTTTAAGGAGTCGAAAATAAGGAATTTTTTCACAATATATATGTACCAAACAATGAGCATTAAGTAAACTTAATAATATAGTTTGTTTTTACAAAAATTCTAAACTATATATTCATAAATGGGCTCAGGTTGGCCGTGCGAGTTAGGGCGTTGGTCTGAATCTGGAATGGTAGACCTAGAGTGGCGGGTCCGATTCCCGCCCTGGGTAGTAGAAATTTATTTAGTGACGGAAAGCCTGCTAAAAAATACCATCACCATTCAGCCTCAAATGAATTCCCGGGCGGAGCCGGGTATCTGAGCTAGTCGTTTATAAAGTTAGTCATCCTTTAATAAATTTCCACGTCAATAAATAAAAAAAATTCACGTTACATATTTAGCGCGGTATTAAGATTGCACGTAAATAATTTATTGTATATAATTATTTAACGATGAATTTTGTACTAAGTATTCTTAGAATTTGGCCTAATTTTATAACAAATATATTATATAATTATAAGTGTTAGTCAATAGTTTGTAAAGGATTTAATTGACATAATAATAGAAAATCGTTTATAGAAAACAAAAATATTATGTTATGATAACAATTAATGGAAATAAACATTATCTCACATAACATAAAAAGATTATCTCAAATTCAAGTTAAATATGAAGAAAATAAGATTTGTAAGTCAACTGATAATTTCAAACAATCATTACAGAAAGTTGTTTCAAAATTAAAATAATAAAATCCGGAGAAGTTTTCGAATGCTGTCAGGAATTCATATCGGACGGGTTAAAACATTTGTTATTGGGATGTTTACAATATAGCTATCATAGGGAGCAATTCTTGAGGAAGTATATAGCCGTAAATTATGTCAATTTTCCTGGAAAATATCCTTCACATTGAGGACATTGATAAACTGAATATTATTTACTTATTTCTCATAGCACTTAAGTTTACGTCACAGGATACATATTTATCACTTTTAACTAACTCACTTTTTAAATATTAAAAAATCCAACAAAGTCAATTTCTTTTATTTTCTAATATATAATATTTTTTATTTTTCTGTGACGTATAGTCACTGGAAAATAAAAAAAATATGATGTGCAAATAGATTAAGCTTAAGTTTAAATAGAAATTTAAATGCTATAGTTTATAAAGAAAAATATTTGTTATGTTTGTGTAAATAGTTCTATTATGATTATGGCATTAGCGTATTTCTGATTACATTATGATACTCTTAACATTTACTAACATCAAATGGGCCTGACCTAGGGTTAAGTATGTATATATTATCCTGTAAATCATATGTGGGCAACAATCGGCCCACGGTCTTTGATCCGGCCCGAAAGACATTTTGAAAACCCAATCAAACAAAAATATTACACTACTTATTCCAAATGAAGTAAATGAGGATAGATTTGTGCTTTTGGCAGTACTTATAAATGCGAACAGTTCTTTTCAATGATGAAAGTTAATTAATCAAAACATCGTACAAGGCTGACTGAGGATAATTTGGGAAGATGTTTTCGTCTTTGTATCAGTGGAATTAATCTAAACGTCGATGGAATAGTTTCCCAAGTTCAAGCTCAAGTGTCTCATCGATTGCGGTTTCGCTATCGTATTTAACTTTCGTTATTTGTAATAATTCCAAATTTAACTATAATGTTGTACCATTTTTTTTTCATTTCATTTTGTTATTTTAATAAATAGTATTATAATTACTTTGTCGTATAATTTCAGGTCTGATATCTATCGTTAAAAATTATGAACACTACTTCAAAATGCACTACTTTTAAAAGTGGCCCGCGAACTTATTTACGCACTAAAGTTTGGCACTCAACTTGTCAAAGATTGCCCATAAAAACTATCTATGTATTAGCTGATTTCCAAGAGAAATGAGCTATTTTCCTTCTGAGCCATGGCTGTTTGATTTCCTGTGTGGCGAAGTAAAAGGATTAGAGCAGCTATTGAGGTCTGCTGGAAAGGTTCCTACCTGGGAGATGTTACCTGAGTCTCCCATTGTCCTGTCGGCCTTCACCTCTCCCAACTTAAGCAGTCTCCAAAGCACTCTCCAATCCTCTTCAAGCAAGTTAATTTTCTCAATTGAACGGCCAGAGCTGACAATATTGATTGTATACAGCACATTCAGCATGGATTCCTAATTTGCTCATCGTAGGCAATATCTCCTCTCAGATATTGCTAATAAGAATATCCTTCATTGCATTTTGAAAATTCTTGTTGCTCAATAGTCCTCCAATGACTGCCTTCTACCGCAATATATCCCCGAATTAATCTGTTTTTGAGTGACACATTTCCTGGGCTTTGGTCTCTCGTTACAATTTTGAGTATTTTTTGTTATCATTTTTTAAATTGAATTACCAGTTACATTAAATTATTTCTTCATGTATTTATTTTAATTAGAATAAAATTTCATTTACTCAAAAGCACATAAAGGTCCAGCACACACGTATTAGTATAAAAGACCTCAAAGCAGTCCCTACTGTGCATGTCTGGCTTTACACACTTCCCTTCACTGCTCCTTTATTCTCTGGTCTGTCTGTTACTGATTCTCAGAAAGTACTAGAGGAACGGATAAAAATCAAACCTTGAAGTCCGGAAATGAATAATTAAAAGCTTTCTAAAAGTTGGATATTATAGTTTAATATTATTATAATTGTGACTCCTATCACATTCAAAAGAGAGCAGTTCGGCTTCATTTGTAAAATGTCCGTCACTCAGGAGCTGCGGAAGCTAAGCAGATTTCCCACTTACCACAAAACGTAAAAGTTCAATGAAAACAATATTTGGTATTTAGGCTTCAAATAAAGTGGTCCATTATATAACAGTTTAATATGACATGAGTAAGAGTGGATGTTTACTCATGGCCGAAAACTAAAAAAACTGCAAATATCTCGGTCAATAATGAAGATATTGAAAAAGCGTACACAACAATATTTATAGAACATTACATTTTCAATAAGACATTTTCAATTTTTCGATCCGTCGCATAACAACGGAGATATCTCGAATTTTCAAAATTCTCTCCCTTTTAACCCCCCCCCCCTCCCACTGGTCCAATTTTAGCCATTAAGGAACTTGATCTTCATTTTTACATAAAACGTTTAAATATCAAGTTTGATAACGACCAGAAAAAAATTACGTCCGATCGATTAACGCTCTATATATAAGAGATAGATATAAAATTTTGAACGGACGTCATTTTCTTCATGTCTTGGGTAGGATCGATTGACATTTGAAGAAATTGTTCGAACTTTTCGATAGCTGCTAATAACACTAAGTACTTACTCTTCTATAACTCTTTGTCCCGGCTCTCTGCTTGAGAAGGTAGTGTAAGTGACTGTTTATTATGTTATCATTCGAGACTTCTAAAGAGGATTCATATAAACCGAAACATGCAGAGTTTTTAAGTTTAGGTCAGAACGTATGATTCTTAACTGACCTTCTGTTGATTTATTCACAATATGACATGCAATAGATGCCGATATATTTATAAATAGTTTATCACATCCAGAATCAGATTACTTTTGCCCAGTAAATCAAGTATTGTAATCACGACAATTTTCGGTTTTCAGAATTCAAATCAATTCCAGAGTTCATGATACTCCTGTGGGAATCCGACTTGAGACCCTAAGTTTTTCATGAGTTACTATTCCCTTATTTGATTAATTGAGTATAATTCTAACAGATAAGTTTGTACATTATTTCATTTAACTGTTAGGAGTACTATTGCCGTGAAGTTGTGATTTGTAGGTTTTCGTAAAGTTGTATCAGTGCAAGAGATATAAAAATAAAACTCATAAGTCAGTTCAAAAAGACTGTCAATTTAGAGCAACGCTCATAGAAGAACAAGAACACAATGTAGTTGAGTGCCAAGGTTGAACGATGCAATATCACAGTTGAGACAGGTTCCATAGACATCGATTGGCTCTATAATCGATTCCTAGTAGGACAATAACTAAAAAGGACGGTCACCTTCGTGTAGTATACAATAAAGAATGTTATTCCACTTCCCAGCCATGGTTTGCATGACTCCATTATACAGATTCTAGCAAGTACAGCCCCCCTTTAAAATAGACATACATATTTCACATCGCATGACCAATCCTTGTTAGTTATTCTCATTTCAAATTTATATTTTTTAAGAGCAGAATAATTGATGATCGTAATTTTTTACGGTTATAATAGCCATCCATTAGTTTTCCTAGAAATAAATTTCGTCAGAAAGATTATAAAAATATAATTCGATTGTCAGTAATTTTGCAATTTTACAAAGGGTCAGCTTTGTCTTTTCTAAAGAATATTCGAGAACTTAGGTGTAGGAATTGTAACGATTTTTCTCCGAGAATAACATTTGTTTATAGGACTAACCGTTATGCAAGAATTCATCTAATCAAGTGCCTTCTGTTATTAAGCCAGAGAGAAATATAAGAAAGTCCGTCACGCAGGGGCTGCTTAAACTAAGCAGATTTTCCAAGCGAAGGATTACACTAGATTAATATACACACTGCTAACACCACCGCAAATATTAAGTGAATAAATACAAACGGTAATGAGAAATCTTTCAGTTACAAGTTATAACTCTACAACGGAAGTTGTCTGAATTGTAAACACACAGGCCAGCCAACCTGAATTCTAGACGTGAAAGAAAAAGAGTTAATGAAATATATCTGAATGTAGCATATTAATTTTATTGAAAACTTTTTACTATAGCTAATGCTGTAATTTGTAATGAATCAGCATAATTTTAATCTAAATTACTTAAATTTTAGTAATCCAAGAACAAAAGAAGGAAGGGGGGGGGGTCAACAAAATGTATTTGCATATATCGCACAAAGTAAATGTTCAATGAAAATATTTTATGTTTTGTGTTCTATGTTCCTTTTATG
Source organism: Riptortus pedestris (assembly GCA_019009955.1). NCBI lineage: Eukaryota > Metazoa > Arthropoda > Insecta > Hemiptera > Alydidae > Riptortus > Riptortus pedestris. The sequence goes on along the minus strand of CM032229.1, from coordinate 106,417,257 downwards.
TTTTGTGTTCCTTTTGTATTCTATGTTCCTTTCTGTTTTGTGTTCTATGTTCCATTTCTGTTTTGTTTAATTTTGTTATTTTTTTGTATTGTTTTGTTTTCATTAGAGTTTTGTTTTGTTTTTTAAGCTTTTGTTTAGAGCAACATCGCCAAAGCTGCGAAGCTCCAATAAATAAATAAATAAACCATGAAAATAATGTTCCTTATTTAACCTTGTAATGAAGTGGTTCATGATATAACACCTTATTATTAATATAACATGAGTAGGAGTGGGGGTTTACTGTAAGGGGAAAACTATGAAATCCAAATATCTCGGTTAATATTCATGATATATATATATATATATATATATATATATATATATATATATATATATATATATAGAGTGAGAGAGAGAGAGAGAGAGATATATTTATAAATCATTTAATTTGAAATAAGATTGGTTCTCTACAGTTTTTCGATCCGACATAGCAACGGAGATATTTCGAATTTTCAAAATCCCCCCCCTCCCACTGATCCGATTTCAGTCATTAACGAACTTGACCTTTATTTTTGCATAAAACGATTGAATATCGAGTTTGGAAACGTCAAACAAAAATTGCCTTAAGGGAAATCTGCTAAAAACGAAATAACGAATCGTGATATAAAAACTTGCCAATAAGGGTATTAAAAGGATTGACGAAAATATAATACATATTGAAAAAATATTGGTGAATGAGTAGAGTGATGAGACCATGCTTGTTTTATGTGTTCTGTTGGCGTAAGACGATGTTAACGCAGTTAGCGTATTTATATCTGACTTCATATAGGATAGGTAAAATAGCAGAAAATCAAACAAATAAATATAACTTAGATTTCAATAAATGAGTTTCTTAATAAAGCTCCTTCCTCAGTGCCTCTTCAGGAGCTTATTAGCCTCAGAATTACCCTATTTGAGATTGGACAGTTCCGCTACTAGTTTACATATTAGACAAACAGACGATAAGACATATACTGACCGAATGTCGAAAACGACAACACCAGAACTTCCCATACGACTTACAAGAACTTTTGGGGATGGAACATTAATAACATATTCTCATAACTACAACAAAATTCAAATATACGACAAAATGTACATACAACATACAAATTAAGTCTGTGGTGGGCTACAAGATTTCAAATTATATGCATTAATTGTATTAGATGCGTTTGTACACATGTATATGATTACCCTGAAGGAGGAAATTACGATAATCAAAAGTACCATTTCCAGTCATTCATCTCCTATTGATCATCCACCAACTATGCTCATCACCTATTTTTTATTATTATTTTTTTTGTTATGTTCACTTATAAAATGTTTATTTATTTCACTTTTGTTATTTCTCATTGTTTTTTGGTATTTGTTATTGTTACGTGTCGTTATCTCTTATCTATTTTTCTTTTGTTATTCACTATGTACAATTTTTAAGTCTTGAAAGTTCAAATCACCTTTGATGTGATGCCCATAAATAAATTAAATAAATATTAGACAAACAAGATAAAGCATCAAAAGGTTCCTTGACAGCTGATTTCCGTCCCAGTTGGGACTATATGGGAGATATGAATATTTTACACTATTGTGATAATTGTGTGTGTGTGTGTGTGTGTGTGTGTGTGTGTGTGTGTGTGTGGGTGTGTGCGTGCGTGCGTGCGTGCGTGCGTGTGTGTGTGTCTGGGTGCGAGCGTGCGTGCGTGCGTTGTGTGTGTGTGCTTGAATTTTAATAAATCTCATTATTAACATCTTTTAGTTTCGATAATTGGGCACCAATAATAATGGATCCCATAGAATACCATTTATCTTAAAATAAACAAAAGCGGCTGTTTAATGAGAATATTAAGATCCAGTAAAATAGATTGAGAAGGGGTGGAACAGCGAGCCGGTGAGGAGGGGTAAGGGGGGGGGGTCGTAATCTCGTTATCCTGTTTATCGATCTACACCTCGGCAAGAATTTAAATTTACGTCGCCTATCAGAGGAAGCCCCCAGGAGCCGATGGTAGCTCCAAATCTCCCGCCAATATTACTGTCAAATGGTTGTTCTTAACTTCTCACATATAGTGAAGAATAGCGTCTGCAATAGGGGGCAATGATTTATCTAATGTCTAACTAAAGGTAGAGTGGTGGCTTGCGGGAAAAATGAAATCTTACAGGCTATGCAAGCAGAATGAATTAGGAAATGAGAAGCCAGGCTACCAAAATAAAAAAGAAAGAAACAGAAAAGGAGTGAACTATGGCATACGGTGGTTTTTGATACGCTTCATTGGCATACCAGTTTTATATGAAACAAACAATATAGTATGTGGAAACATCAGGGCGGTGAAAATAATATAAATGAAAATGTAAGTATCGACGGGAGAAAGAAAAAGAAAGAAAAAAAAATAAAATAAGGAAAAGAGATCAGCAAAGAAATGAATAAATAAAAAATATATAAAATAAGGAAAAGAGAAAACCAAAAAAATTAATAAATAGAAAAAGGAAGGAAAAAAGGAAAGGAAATAAAAAAAAAAAGAATAAATACAATTAAAGTCTATTCACCCTGGTAATGTACTTCCTACATTAGAAATTATTAAGTTAGATTTGTAGAGGTGCTTATCGATTATTGGAAGGCCACCTGTTTAAAGACCATTATTAAATCATGATTTAAATACAATCACTTTATTATTTAAATTAACATTTCTAGAATTTATGAATGACAAAATGGTTAACGGGAGGCCACTCATTACTCACAGATAAAACATTTACTGGTTCAAAACCACGTACCGCTATTCGGTGTTTTGCTATCGCTTTAAGCTTTTCATACTTGACTAGGTTATCTTTCTGTTTCTTCTTGTTCTAGGTGGTCTTTCTGTTTTTTTTGGGGGGGGGGGGGATCAGAAAAAGAGTGATCTTTTATTAACAACACTTGGTGTTTATTAACACCTCTTGGTCATTTATTTATTATTACACCGCTTGAATAACTACCTTGTAGAGTTCATGTGGCAGACACCGGCTGGGGACGACCGCTTTACGGAGCTATCCGCGACATTGTCCAGTTTAGGGCTAACTCTAATTTAAAATTACATTTTGTCATACAAATAAATTCTAGAAGTGTTATTTTAAATAATAAAGTGTTTCCTTTTTAGTTTAAATGGCTGGTCTCCCGATAATCGATAAGTTTTTTCTTTTGGTCTTTCTTCTTTAGTCAGGTGTAGGGGGAACAAAAATTAAAAAAAGTACCTTTGTAGATTTTAGGAGCCATGGGCGTAACTAATAAATTGTTTTGCAGATGTGAACTCACTTTTGCACTATTAAGACGGGCACAACCACAAAGGACTTACCCAGAATATTGTTATGTTCTTTCATAAATAAAAAAAATTAAATTAAAAAAAAATACTAAAAACAATAAGAGATAATGATGGTGGTTCCTTGAGATGCTGGTAGAAGCTAGCGAAGAATCCTGAATGGTTTATCAAGCTGGTGGTGACCTGGTTTCTTCAAAAGCACTATACAGTGAGTAATTTTATATTTTGCCTAGATGGAGGACGGCGTTGGTAAATAAAATGGATGTTCTCCCATGAGACAAGAGTTACATGTGATACCTGTTATTTGTTGGAGCCATTTTATTCAGAAATATTTCCTAATGTAAATACAATGACTTCTCCAAAAAATAATAATGGTAGACAGCTTTGTAAATTAAAATGCGCCCTCAGTAATCTAGCTCTGTTAATATCGAGGCGTTAAGACGTACTGATGAGGAGGCTTTTTATGTTATGATTACCTCATTTTAATCGTATTTACAAAACTAAAGATATAGCGAAGACCAGCTCCCCAAGGAATATACAATATTACAGTTATACATCTCCTATTGTTAGCTTCTATTCGTTTCGTCATTGGATATATACTGTATAATTAATGTCATTTGGTTTACATTGCTTTGTATTGATTAATCATAATGACACGGGCAAGAATTATCAATTAATTACTTAACAATTTTTTATATGTATCTAGAATGGTTTGTTTTTATGTAACGTTTAATATTCCATTATTCCCATTATTACGCTTCTAAGTATATGGTTTTATATTCGTCTAAACTGCAAAACATTTATATGATATTTCAAATCATTGATTATTTTATAATATCCTAGTTGGACAATTTTAACAAAAATAGGTTATAAAAACTTTTTGTTTCATCGTCCCTAAATTTATAATTGACAAATTTTGAGGAGTGGGAAAAAGCTATATGGTGCACGGGTTGTTCTAGATAACGAGTCAGCTGATGCAGAGATTGGTGGTTGATTTGGAGAAGGACTTTGATGATGTCTCCCCCCCCCCCCCCCATGCTGATTGATTTATGGTCTATGATGATTGCAAAAGCCCATGCACTATAAATAAAGTAAAGTAAAGGCAAGTGGTAAGTAAAGGCCAAGTCAGTCGAAGTTGATATTGATCGCTAGTGTTGATATTTACACGTCACGGATGAGCGTTTGGTCCGATAATTAGAAAACAATTTCTATATTTCTGTATTTTTGTACAAACATGGCGTTGGTTGTGGCACTGAGGTAATTTAGGCACTTGGATCCAAAATCTTGGCCGTTCTAACTTGTTCAACAGTAGCATTTTCTCCGTGGTGAAGTGTTGAGCTTAGGCAAAGTTGGCGAACGTTAGAGGCAGTAGGGTCATTACTCTTGGGCCGTCAACAAACCTGTAGCTGGTCCCGATAGGCGGGCCCTGAGGGATGAATGGGAGATCTTTGTTTTGCTCTGCTGCTGGAGTTTACGTAAATAGCGTTAAATAAGCCTGGAGGGGGTTGCGTAAGCCTGGAGAACTGGTTCCAGCCCGCGAATCACCAGCATTTTCCCCCAAAGGGCCGTCTCTTTGTGTTTACTGCCTCTTTATTCCTTTCAACTCTATATTTACCACTCTCCTTGGTTTTTCCTTATTGCGAATGTGAATTTTTTACAGATATAATTGCTTTACTCCTACTCCATTTTTTTTTCTTTTCTGAGCTTCCCGAAATAAATTCCATTAGCAAGGAACAATCTTCGGAGGTGGATCTGGCTGCGGATTATCCTTCAGTATGGTGTTCTGGAGTTTTCATTCCTGGAGAAGGGGAGTTTAAAAAAAATTAGATTTTATTTCCATGCTATCATTGTCATTAGCAACTCCAGAAAATCTATATATATATATATATATATATATATATATATATATATAGAGAGAGAGAGAGAGAGAGAGAGAGAGAGAGAAATGAGAGATAAGTGCGTTATTGGTTACAATGATTGGACCTCAAAATACAAAGTAACTAACGCATATTATTAAAAAGTTAAAGAAAATTAAGTTCCATGGTATTTTTTTCCATTTATAATTGGTAATGTGCTTTTTGTTTATAAGGATTTCTTCCTTTGTTGTGTTTTTTGAACTACACGCCTTATAGAGTGTATTGAATGTTGAATGAGCGATGGGAATTTCTTTAGTGAAGGACTCAGCGAACAAAAAATTCCTTGTGCAGATCACGGATTGAAGCATTTTTGATTAGTTCCTAATTAGTAAATTAAAAAAATGATAGAAAAATAGAAAATTAGGTGATTGAAAATGAAGTGCTTTCAAATTTCTTACTAATGGAAAACGGTTAATAGAATAAGTCTGCCTAGCTTACACAGCTGATTCCATTATATATCTATATTTTTTGTTTTTCAAATTATAAGAAAATAAAACATTTTATTTATTTGTTTGTTTGGTGTCACGCAAGTTGTAGCGATTTACACCCTTTATCACACAAACCAAATAGTAAAAATTACTCCAAATTATTGAATATAGTAAATATAAATTCATAGTTGCTGCTGGGCAACACTAGTGGAAAATAAAAAAGTCCATCACGCAGGGGCTGCGTAAACTAAGCAGATTTCCCACGTGAAGTTTTACAATAGAGAAATTTCACGAAAGTCGAGCAGTTAAGGAAACGGCCGAACTAGCTTTTGGCGGGAAAGTCACCCGTCCGTTAGCCGCCCAGATTTAATAAAAATGCAAATATCTCGGTTAATATTCAAGATAGAGAATAAATGTATATAACAATATTTATAGTACATTTAATTTGCAATAAGATTGATTCTGTATAATTTTTCGATCCGACGGATAGTAACGGAGATATTTCGAATTTTCGAAAATCCTCCCCTCTAAACCCCCCCCTCGCACTGGTCCGATTTCAGCCGTTAACGAACTTGATCTTTCTTTTTACATAAAACGACTAAATATCGAGTTTGGTACCGATCAAACAAAAATTGCGACCGCTAGAGCGGTAACAGACAAATATTATCTATATATATATATATATATATATATATATATATATATATATATATATATATATATATATATATATATATATACAGTTTTGAACGGACTTCATTTTCGTCATCTACTAGGTAGGATCGATGGACATTTGAAAAAAAAATTCGAAAATTCCGTCATGAGTACAACCTCAATAGCTGATTTCCCTTAAGGGAAATCTGCTAATAGGAACTATTTAAACAGAGAAAGTTATTGAACAGGGAACGTCATGGAAAGGAAATAGAAACAGAACATAAATAATTGATAAATGACAAAAAGCAAAAACCGAAATAAGCTTAATGTTAAGTTCGAAAACCAAAATATTTGATAAAAGTTAATAAAACCATAATTTGTAATAATTTATAATAAATAAACAACGATTTTTTTAAAAGTTTGTAAAATCTTAAACAAGCATTAAGAATGAAAATAGAACAGATTATGTCAATTTTATGTCATACATTTAATTATTTGTTGTAGCTTAATCGTGCTATTAATGCCATTAATATATTTTTAATGATAATTCGTTTATTTTGTAATTATATCTCAGTTATGTCACAGAATATAAAAACCAATATACATAAATGCTAGAAAGTATATGTTGCTCTGTACAAAGGCCTATCCATCCAATAGACTAGAGATATGCAGCAGGATGCATTCTGCATAGCAATCTAAGCTCTCAGTTTAAGCTGTCCTTCGAGGGGCATTCCTACATGTCAGCTCTTTTAATGCACCTGGGCTGAGCCATATCTCACCATGTCATCATTTATTACTGCTCAAAGGTTCAGCTGTGCGATTCGCGGGTTTTGTCAGACCTCATTTCAGGAGTATCGTGAGACAGAGGAGGAGCTACATGAAGCAGTGAAGAGCGATTTGATAACCACATCCTCTAACGGGAATGTAGTGTGTGGCCACCATATTCATGGCTGTTTT